>JAVSBV010000029.1:1019466-1060691 GCA_033117975.1 Parotocinclus spilosoma | reverse complement strand
TAACAAAGGGAGGCAATCACTTTTTCACACAGGGCCATGTAGGTTTGGATTTTTTTCTCTCTTAATAATAAACACCTGCATTTACAAATTGCATTTTGTGTTTACTTGTGTTGTGTCTGACTACTATTTAAATTGGTTTAATATTCCGAAACACTTAAGTTTAACAAACATGCAAAAAAAAACAGGAAATGAGGAAGGGGGCGAACACTTTTTTAGACCCTGATAAATATGATGAACCTGCAGATGAGCTTCCCTAAGATGGTTTCTGACAGTTTGTGTAACTGTCCGGGTAGCTGGTCTCAAACGATTTTGGAGGTGAAGATGCTGGATGTGGAGGTCCTGGATGGTGTGGTTACACGTGGTCTGTGGTTGTGAAGCCAATTGGATGTACTGCCAAATTCTCTGAAACACCTTTGTGACAAACAAATACAATACAATACAAATATTGCACCAATAAATGACAACATTTCAGCAACATGACATCATGTTTTAGAGTATTAGTTGTCATAACTGATTAAATAACTGTGCTTTATATTAGTAGCAAGATAGCTACATGATGCAGTTTTGCATGTTTCGCATATAGACAAAATCCAATTTAAATGCAGAATAGTGCATTTCATGCAAAAGTCATGCTTTTTATTTACCACATACATGGAAGCCTGGTAAACACGATAGTTATTAAAGCCATGTTCCCCCAAATCCGTCAATTACGGGAAGAACCTGACAATGTGCGTGGAAGTTATATTTGTGGTTCCTTCCGAAGGGGGTCAGTCTAAACAGTATGTCAATGACACTTTCAACACGGAATGTCAAACCTCAGCGATGTGTGGGTTGTTTGCATGCCACACTTGTTTGCTTTCTTAAGAACAAGAGTTTCAGGGCATAAATGAGTTTGACACACTAAAACATGGACCAGTAAACCTCACTGAACTGGCAAATTGTTACAATTACTGCATTGTACTGTATTAAGATATTAAGGCTGTTTGTCATGGTAACTGATGAACTGTAGAAGGTTGGCTTCTCTGTTCTTTACTAACTTGGCCTTTAGATGTTTTCTCCATTGATGCAGATTCTTTGTAATAGTAGACGTAATGACACAATAATAATATCACAACGTAATGACATTTTGTGATATTAAAATGTATTTACGATCGAACAGATATTTCTGTGAATTGAGTTACTTTCATCTTGTTTATTAAACATCACATGAGTATCGAAGGCTATTAATGACAGAGCAAGGTCTCACACTCTCTGGCAATGTAGCGCAACCATAACCTTTACCTAGCCCAACCAAACTTTGGGAGGAAACCACCTGTACCACCATGCCACCACAGTAAATTACTGTAAAAGTGTTACACTGAAAATAATTTCACATGGAGATTGTATTGGATTTATTCGCTTCTTTAATGTCGCATCAACAGCTGTTTGTGACAGGAGCAAGTTTATGTCAAAACTATTCAGACACGTTCATAATGGGGCAATTTAAGAGTGACCAATTACCCTAATGCATGTGTGTGTAATATGGAAGGAAACCAGAGTACCTGGAGTAAACCCACACAGACATGTAAAAGACACTGTACCACCACGATACCGTAACGTGACAGTTATACTGTACATAGCTGTGTATGCACCATGAAAAAACACGCAGAATGAAAGATATGTTACTGTAGATACGGAAATCATTCTTTAGCTCTAGCACATGGTACAAAGTGCTCATTTATAGAAAAAGAAATGGATGGTCGGTTTATCCGTATTAAATGAAAAAAATACAGTAAAACAGTGGTTTCCAAAGTGTTCAGTAAAGGTTTAAGGTTTACATAAATCATGTTCCATCTCTGAAATACTTCCACTGTAAAGGATTTGCGATTTGTCAGTTAGTTGTCAGAAGTTGCAGTTAAGAAGTACAACCCCCACTTCTGCACCCCCCACTCCTAGTGGAGTTTAAAAGTAAAAGAGTGGAGGAGCTCACAAATTATTATTCATAAAACAGGGCAAAAATTGTGAACTTCTGCTGTAAAGTAAGTTATAGTAAATTATTGGATTTTAGTTAATCAATTTACTCATCTTTATGCTGTAGTCCATTTTGTACTGAGAATACATTTGTGGCAAATTCATAATTTTATTATCTTATTAATTTAATCCTTGTCATTGTCATTAAAGCCATTGCCTAACTGGTGGCACAGGGTTCAAGCAAGAAACAACCCTAGATAGGGTGCCAATCCACTGTAGGGCACATACACTCACACACTTAAGGCACTTTAGAAACACCAATTAGCTTAACACACGTATTTGGAATGTGGAAGTTTGGTGGCAAATTGCCACTGCATTTTCCGCATGAAACAAGTATGTTGCTTAAATTACCCCAGTTTTTTCCAAACCGGTCCTTAGAGAGCCATCGATGTTACACATTGTTGCTTTTCTTTCAGCGCACAAGACAGGTTTAGCAAACCACAAAAATGACAAAGAAGCTTTCACATCACAAGACATGAATTCAAAACTGAAAGTTCACATCTAAACATGTGTCTAATTATAGAATGAAATTAACAGTGCAGCGCTTAACTAAACAACAAGGTAACACATTTTCCATGTTGATTTGGTAATAGCCAGGTATCGACTCATTCTACAACCCACAGCTCATGAATGTTATGCAATGCCGGGGAAAACCACGGAACATCTCTAACGTCATGGAAGTATTTTATGGACTTCCCATAGGAAAAGAAAGGGCCCGAGAAGATCTCCTTAATACCGCCTCAAATTCACAGAGACAAAAGTGAGATCAAATGCATAGAAAGATGAGACTTTTCCTTAACTCTCCTGTTTCTCAGGTTTTCCTTCTGAACAAAAAGACTCATGTAATCATATGTATTACCAGAGATCCGAATGAAAACATTGCCTGCCCGGGATTTTTAGGGCCTCTGTCAGTCGCATGCCCTTAGAATCATCCTAAATCATCCTCAAATTCTCCCCAGCCAAATGGCTCCCCTATAGCATTCTTTTAGGGTGGCATAGCGGTCCACCAGTAGACCTACTGTACATGCAGACATTGTTAGCTGTGACTGAAGCTTTCAGACACCTGCACCTTCAGATCCTTGTGGCCCTGATCACAAATAAGTTAAACTTTAATCCAACAAACAAATAAGTCAATAATTTTGATTTATAGATGTAAATTACCGTACCTGTTCATGTTTTACAGATATAATGTGTTGCTCAACCAACATTATGTACCACTTCAAGCATACTGATGGATGTCTACTCATATGATTCAGGGTGGGTAAAAAACATCCTGGGTTCAGCATACAACTAGTGAACTTCTGGTGTTTGGCTTGTTTACTTTTTAAATTAATTTATTAATTCTATTGCTTTTATGAATTGTTAGGAAAAATATCTGAGGCAAAGTTACATGTAAGGATATGGAATGAAACTTAAATAAAAATCATCATTAAATCTCCTTAGCTATGAAGCAACCATAATTTCAGCAGTGGAATGCTTTTCTGGGTTACCTCAATTGCTAGAAAATCATCATTTAAACCTGAAATTGTATATGCATTACACCCCATACAATGGATGTCAACCAAAAGGACATAACTGGAACCCAAGTCAATTTCACTTAAATATCTTGTACCAGAAAAATACAGAGACATCTTCAATACAAGAAGGCATCTTCTTGTCTGCGTGAAAAAAGGTTAAAATAAATATAAAACAAACTGCATACTTTTGAATAAGCATGTTCTATACTGTAACAACCGTTTCCGATTTGGATTTTTAAAACTTTTAATTCAATGTAAAAAAATGTGTGCAGAGTATTTTAAACCCCTTTTACCCCTCTGTGATGCAGTGACAAATTCAGTCTATAATCCTTCTTCATTATAAGGTGTATTAGAAAATATATTAATATATTTTTTTTTAAATTAGTTTAACATGTATTCATACTTCATAAAATAAGCAGTTTTTATGTAAATTAAAAAGGCCAAGACAACGTGATCACAGGGATTTGTGATTTATTTATTGTAAACATCTGCTGTCATTTTTCTTAGCTACTTAGAACAGTAGACTAGGAATTTTTTTATACAATTGTACCCGAAACAGGCAGAACAGTCTTCATAAAACAAAGGAATCCAGAATCCTTATTGAGTTGCACAAATTAAAGGACAAACAACAACAACAACAACAAAACAGGAATCCATGGGTGGGGAGAGGATGATGAAGATAAAAAGTCAGGCATGTTTCAATTAAATAAGCAGAGTCAAATCAACCAATTAAAATGTTTCGAAGCAGAGTACATTTAATTTGATACGTTATCTTTCAATCTGCTTAAAAGCAGTGAGTAACTACATATGTTTCAAAAATGTAGTGGAGTCAAAAGAACACATTTTTACTCTGTAGTAAATATGTAGTGAAGTAAAATTAAACAAGTATTGACAATGGAAAGTACAGTTGTTGAATAATCATACCCAGGTTTTTTCATCGGCTGTAAACAATTTGTCGTGGTGATAAAATTGGTTTCCCTGTGCTAAAATAAATTAGAAATTATATCATTGTAAAGACTATAAAATAACTGAAAACACCAATTTATATTCTTCCAGATAGAAGTAATGCATTTTTCCATAACATAATGCATTTGTCCATAATATTTTAAATTTTGTATACCAATCTATTATAAACTTCAATAAACTCTATTTGTTACAGATTTAGTATTGGTATAGAAGTATTTTGAAGTATTCAGCATTCCATTCAGGAGTATTCAAACAAGTCTCAGTACAAAATCAAATTAAGAGTTCGGCCAAACTGACCTTCATTGTGATGTAGAACTTTATAATACTTTTAAAAAAGAATGTAATAAATTAAACAAATAAAAATAAATTATTTGGACATAATAAATATTCTTACAAATCATAAAGATCACACTTGTTGAATAGAATCTATAAACCTCTAACACAAGTAAAACTGTATCAAACAGGCTTTAGCTGTTGTGCATCGGTGCTACACATACTCTCAACACTGTGACATTGGCTTAAGTTACATAACAAGTGAAACGTGAGAATGACTGGCTAAACTCCTATTAGGTTCCAGCCTGTTTTGACTCATTGTTCAGTGAAGTCATCCTGATGTAAGTACAATGATCAGGACCCTGCTATTGTAACATGAAGTCATTGGTGTTATTACATGATTGATTATTTTGATTACCTTCTACCTTTTTAACCATTTGTTATACTGTGTCATAGTTTAGAGTCTACTGGCAGTCTTTATGTGACAGCTTTTTGTCAATGTAGAGACTAATCCAACGCAGTACTGTCTCAAAGTCCACACCAGCACTCGAGAGCTCCCCTGGTTGCAGCTGCCAATGACATACAAAATCATAGTTAGTCTGTGCATAAGACCTTCAGATCTCAATAGTATGTACTGCTGCATATGAACTACAGGGCCATAAATAACGTATGCATAAACTAAATAGTAAATTAAGCATTTTCTTTCCTAAATTCAATCAGTACTGCACCACAGTTTCACTCTTTTAAACATTCACTTACCAATCACTTTATTAGGTCCTTGTTTCTACACGCATTGTTCATTTGAGTAGTTCCACCTACCATATAGATGCACTTTGTAGTTCTACAATTATAGACTGCAATTCATCAGTTTCTCTACATGCTTTGTTTGTCCCCTTTCATAGAGTTTCTAAACACCTTAGTACCACTGCTGGACTGAAAATAGCCCACCAACCAAAATCTCCTGTAGTCCTGTAGGCAGCATTTTGTGAGCACTGATGAAGGATTAGAAGACTGTGAAACATCAGATAAGCTACTGCATCTGACTTTACATTTTGGAGCAATATGGTAGACTTGTCTAATAGTGTACACAGTGGGTGAACATGGTGTATAAAAACCCCAGCAGCACTCCACTGTTTGATCCACTCATACCAGCACAACACACATTAATACACCACCACCACCACCACATCTGAGTCAGGACAGTGCTGAGAATGATCTACCATCTGATCTGTGGTGGTCTTGTGGGAGTCCTGACCATTGGAGAATGGAGTAAAGGGGACTAGCGGTGTATAGAGAAACAGATGGACTACAGTTCTTAATTGTAGAACTACATTGTGTTTATATGTGGATCTGATCAAATGGACACTAAGCATGGAAATAAGGAGTAACACCTAATAAAATGATAGGTAAGTGTAAATTTAATCCAATGTCATGTTTTATAGCAGGAGCAGACAATATTAGCAATATAAAAAGGGACCAGTCCTACCTCTCTGAATGCATCTTCCATTGTCTTGAGCTTCTTCTTTGCATATTGAGTGAGTTTTGCTTGCTCTCTGTCCTTCTAAAAAAAGGAAAGAAACAGTAATTATGAAGCACAGTTTCACTCTGTTTTCCATGTGCATATCATTATTATTCTTTGTGACCTAGTGATTGAAATTTTGTTGACATGTGCTATATGAATAGCCTTCTAATGAGAGTGTGAATCATGGCATTAGCCACTTCTGCCTTACAAAGTGAATGCAACACTGTATAGCAACCTCTGAGTGGAGAGAGTTTCCAGAGGCTTCTGCTGTACATTGTTTCATATTTACAAATTAACTCATTACTTAGTACTGAGAAAGGCTGCTCTAGAAACCTGGACACCATTTGCCCATAAATAGATGTGTAGACAGTAGGAGGTACGGGATCGAAATATTGGTATGGTGATAACCATTATCACTGATAAATTGGTTACAGTGTGCTAGTAATACTATATTAAACCACACCAGTGACTGTAACAATAGCCACATACCAACAATCCTACAATTGAAGTTAATGTAATTAGTTTTGTTCTGCAGGAAATCAATAAATATTGTGAGACTGGCTAGCAAATGATTTCCTCACACCAGATAATACTGTTTTACATTATTTTGTGGACAAAAAAACATATAATATGACAAAGCCACACTGTATTTTACACATGTTCTGGAGAAGTACATTGATTTTAAAGTTGATAGTGGCAGATAATGGTCTGCTTACAAATATTACAAATAGTCATACTTTTTGAAACATTGTTGTTCAAGTATGTTATCGCATTATCCATTTGGCAATTTACTTACACAGCGTTCCACGTTGACTTTTAGTGTGTGGAATGAATGGATAAATGTCTTGGGATACTCTGTGCCACTGATCCACAGCTTCTTGAAGACATAGTCTTCATAGATTCCCAGTATCTTGTTAATGTCTGCAATGTTCAACCTCTGCTTAATAAAATAAGAAACAGAATTCATTGCACGGTTCCATTTTTTATGACAAATAAATGCTATTCTTAACATGAAGTTCCCCAAATGCTTGTCCTTTTCTAACCTTGTAATTCCTGTAGACCATCATCACTCATATAGATACATGATATAAATTAACTCATATGTACTATACACTTGTTTAAACCTAAAAATATATCCTCTCTCTTCATTCTTGGCTCTTCAAGAAGCCATTGTCCTTGTCCATTACAAGGCCTGGCAGGAGATTTGTTTGTACTACTGGCATAGTTCTCCCCATTCACACCTATCACATATGGCCAGTCATGTCTATCTGGACTGCTGTAAGAACATCTGGTAAATGCTAAATAAATATTTTTTTTAAAGCCAAAGCCAAGAAATTACCAGCAGGACTAGTAATACATCTACATTTATGTTAACAGACACCATTATCCAGAGCGACTTTTTATTAATACAGTCTTACCATCCAAGAAATTGGGGGTTAAGGGCCTTGCTCATTGACCCAACTGTGGGAGTCGCACCCTGGTCCATAGTCCAGTATCTTAACCACTAGGGAATCACAATAAGAACCTCTGGTCAAAGCCCTTAACCTTTATTAGCACATGTCAATTAAAAATCCCTCTGGATAAAAGCGTCAGGTGAATGCTGTAAAGGGAGACACAAATTGTGCATAGCAACAGATGGGCTACAGTGTGTAACTGTAGAAGTGCGCCTGCGTGGTACCACTACCTGATTTGATACTTATCACATGATCTAATTTGTCAAACACTATTAATGGTAAAGAAATAAGTCTTTACACTACACTCTTGGGGCACTCAATTTCATCTTATAAGATAAATGCAGTAAGATAAAGCAAAACAAAAAGATCAGTTGTTTCAGTCTCTTACCTGTATATACTTTAGTTTTGGGATATATCTTCTGTGAGGTCTGTGCCCATTCTGGAGAAAAGGAAAAACAAATATTAAGTGTTAAGTACTAAGATTAAGTTTGTAAAGTGACTGGTGGTTATGGTTACTTACTTGCCAGGGTTTCCTCATGTTCTTTAGAGTTTTGACCATGTCCTTTATCATTGGCAGAGGGAGACAGCGTGCCAGACAGTCCACCTGGTCACACCTGGCCCTCTTCTCACCTGGGCAAAGACGCACGAGTGCAGCCAAAGCAAGTACCGTGAGTAAACTAAGGCGCATGGTGCTATTAACAGCAGGACTGCTGAAAGCAAAGCGACATTTATGCCTTTTATATACAGACATGGGTTTTGAAAATTCAGCCTTGAAAATTCCCACTCGTGTGACGTGCTGCGCGGCGCCGCCTCGTTGAAGCGGCCGCTCGGAGATCAAGCGGTGAGAGTAAAGCAGAGCCACTGCCTTTGATCTTGGGCTGCGGCGAGAAATACCTGCTGACTCGGTACATGATTACTGGATATTCCAAATATAGGTTACAGTATAGCACACCGTTTCCTTCTCCATAACCTACATAAAGGGATCACAGGATCTAATTCTAATATCACTTCAAATCTTTAAAATGTATTTAAAAAAAAGCTTATATAACTTATATAAAATGGGTAACTAATATGTTAAACTATTATTTAAACACGAAATACTAGACTACTTACGCTTGTCTGATTTATACAATTTTAACTGGATGTTAGATTAGAGCCTGGTTTTTTAAAAGCATATTCTAATTCTATTAAAATATATTAAAATTGGGTTAAATCACTTACTTTCTTATCCTTTACCTACTTTAATTAGTTCTCTACTTTGTTTTCACCAATGATTTACTTTTACAGATTCTATTCAAATTATTTAGAATTATATTTTATATCTAGTATTATGTTTTGTATTTTAATTTAATGACTTCAGAGATGTATTTAATCTTTGTTTTTCTTAATCTCTAGTTTTGACTGTAGAAATTCTATTCGACTTCTTTCAGATACTATTTCATCTCCACTTTTATTAAATCCTCTCTACTTTTTTGCCTTGCTATTAAATTTAGCATGAATTCATTTTAATGGACTCCTTTCTAATTCTTAAATTGTTTACTTTCTTTTTTTATTTTTTATTTGATTTGATATCTCTCTTTCGACTCTTTTTTTATGTTTTCATCTATGGTTTCAATAACAATTTGGATTCTAATTTGTGGCACAGTAAAGGTCAGTTGCTGGAAATGGTGGCAGGATGACCTAGATTGAAGTCCACTTACAAAACCCTGTGAGAGACATTCACCGTGTTAAGGGTGTTCATATGCCTGTGCCCTCCAACTATGTCCAATATAAATAAAAATAAATTACATTTTTTGTGTCGTTTTGTGAACAATTCTGGTATATTCTGTGGAACTTAGCATGGAACTCATTGTTTGTGCTACATCAGTGAGTTGAGAATGATTGATGAATTGACAATCTGTTGAGGCTAAGCTGTTGTTTCTGCATACATCCCTGACAATGATAAAGTGGAAGTACATACAGAAAATAAAGTAATACATAAACAAAAATGGTGCTTGAAAGTTTTCCTTCTATATTTCTGCATAAATATGACCTAAACATAATCAGATTTTCACTCAAGTCCACAAAGCTGATAAGAATAACCCAATTAAACTAAAGAAACAAAATGATGTACTTGTTTATTGTGTATCTGATTAATAAATCACTAATTAGAGCCTGTTGTTTTTTTCAATCAGTGGGATGGGGGTCAGGTGTGACTGGGCAACCTGTTATACTAAGACGAAGAAGAATCTATTAAAGTAAAATCTTCTCTATAAATGTTTGTGGACCGTAAAAGTTTGCAAACCCATCTCTAAAGTGTTTGAACTCCACCAGTCCACGGACTGACAGATCGTTTACAAATGAAGGGATTTAAGATCATTTTTACCTTCCGCAGGAGTGATCTGCCAACAAATTACTCCAAAAGCAAGACGTGTAATAATATGTGAGGCCAAAAGGAAACCCTGGAAAAAATACATATACTTAAAGTAATTTTGTAAGAGCCAGTCCGTGAAGCACTTTATAGCCCACTTTGTTTGTCTCAGTGTATTTAGCTTATTTCGAGCCAGTTCCAGCGCGTTCAGTTGCTCTGCCGTCACTGCAGTCGACCTAACCGTTTTTGTGATAATGGTAGGTTCAGAATTAAATGTAGGTGTGGAGTCACACTCTTCTTCAGAGTCTGTCCAATGTTATATTAAAGGCATCCATTTGATTCATTTTTGCAGGTTGTATTAGCACAGATACAAAAACGTTTGTGTGTGTATATGCCGTTACAACGCAACGCATCCGCAGAGTGATACAGCTTTAGTGTGAGAAAGCCGTGCTGTTATCACTTATTTCAGCACGGTTAGAACACTTCTCAACCAATCAGATTTTGAGGTCGGAACTAACTGTTGTATAAAGTGTAAGACATTCCTTTGTGAAATCAGCACAATACTGCTCTCACTGAACATTGTGCTTTAGCTAAAATTCTTATCATGACTCTTCTGGGGGCAATTTCTAAAAAAAACAAAAAAACAGCAGTGGCCATTTGTTTCCTGCTCATTCTTCAAGACTAAAAATAAAATTTCACAAAATACGTATGTACAGTCTGGCAACCCATAAATAGTTGGAACAGCCTAAGCAAACATGTATAACAGGCCTCTTGATAAGTTTCTTTTTTTTTTTTCAGAGAAACAAATTACGTTACCAGCATGTATGCACGATGGGCAAATGTAGTATGTTAATAATTAAAAGAGTTAAAAAAAAAACACCATAATCATGTAAGTGTTAAATCATGACGGTATGAAAAAAACTGACATTGTGAAACAGAATGATAATAGCAACACTTATTATCATAAATAGAAATCCTTAATTGTAACCAGTTAGGAGACTTTCTGTTCTAAAACACAGTAAAATGTGGGATAGTTTGACATGTTGCTTTGGTATGAGTACATCATGTCTCCTTGGTCCAGCTTCTAAGAAAAAATACGTCAAATTAAAAGCTTATTTACAGAGCTCAATATGTCCACCATATTCTCAACACACAAATGAAGACATTTAACCATCCAGCAAACACATATGGATCCTATTTCCTTAAACTTTTGCAACAAGTCTGCTTTGAAACAATCATTTATTTGCTTGCAGCCTGGATGTAATCTGTTCAGTTTAGCCATAACTTTGATTTCCTGCAAGTAGAATAATTTTGATTTGTTCTTCGTTGCACAGATACATCATAATTTGTAAGAATATCAGTATATACATTAAACCATAGATACTTGACTAATGGCACCATCTGCAGAATAAGTCACTCGGAGACACACAGTTCAGACAAATCAATACACATCAAACATTCCCTTTTTTCCTTACTTATTTAATAAATATTCTTATTCACAATAATAATCTGGCCAAAAATCAGTCAATATCCTTCGAGGATAGGTTTTAAAAACCTTCATAAAAACAGTGGGATGAAAAGGAGCTGAACCATACTGGTATTTTCCACTGTCTTATCACTGTATTAATCTCTCAGGGTAAAATCGTGTGACCTCTGTTATTGACATGGATGAGAGCTAATAAAAGCAGTTATTGTGGCAGATCTTTATAGTTGCAGCTGGGATTGAGCAGCCAGCCAGCCAGCCAGGCATGTTTGTGTGCGTGTGCGTGTGTGTACTCTGTTAGTATCATTCTGGTGTTATGAAGACATTCAGACTTGTATATGTTACTGACCAACCAAAGGTGCAGGAGTGATTAGAAAAGCACAGTAACAAGTCACATGCCACACAGGAAATTCATACGAACAGGCCACACTTGTTCAGAGAACCCTGCATGCTTGCTAAGACTCAGTCCATTTTTAGACCCAACCTCAGAGTTTATACCTCAGGCAGAAATTGAGCTATGCAGTGCTGTAATGCCTAGTGGTCCTTCAGAATTCCAGGCAAGCTTTATCAGGCAAGCTTTAACGGGAGACTTATCCCGTATCAACAAAGCATGTATCACAGTGTAATTAACCACAAACTTAAGGCATTAAATACAGATAAATCCTTTCCACATGGGTTGTGTTTTATGAAATATAGGCTTGCCAGAAATGAGGTAAGAGTTCGCACTGCTATGTGCTAATGCTGAACAAAGACAGGAACCAAAAAACAGCAAGTACTTACTTTACCCACTGACGTTTGGTAGGTTATTATGATTGAGAGCGTTAACACTCCCATCACACTTGGCCTGAGGCTCAGTCGAGAGCTTTTAAGAATAACTCTGCATGATGAGCCTTCTGGAAAGAGCTACAGACTCACCATTCCACATTGAGAACAATATGCAAGCAAATGAATGCCAAAGACCGATCCAACCTTTCCCAATACGACCATCTATGTTCTGAAGCAAAACAAAAATGCATTCCAATGCTTCACTTAAGGATTGGATTCAGATCCAACTCATTTTCAACCATTCATTGAAAATGTGTGCTCAATAGGAGACCAGTGATTGCTAGGCTCGAGGCAGCTCCTGCATGCTGCTTGGCTTCCATTTAATTACAGGCTTCTTGTAACAATGGCCTGTTAGAGTTGCTACAGATGGATGGCTGAGTATATGGTGTGGTGCAGCAAGCGGAGCCGTTTGGCAGACTGTTTTGCTTCCAGGAAACATAATTCTAGGCTCAAAGCCAATGTCTCTTTTAGACAAAAAAATGCCAGGTGGTCCCTTGGTGAAGACCACAATTCCACTGTATGTTCTCTGAACCGCTACTGATGGGTGATGAATGCAGGCCCAACTTCCCTCCTTAAGGACAACAGAGTGGGCTCGATGGTTAATTCCTCTCTGAGGTCTAATCAACAACTCTGTAGGGACTCAAATGAAGACAGCCATTTCAACTGAGCCCAAAATCAAAGCGATTCTAACACTAGCCTGGTTTCCATTCGAATGATTTGCAGATAATTGAATTGGCATTATACTGGCCAAGCAGGGCACTTGGCATACAAGACAACAGTTTGGTGCTGTTTATTTGCCCTGTGTCAAGCTGTAAGCATGACCTTTATGAAACATAAGTACATAAACACAAATATAACATAAGTACACTATATAAATTTATGATGTGGAGGCAAAAATAAACATTGTACTGCATTTATGAAGTATATTGTTTACAAGTTTATGTTTCACAGAGTTTGCCTCTGGCAGTCAGGTATTGTGACAAGTGCCTGTAGAATTACCCAGCCCCATAAATTATTTATGGTGAAATCTGTTGCCATCACTCTTGTTCGCCTGGCTGAGGTGAGAGAGTTCTGGTTTTTCCATTAAGTCTTCTTCCCACCCGATGGTCATTTTCCAAATGCCCGTAAAATATTTGGAAGATCTCTACTACCAACACCCACTGAGCTTTGCCATTTATACATTCATAAAATGTCTCTCACCCATAGGGACTACTATGCATTATCAGTCTGTCAGCTTCTGCAACACATTCTGAAAGAATGCGAGCAATTTATACGCATATAAAACTTCTTAATCTTGCTTTATGACAGCCGGCCAGAATTTTTATAGGCTGCACAGTTGAGCATTGAAGTCTGACACAGATAACTCAGACGGACTTTATCCAGTCAGCGACAGATCTGCTCTCCTCTCCAGAGCGGCACGGCTTCAAAGGCAACTTGATACAGGTGCTGGCTTAGGTGAAGAGTGGCATTTCAGGAACAAGCGGACCTGTTGAGGCCTGATATACAGCACAGATAAACCATGAACTAGAGACACATTCCTCATGGCAGCAGTCACAGGGAGCAACTGGTCAAGCACAAAAAAGTTCAGAGCTAGCAAAAGTCATTCAAACACACTAAGTAAGAAAGATTGAGGGCTTTAAAAACAACGCCTCATAAATCTCACCCTTCTCCCCTTCTGCTTTTAAAGTCATGCTTGAGCAATTAGTCAACCCAGTTACCAAACTGAACAGTTAGAAGTGGGAAGAAGTAAGAGCTGACAGTTATCAGTTGGAGTAGACTATAATGGCTATAGTCATCTTGAGAGTGGACATGCAAGAACAGTCTGCACTGAGCACTTTCTATAAAGAGGCTGCTAAAAAAAGGCAAAACCAATTAACAAACACTTTTGACCAAGATGCAGCAATTAGGATACACGTCACAGGAACTAAAGATGAAGAGATGTACTATTAAGCCAACATTTGTAAGATTATAGGACCCTACGATATTCTGTGGTTAAGATGTAACATCTTATAAATATAGAACCAAAGTGCTCAACAGTTTCATTAGATCAGCAGCATTCTGAATAAGCAGAGTTAATACAACACACAGTAAATAGCAACTACTGGATTTACTGATACTGCCAGCTCAGTTCTGTAGCAAAACATAATGCTTCAGTTTAAGGTTTAATGTCTCCTAATCCTGAGGTTGTTTTAAATCATTTACAAACAGCCTATGAAATTGTACTCTAAAGAATAAGACTAAATGAATTATAACCGCCATATTTGACATTTACATTTACAGCATTTAGCAGACGCCCTTATCCAGAGCAACTTACAACTTATACAGTCTTACAATCCAAGCTTGGGTTAAGGGCCTTGCTCAAGGGTCCAACTGTGGTAGCTTGGCAGAGGTGGGATTTGAACCCTTGACCTTCTGGTACAGAGTCCAGTACCTTAACTGCTAGGCTACCACAGTCCCACATCCAAGCGGCAAACATTCAGATAATATTACAGTTACAGCATTTAGCAGACAAACTTATCCAGAGCAACTCAATTAATACAGTCTTTATAATCCAAGCAATTGTGGCTTAAGGGCCTTTCTCAGGGGCCCAACTGTGGCAGAGGTGGGATTTGAACCCTGGACCTTCTGGTCCATAGTCCAGTACCTTAACCGCTAGGCTACCACAGTCCCCAAGTTTGACAGTTTCTTGGGTTCCATTTAAGGATGCACACTTACTTTGTTAACAAAGCACACACTTGTAGCAAACAGTGTTCCCAAGTGAATTTATCACAACACAGTGTGTACAACCTGTGCAATTAGCATGGTACATGAAACGATAATACTTTAATTGGTGTTTTAATGCTGTGCAAAATGACACCACCAAGTTTGGCATGTGATCCATACATCCATCCAACACAGGACATGGGTGACCCAGTGTTAGAAGCCATGTTACAAAAGGTACACTGAATACACCAATCAGATATGATTAGAAATGCATTTGACTCTTAAATGTAACTGCATGTCATTAATATCTTAGTATGATACAATCCAAATAAAAGTGGCATGAAAAGACCAAGCGGAAAAGAGTCCAAGTATAAACAGGGTTTATAAAAAGCTAATTAGGCCCTAAAGCCCATTAATAGACTGGTATTAATTAGGAATGTAATCAAACACTTGCAGTGACAGCTATGATCAAACACCATAAATGCGTGAATAAAAACTAAAACACGCTGGAGTCCAGTAACAAATAAAAAACATAAATCTTTACGAGCAGTAATATTCATTTACAGTGCACCTGGGTGCACTCTACATAGACTTCACTGATGGCAGCAATACAAAAGAAGTTCTGCAATGCAACACACAGACACTGCACAGAATTAAATGGCGCATTTAAAACCTTTAGGCATCTGTAATGCTAGGAGAGTTGAGATAATATTTATACGGTGAAATTACTACTTGTTAACACGAAAAGGATGAACTGGGGTTCGTCATAAGAAGGTTCCAAGTGTGCACCAGCAGTGTTCTAAAAGCTGATCATTTCACATTACAAATGAGCTTATCCAGAGCTGCTTACATATAGATATCAGTACATCACAGTTGATACAACTGACACAATCTAAGCAGTTGAGGGTTAACTGTTCATTTGACTTACCTCAGAATTCAGAACATGCAACATGTCATTAGCATCCTCTATCCGTCCACAAAAAGCTTGTGAAAGCACTATAAGTGTTTAAACTGATTTCCAGTCCACATGTTCCAGATTTAAATAGCTAACCTATATGTAAGCCATTTAATCGGAACCAAATAAGCCATTAATGTTATTCCTGTGACTGTGGGCAGCCGTGTTGATATGATGTCATGTGATACTGTGGTGGCCTAGTGGTAACGGTATCACACAATGGACCAGGGTTCAGAGGTCCAGGGTTCAAATCCCACCTCTGCCACAGTGGGGTCCCTGAGTAAGGCCCTTAACCCACAATTGCTCGAATTGTAAGAATGTATTAATTCTAAGTCACTCTGGATAAAGGCGTCTGCAAAATGACAAACGTCAAAATGAAAACGTGCTGACTTTCCAATGAGACATTCCCAGGTAATTCCCATATTTTTCCTACTCAAAAGCCGGTATTCCAGAAATCCGAGCTTTAGTAAAACACACCATGTGTTTTCCTCCATTGGAAGACTGGCCACACTAGGTCTCAACCCCACTAGTCAATATTCCAGTCCATAACTGAAAGAACATGAAACGCAATATCACCATAATGGTAACACTTGTGTTTTTCATTTTGCATCTGCAGAATTTAGCAGGAGCATTTTACATTTTACACAGATCCATGAATTCAATTAAACTGTGCAAACCTTTCCACTCCAGTCCAAAGGCTTAACCACTGAGCCACCACTATCATTGTTGATGTACAATATGGTATAAGTATCTTGGAGGTTCAAAGACATTTGGCCCAGGGACATGTCTGATCATTTCCACCAATCACTGCATCTCTGGCCAATCGAGGCTACCTGGCCAGTGATGGGGAGATTAGAGCCACATGAGAAAAAGTGCTATAGACAGGACTATAGAGGGCCTTGGGCGTTCTCCCTCGTGGTGAACAGATCTATCATGACTCTCCCTAATCTGATTCACGCCCTATGGTCTAGCTTTCACTTCACTTACTGTAGGTTGCCACTTGATAACAGCTCCACACTTTACAAGATGTTGCGAGTCACCTTGACATCAAATGCCTCATAATCCATACCGTCAGTCTGTGTGCAAGTGTCGGGATCACAGGTTTCTAAGATGACTGATGAACTACCAGGGTGGTCTTGTTGTTTGCACAAGAATGTAGTGACCTTTAAGTAGCAAGCAAAAGTGTTTATAACAGTTAATACACTGTTCACATATATTGATATTCCATTTTGAAGTACAGTGTTCCCTTGCTTTTCACGGGGGTTACGTTCCAGGACCACCCGCGATAAACGAAAATCCGTGAAGTAGGGATGCTATATTTATTTAAGTATTTATACACTATCTTTGCGGTAGAACTTGTAGAACGTTTGGGTGGCATCATAGGGCTTGAATTAATTCAGTCTATAATGAAACTTTCACAAACAGCGAAAACAACACCACAGACAAAAAATTGATATGTCGGCAAGTAGCGACGGGAGGGGCGATGCTCTAGTCTTACTTCTCGTTTTTTTTTTGTTTTTTTTTTACTGTAAATCATAACATTTTATGATTTATAACATTCCTTTATTGTTGGAATTAATATTTTTTGTATATTTTTTATAAATTGTGATTTTTTTAATGTAAAAGTTAATCAAATACATGTATATGTATACGTTAACTATATCACACACGTGCACACATGCACATATGCATGAGCAGATCGAGTTCCGCAAAAACCAACCAAACATATCGAAAATCCGCGATATAATTTTACCATTTATATTTTTTTTAAAACCCGCAATACACCGAGTCCGTGAAAGGTGAACCGCGAAGTGGTGAGGGAACACTGTATACCCTAAGTAATTCATGTTAGCCGAATGCATGTGTAAGCTCCACACGCCTTTTGCTGTTCCACCTTAAGTAGTAGTGCCCCAGCTCTGAAGTGATGCATCTGGTGTAGTCACATTCCTGAAAATAATCATGTCTATAGAAATGTCCTCCATTAAAATCACAATCCGTTAAGAGAGGAAAGAAACCAACCACTAAACTCTCATGCTGAGCTGAACAAACCAAGTAACAACAATGCTGTAAGAGGGACAAACAGAAATGTGCAGGTTTACATAATTTTAAATAATGAAGATCAGCCAATTGTCTAGCCATACAAAGTGCAAGAGAGGTTCTGGTAACAGGTCTGAGATTAGTTTTAATCCTTTTTGGACTACTTGAAAACAGCTTGCGTGAAATCCACACAGGTTTTCTTTAAGATTAACAATGCTTATAGATTTTTTTTCTGTCAGTGATAAAGTTTCCTTCTGAGGAATGCAAACTGACTTGGCCAGAGCCTTCAAATTTAATATGTTTATGAATTGGGGTGGACGAGCAGCCTGTATCCATTGTCAAATGTCCTCAGCAACCAATGTGATGTCACAAGCTTCCAACACTGCCACACTATATAGACTAAAGTTTGTTGACACCCAAAAACATACATCCAATACATGGGTACAATACAATTCTTTGTTGCTACAACATGCTTTGTTCTTTTAAAAGGTCTTTCGACTAGAATTTGGAACATGACTGTGGGGCTGACAGCCAAAGTTACCAAACTAACTGTCTACACACTAAAGACAGCAGGGGAGAAAGTTGACCAATTGATTTGTTGGAAGCAAAACCCTATATACATGCTATATTGACAGTTACTGAGGTATTCAGCCCAACTCATTCTACTGCCACTGCTATTTATGGAGAATACATCAATTTATACATATTATGGTCAAGCTCAATAATAAGAATGGTTGATCACAAACTATAAATTTATATATATAAATATATATATATTTTTTTTTACCTTAGAGAGCAGTAAAAGGTGTGCCAGACATTGTGGGTACAGCAGTTCCTTATGCAAAATATGCTTGATCTACAGTTTGCAGATGTTTATTTTACCTTTAAGATGGAGAAAAACTGAATGTTCAAGTTTTTCAGCATTTTTGGAGCACAATATCTGCGTGACCTGAGAGACAGTTTCCTTGGCTCTGAGCCTGTATGCACTGTGGGTGATGCATTTAATAATAAACACTGGTACATGCTTAAGAGACTCAAAACTAGGTTTTAAAGTATCTACTGAAAGTGTCTTTTTTCCTTTTGTAAGACATTAACTGGGCTACATCTGGGTTCTGGGTAAGCCAGAAATGGTTCAGGAGCATAAATAGTGGTGATATAGTTGTCTGGCCAAACCGCCTCTCCTTCTCCGTCTCACATCCCCTTTATAGGTCATTAGGTATCACTTTCTTCACACACCAAGTAAGAGCCTTGGCAGGCTGGCTCCTCTGTGTTTGTGCAGAAGGTGGTACCTCAATAGGCTAGCCAGGCCTAGTTACAAAGGGTTAAGGGTCCTGATGACAATGTGATATGTGATGGGGTGCTTTGAGATCCTGAAGGCAGAAAGTTGGACTGACGAGGCTCGACATTCTGCATCTTCCAAGGAAGACTGATATGAAGAAACATCATAGCAGCATTGTAAATACAATCAGGTCATGCATATGGGCTCTCAGTAATATCTAGCATATTAACTTGTCTATGACCGTTCCTGTCGGTTGAATGGCAAAGTGATGCAAACAAAGACACAACTAATCCCACTGGCCAGAATCCGGCTTTGTGTACTGAACTCTTCCTGGTATTCCAATCAAACCTCTTGGAGCTGTAATTGCTGACCCTTAGCACTTTTCAGTCATGGCCCGAAAGTCTGTCCAGAATGAGAACTGTCAGCAAATGTCATAGATCATAGGCCAGGATGTAGGTAAGAATTTGTTACAGGCTCAAGTGGAGGCTGTGTGAAAGTCCAAATCCTACCATGTCCACGCATTCCTGCAGTGATCTTGTATACAGTAAAGCGCTGGTCCCTCCTTGACAAACGTCAGCTGTCCCATCTGAAGCATTTAGCAGGAGGATTTTACATAGCATTTTACACATGAATTCGATTAAACTGCAAATTGTCTCACTCCAGTCCAGAGGCTTAACCACTGAGCCACCAATACCATTGTTGATGTAACAATATCATTGTTGGTCACCACTGTTTTAGCAATCAGCGGCCATGTAAGCGACACACACAAGGTTATATCTATATCTATATCTATAGTTCATCTCAATATCAGTCACATATAAATACACACACAAGTCAATGCCAATTTTTTTTGAGTAACCAATTATCCTAACATGCATGTCTTTGGACTGTGGGAGGAAATCAGGGTACCCGGAGTAAAAGTATATGTGCTGTTCAATACTTCTAGAACTTCCCCAGAACCCCAGTACATGTGTTCTAAGTAAAACTGTTTAATGGTAATGAGGTACCTCTTGGATGAATTTTCAAAATGATACCATTGTTGTTGTTGTTAATGTTTAAAACAATAACTGTTTAACCAGACCTACGTAAAGCCTCAACTACTGGAAAAGAAGTGGCTTTAACCTCATTGCAAATGAGTATAGTGACAATAAAGGCCTTCTATTCTAACTGGTTCAGAAAGAGAAACTAGACCTCAAGGATTTCAGTCAAACATGTGAAACATGGTCCTACAGTTTGCGTAGCTGGTTTAATTCAACGCACAACATGTAGTCTGACCTGATAAAATGACACATTTTAAGAGCTGTAGTACAGTGCCTAGCAATGCAAATATCCAAATGAGCACCCAGGACAGGAGCTCAAGAAATCGTTTTAAGGTTTTCCAAATGTTTGGGTGTCAATATAAGTTCGAGAGAGCTTTTACAAAGGATGATTGATCTGAGCTGGCATTTTTATCTGCTAATATGAAACAGGCATGGCTTGTTTTCACAGTGCCTTCATCCACAATCTCTCACTGCAGGGAGCTGAAATAATGCTGTGCACCTAATGGAGGCTTATTCCTCTCTGTCACTGAACAGGACTGAACACCTGTCGCACAGCCAAAAAGCTGTTTTCGATGGTACACATTTCCAACGTACTGCCTGTCACTGTGTCCTATCCACACTGCTACTGTTGAGCCATATTCTCATTAAATGAGCCATGCCTGTGACACCTGTCAATGGACATGTGACAAGCTGTAGGAGAGAGAGAATGCTGTACCCTGTAGGGCTGTCAATTTCCTTTGAAATTCACCAAGCTTGACAAATGATAGACTAACATTTACAGCAGGACTAGAAAGCATGTCAGGGCATAACAGAAAATGACTGCTTAGTTCATAGCACGTGGCTCTTATAGCTCTTACGTGGGCATTCATCTCATCGGATAATCTTATCAGTTAGTAACTAAGCTAGACAAACTGGCTTCCGTGGTAGGAGTGTTTGATCCTGACCAAAAATTATATTATGATATTTTCTGAGTCTGTTGATTACAATAATTAGACTATACGTTGCAATACCAATACTTTCCCTCAAAAGTGTTACATTATACTAGCTTGCTCTTGTTAAAAGGATATTAATTGGTGCTTACTAATAACACCAACAGAAATCACATTGGAAAAAATGTAAATGTAAAGAAAACAGGTTAAAAGAAACAGTAGTCTATCCTGCCTGGCTACATTACTCACTGAATACAACTTCAGTGTTTTTGATAGTTTAATGAAATTCAATAAGACTATTACTCGAGAATGACTCAATAATGTCATATTGTTAAACAACAATTAAAGTTATCGTAGACTGTGCATATCACACACCCATAGTCTGTAGTATGACCTGGAGTATCCGTGTCATAGCAGTACCTAGTACGAAGCTTCATCCCCCCCCCCCCCACCCACAGTGCTTCATTTATGCAATCTCAACTCAGTTCCAACACAGTTGCTTTGTTTCCCTCACTTTGCAACACACAATCTATTTACTCACACCTTTGCATAAACTCTATGCAAAAGTAGCACAAGGGGTAACAAGCAACCTCATGAAACACTTACACAAACCACACTATAAATCAAAAGCAGACATTTATAGCAATTCGTCAATTGCAATTGGTTTTTTTTTTAAAGTACATTTCTTCCAAAACAAATATAGTTCCGATATCTGATTATAGATCTGATCCCCCATTTCCATACATCTAAGCCCAGAGAATATGACACCGTTCTGGACATGGTCCTTTTTTTGCACAGCAAAGTTTTAAGTGGCATTTGTGACTTCTTACTGAAGTGCTTAACCTTGTAGGGTATTAACTTTTATTTCCATATCAATATCAAAGATCCCATGGAAAACAGATTATTGAAAACAGAGCCCGATTTCTTTATTACTACCAGTTACAAAGTAAAGATTACTGTGTCTTAATCTCCCTCAGCAGAAAACCAACATAGTGTAACAACATTGTCTATCCAACAGGCTACATTTAATAGCTCTTGTCAGCCTGTCCCACCCTGGTGAGAGCCTTTGCCCTTAAGCTCTAGTAGTTTGAGAAATGGGCCGAATGTGATGAATAAGCATGCACACAGCAGTCCTAAAAACAGCAGTGTAGCACATATACAGTTTAATCAGCACATGCACATATACGTTTTACAGTATCAAGGCTTATAGACTCATAGACCAGGCCATACTGTATCAACCGATGATCAATGGTCACCACTGGCTTGCTCATTTGAGGTCTAGATGTGAAGTAACATCTATTGTAAACTATGATATAAAAAATAAATAGAAATGCATACAATTATTGGGTGATTAATGTAGTTACTGTGTACATTTAAAACATAAGGGGTAATTTAGACCAAAAACCATTATTTAGTCCACTAATTTTTTAGCAAAAAGACCTTTGATCTCAAACATAATTCCAAAATAACTGGGTGTATATTGTTGTGGCATAGCATTCCCGATGGTGTTCTAAACACCATGTTGACTTGCTAGGCACTAATCTGGTGGGCTAACTACAAATTCAAACAAGTGTTAGTTTGTATGTTTATTTGTTGACAGATGCAAGGTTATGTCGACACTCAAGGTCATAGCAAACTAGTCATACACACTCCGATTGGGACAATTTAGCCCAATTAATTCACCCAATCCATGTGTTTTAAATGTGGGAGGGAAATTGGAGCACCTAGAGTAAACAGACATGGGGAGGACATGCAAACTTCACTCTGGAATTTTGCAGCTGTGAGATGTGAACTTGCACCATTGTGTCTTCCCAAAACATATAGGTACACCAATGTGAGTATACAGGATAAGCAAAAAGGGACAATCAGAAATAGAGTGCTCTAGAAGTCATTAGTTACTGGAGGTTTTTCTGGTGTTTTTTTTAACCTTTGCCTAAATTAACATGTATTACAGGAAGGTAAATGATCTCCCCAGTAACAATCCCTAGGACGTTTACATCTGATATTACTGCACAATACCAGTTTAGTCATAAAATGTACAACTTCACAATGTTTCTTACATTCCAGTAGTGTTTTATTTAACATAAGAGGTATTGTTTGCCTCTTTTTTCTGCAGAATTCTCAATTCTTTCTCATTTCAACCTAAGCCAGGGCGTAGTCTGCCTGTTGTGCACAAGCCTAAAACACACTACTGCACTATTCGCAAAGTGTGTGGTGAGCAAGTTTAATAGTCTGGCCGTTCTCAGTTTAGCAGAGGTTGGAGTATGGGTGGGGGATTGGGAGGTAGACAAAAAAAAAGAGAAGGAAATCTGACTGATTCATGTAAACAGATGACAGGATTTGTTGAAGAGTGTAAAAGCTTTCAGGTTTGTGAATGAGCAGCAGAAAGGGAAATGTAAGCTTTTAAATGATCAAGAGAAACCTTGGCACAGTAGGAGAGGAAGGAGAGAAGCAACGAGAGCATTCATGAGGGCACATTCCAGGAAGGGTTCACCTCTCCCCTCCCCCCGACTGAGACAGCTTTGTTCTAATGGAGCTCGGGCTTCCTGGCCTCGGTCAGCTCTGACACAATTTCACTAGGAAAGTAGAAGCTAAACCACTTTCTACTGGCCTTCAGTCTCTTATTGTCTACTCTTCAACTTATTTTGTCATAGCTAACTATTTATCTGTAATCGTTTTACATTTTTTGCTGAGATCTATTAAATAAACTTAGTTGACCAAAAAGTTCCAAACTGCCAATAATCAAGAACATGTTTAACAATAGATAATAAAATTCGATTTAAAAAAAAAAAATTTTTTTTACCAAGAGCTATCTCTAGAATCCCAAAATCCAAGTGAAAGTACAACAAGAAGGAACAGCGGATGAGATAAGCAGAAATCAGTCCTCCTCTGGTAGTCTAACTCTTGAGAAATTAACTTAGAATGCATCATCAGCACATGGAAAGCTCTCGGCATATTGTTACGTCAATGCGCTTATTTTGGAAATAATAACCAAGATAAATTTAAGCAACTTATCCAACATTCTTTAAAAAGTCTGGTAACACTATTGACATTGCTGCTGTTAATGTTTGATGCGGGTTATACCAGACTATTTGACAGTAACCACTCCTGTGTGTTTTGGCAAAGCATTCAGAAACATCACAACAAATGTTTTGGAATATTATACAGACAAAAGGTTACATAGTAATCAATTAACCTAATGTACGTTTTTGGACAGTGAGTGTAAACTAGAGTACCTGGTATAAACCCACACAGACATGGGGAGAATGTGCAAACTCTGCACATGCAATTAAGTAAAAATGAAAATGAAAAATGGAACACCATTCAGTAAAGGTCTCAAACTTCTGGCCCACATTGTGTACTCACAAGTGTAGACCATGTATACAATATAAATATATGTAAGATATTCCTAAGATAGATTCCTAACATCAAGTTCTTAACACAGTTTTCGCCAACACATACACTCAACATCATTTTGACAGTAATCGCAAACAAGAAGAAAAGCCCAGATCAATTTTTTTTTCTGTAGAAGGTCCATCAGGCAGAAAAGCACATTTTCCCTGACAGCAAACCGATCTTTCCCCTCCCCCTCAGCTTTCAACTCTTTCTGCAGTGCTGGTGGTGCGTGCCACTTTTTTCTGCCCTCCCCTGCCCCTCTTCTGCTTTTCTCTTGCTACTCATGCATTGATACACGAAAAAGAGGCATGTTGGAAACGCGCTGGCTGACAATGAAGCACAGCTGCTCGGACCACGCACAGGGATTTTATGGGTTGAATTAGGATGCCAGCCAGCATCTTTTCTCCCCTCTCTCCCTCAATATCCCCCTCCCTCTAATGCTTTCTCTTCTTCCAGTCAGTGCTCCCATCCCCCACTGCAAACTCCATAGCCATCCAGGCACAGTGCTTCCAGCCATCACTGAAAGAGCAAGGGAGGTGAAGGACAGCGATAGGAGGCAGAAGAAGGAGAAATTGAGGCACCAATGAAAAGACCTTGTTTCTCAATACTATGACTACTTTTACAGGTCTCTCAGGCATGTCCAATGCCAGTCATGGCAGTCATGCTGGAGGCTACCCTCTTATACCCACAAACAACACACCTGCACAATTTCTTAACCCAAGAGAAGAACAGTAGCATAATTGAGCTCAGACCAAAAAAGACAGCTTGCAACTGTACAGTTTTCTGTCCTTTATCATGATGTTTATTTAGATTTGTACACATGTAGCCAAGAACGATGTCGAAAATCAATCCAGAAATCCAAGTCAGTTTATACAAAGACACCCTTTAATAAGGGTAAGATTGTTACCCATCAGACTCGGGTTCAGATAATATGAAGTAAAATACGACCAGTCTCACAGAAGGAGGACACAAAAACCTTAAGCATAAAAAAAACAGCAAGCGATAATCACCGTAACTGTTCACATGCTTTGTTTGATAAGAAAAAAAACAATCCACTATAAAAGATGGAGTTTTGTACTGAGAAGTGGTCAACCCTGAGAAAGAGAATACACTCTCTCAAACCACATACTGATAAATTACAGCTTCTATTTGTTGCCTTAGGGCAGATAGCATGGCAAATTCTGTGATACAGAGATTACCTCTGGAAACACGCTGTGTTTTCCAAATTATTAAGTGTTTGGAAGTGCAAGCTAAATGGATGTTTGCCACTAATGTGTGCATCAAGTCGGAAAAGAAAAGTGCAAGAGAGAGATCAGATAACTGGTGGAGACAAGACTGCATGTGATAACAGAGTTCTATAGTTCTATTCTAGAGATGTCCCAAGACAATCTGTAGGGCCGATATAAATCCTGAGTTATTTTTATGAATTATCATCTCATAATATTAAACCTAATCGACTCCATTATTAGGCGACGATGCTCAATTTTTGACCTCTTCATCTCTCTGTTTCGCACACCCCTAGAGTAGGGCAAAAATACGTATTTAGTCAGTCACCAATTGTGCAAGTTCTCCTATTAAGATACATGATAGCGGTCTGTAATTTTCATCATGGGTACACTTCAAGGAAGGAATGTGGAAAAAATCCAGGAAATCTCATTGAAGGACTTAGGATAATTTATTTGTAAATTAAGGTGGACAGTAAGTATTTGGTCAGCCACAAACAAGCAAGATTTCTGGCTCTCACAGACCTGTAGCTTCTTTTTAAGAGGTACTTCTGTCCTTTACTCGTTACCTGTACTTATGGCACCCGTTTGACCTCGTTATCTGTATAAAAGACACCTGTCCACAGCCTCAAACAGTCAAACTCTAAACTCAACCATGGCCAAGACCAAAGAGCTGTCGATTGACACCAGGAAGAAAATTGTAGACCTACACCAGGCTGGGAAGAATGAATCTACGATAGGCAAGCAGGTTGGTTAATCAACTGTGGGAGCAATTGTAAGAAAATGGAAGATATACAAGCCTATTAATAATCTTCCTCAATCTGGGGCCCCTTGCAAGATCTCATCTCAAAATGGGCTCAAAATGACCATGAGAACAGTGAGCAAAAATGCCAGAACTACATAGAGGGACCTGATGAATAATATGCAGAGAGCTGGGATTAAAAGTAACAAAAGCTACCATCAGTAACAGAGGGAATCAAAGAGGGAATCAATCCTGCAGTGCCAGGCGTGTCCCCCTGCTTAAGCCAGAACATGCCCAGCCTCATCTGAAGTTTGCCAGAGAGCATATGGATGATCCAGAAGAGGATTGGGAGAATGTGGTCAGATGAAACCAAAATAGAACTTTTTGGTAAACATTTAACCCATCGTGTTTGGAGGAAGAAGAGTTGCATCCCAAGAACACCATGACTACTGCGAAGCACGAGGGTGGAAAGATCATGCTTTGGGGCCGTTTTCTTCTGCAAAGGGGACAGGATGACTGATCCATGTTATGGGAAGAATGAATGAGCCCATGTATAATGAGATTTTAAGCCAAAACCTGCTTCCATCAGTGAGAGCATTTAAGATGGAACTTGGCTGGGTCTTCCAGCATTACAATGATCCCAAACACACTCGGGCAATGAATGAGTGGCTCTGTAAAAAGCATTTCAAGGTCCTGGAGTGGCTTAGTCAGTCCCCAGACCTCAACCCCACAGAAAAGTGTGTCCGTGTTGCCCAGTGACAGCCCCAAAATATCACTGCTCTAGAGGAGATCTGCATGGAGGAATGGGCCAAAATACCAGCTACAGTGTGTGCAAACTTGAAGACTTACAGGAAACATTTGACCTCTGTAATATAACCTTTGTTGTCAATGACAAAGTACTGAATTTAACTTTTGCTATTGACCAAATACTTCTGTTCCACCATAATTTACAAATACATTCTTTAAAAATCCTACAATGTGATTTCCTGATTTTTTTCCCTCATTTTGTCTCTCATAGTTGAAGTGTACCCTATGATAAAAATTACAGTTCTCTCTCATGTTTCTAAGTAGGAGAACCTGAACAATTAGTGACTGACTAAATAGTTTTTTGCCCCACTGTATGTAGTTTTTAAAATGTTTTAATAAGAGAGAGTATCATGTATGCAATGTATTGACCTCCCCTCGAAAAAAAAAACTTCACATAAAAACAACATGTACATATTTGGAACAAACTACACAAAAGTATACACCACTGACAAAACCGAATATTTTCTACCTGGACTATTTGATCTTTCTTCCAGAAAATTCAAATACAAAGTGTGATATATGGAATTTTGTAAATTAGATCTCCAACATGGCAAAATGTGTAAGGCATATCTGAGCTAAATTAATTATTTACACCTCAACAATTCCATCTTTTTTCACTGCACTGGAACTTAACAGAATAAGAATTACTCTATAATCAATACATTTGACGCCAAACCATAATAAAGGCATCTAGTTGTTTGGAGATCTGCAGGCAATTAGAGCATTTTAACTTAACTTAAACTAAGAACAAATGTTGCCTTTCATAATCTCATATTACTACACAGATTTGTAGAAACTTGTGTTACTCCCATTCAGCTTATTCTTGTGTTACATTACTCACTGCCCACTTGGCAAAGCCAGTGAGCCGCACACAACAGCACCTAATTCCTCATTTTAGCAAGCAATGAGGACTAGCAGAGTGTGGATTAGTGCCAGCTCGCTTCAGGACAAACAGAGAGCCAGATGTTGGATGACATGGTTCATAACCGAATAAATCCCACTATTAAGCATTTCTATACACAGTGCTCCCTTGGTTCTCTGATAATTTGCTGAATGGTAATCCAGGATGGCAATAAACCTGGAAGCACCCACCAGGCATAGTTGGAATCATCATAAGCACATAACCGAGTTAACTTTTCTTCATGCAATTAGTGGTTTGCATCCATATGGTTGAATATGGGAAACGCTAGCTGATTAGAGATGTTTAAATTACATACTGTTGATGATGCTTTATATTTACTACAAAGTGCCCAGTTAAACTATAGCTCCGTATGTGCAAATTTAGCTATGATACTATGTCAAATAAAATGTAAGAGAGTAAAGCTATTTATACTGTAAAAGAAAACAGTTAGTACATTGCCAGAAAATGACTGAGAAAGAAAGCAGTGCTTCTCATGTAGTCCATGTACATGTAGTCCAGCAAATGCAAAAAATAACCCAAAACATCTTTGCATTGTATGCATTCAAATAAAGCAACCACGGTTTTACTTTATAAGTTATCCATTTATTCCCCCTTCACGACTGTTCCTTATAATGAACAACCAGCATGGGGAAGCCAAGTTTCTCAGATTTACTAGTGAAAGCAGCATTAATCAGGTTGTATTGCAAGCTAAGACCAAGCTAGACAACATGTCTTCTTCACACACGAAACAACAAATTTTCCTATGGTCACACTTTCTACGACTTAAGTGTCTCAAAATATCATATTCACAATAATTACATTACAATTTAAACCAAACCAGATTATAAAATAGCAATAAAGTGATGGAACACATTATAAAGATTTGATCAGTTGGCAGGAGATGGTAATGTTAAGAGGAAAAAGAAAAACGGAGAAACCTCTCCAAATCTATTCGTCCATACTCTCAATTACCCACCGACTTATTTCAAAGGAAGCCACTACCACTTAACTTAGAGAATTGCACGCACATCGATGGCTCCCATTCAGATTGGAGCTGAGCCTGCAACCACAATGACTGCTTGTTTACTCTGTGGAAATCCTGCAGCATTAGTTAGTAATCTGTAAGCATGAGTGCAATACTAAGCAAAACAAATGGAGAAGTCTTCAGCTCATGCTTAAAATGGCATGGATCTGCAATAGCTCAAGACATTCTCGTTAGTTGACTACGAATTTTTCCCCTCGCATTCTCGTCTTCCTCAAGATGCCATTGTAAATGTTATTAATTGCTTGTCTGCTTTAATTAGAACTTAACTAAAACAATAAAAGAGAACAGAACGCATGATTCTAATTATTGCTATATCTACAACAATACTAGAGCTCGATTCATACTGCATGGGCTTAGGAGTCATTTCAAGGGTGAAAAGGCTGAAAAGGAAACGCACTCCACTGAACTGTTGATACGATCTGAATATGGCTCTCACATTTCAAACTGGGTTTTACGGACTCTAAGAGACACTTCACTTAAACACACAAGAGCTAAAGTAAACAAAGGTGAGATAAAAATGACTAGCGACTAGAGCACGTCTCTACCGAAGCTTTCATACAAATCATGGTTTTTCAAATTAGGTTCTCACCTCACAAACATTATGAGAAAATTGCCTAACACAAAAGCACCAAAAGGCTATCTTGTTGCCCATCTCGTATAGCTCTCTAAAACACTTCTGTGGAAGGCTATCCAAGGATAGTCTCTAGCTTGTTTTCAAGCTGACACTAAGCAGAAACCCCAGTGAAGACACCACATCACTACCCAATTTAAAGGCTGTGCTTTACAGATAAGAAACAGGATTATGGATAAAATTAGTGAGCATCACACTGGCAGAAAGTGCATGTCTGTGCCGTCAAAGCAGATGCCACACTGAAAGAGAAGCTCCATATAATTCCAGCGGTCTCTCATTCCTGAACGGCCAAGTGAGGTTTCTGTGGGTAAGGAGACTAGTCGTGCTGACAGCCCACTCCAATCTGGCTGCACCATGGGATGTGGAAACCATAAACCACTACAGAAAAGCAAATCTGGTTCCCCTCCCAATCACTCGATAGCATCCGTTTGCACCTCCAGGCACATTTTATTGGGGGTACAACAAGGGAAGGGTTAAAACATTAAACTTATTTTGCTTCCATTTTGCCCCCAATAACCTCTCGCTGCTTGTGTATAGAATGCTTTGCAATATGAGGATTACTGGTAACAGGGCTTGTTAAAAATATCTCCAAGTAAACTAATAGATATACTTTAGAGTTTACACACAGTAATATTAACATAATACTAATATGCAATAGTAGCATCAGTGTCATGTATCTTATATTAGCCAGCTAGCAGACCTAGCCTTAAAAGCTACACACAATGCTTTGCAATGACAGTTATACACCTAAGGAAAAAGCTATCTATTAGCACAGCATGAACAAGTGCGTCAGTCGCTTTCCGACTGCCTTTGGTTACAAAATTGGCTCAAACAGGAATCAATAAAAATTGAGATTCTAGTTAATCAAATCCTAAGTGTAAAATTGAGTGTCATCAGTAGTGTGCATGCTACAAGAAGAAAGTTGCTTTGCATAACTTGTCGGGTAATCGGCAACATTACTTACAAATCTCACAATGACTAACGGCTTTTACATTCGGTATACTTTTGTATATGTAATCTGCATCTATAAAGTGAACATATACAATTAAATTGGAATACCAACTATAATAGGAAAAATTTACATTTCACTTTATATGTGACACAGTGGGCAAAAGTCTTAAGTCAACAATAGATTTGCTATTTTTAAGTAAAGGCATAATGACCATACATAAACAATTGTCAATGACTGGGCTTAAATATCTCAAATTAGATTTATTCAATCTTTGTAAGCTTTGACATATTTTGGCAACACCCTGTTCCCATTACAAAAAGTGATTTATTGGCTGCTACCCTGACAAAAAAAACAACTCCTGATCAAGCTTCGTCAGACCATAGAAGAGTTAACTGCGTTTAGATACAGCTGCCAGATGCTGCTTTTGTCAAGGGGAGGTCTTGTATTGTTGCATTTTCTTCTGATTTGTTTCAGTTAATACTGCATACACATTTTTAGCATTTTCTAATAAAGAGACTAAAAAATAATTAGATATGTGCATTATACCTCTGCTAAAACAATGATTTTTTTTGTTCCGGGATAACTGAAAAAATCTGGGTAATATAATCAATTTCCATAATTTGTTTATGGGATATTCAAACCTTATTCCAGCATATTTTACTCGCTCCATCTACTTGGCCCTCTCACCTTTGTTGTAATGTATGCTCATCCTCATCAAGTGTCTACTAACCCTTGTGTGCTAATGTGTTTGTGGTTGTTCCCTAAATTACAGCAAATACTTTATTGCCATGAGTGCATGAAACAAGCTTAAAATGTTGATGTCTCACAACAGTACAACGTACAATAAACACTAAATTACCTGATAATTAACCCCAGAAAAATGTATAGGCTGCTTACCCATAACAGTCTTGTACACTTGCAGATAGCAAAACTTGTTCCTGAAAGATGTAGGCTAATCCAGCAATTATGTAAAATAGCTGGACTTGGCCTTAGGTGGAAAATTTCATTATCCAGACAAGTGTAATCAGAAAATGACAAAAGACACCACATATGAAAAACGCTGCTGGGACACAATATCGAACACTGACTCTGGATCCAGCCTTTAATACCACACCTCATATTGCCATATGGCAGAGAGTAGGGGACCTGTTCTAAGGATTTTGGATATGCTAATGTTTTACTGCGCCTGTAAACTTGGTTGATGCAATGCCAAACTAAGACATTAGTAAGCAAAAGATCAATAGATCATTGTACAAATAGAAACGCTGACAGAAACAAAACTTTTCTCTCTCAGAAGGTAATGTGGACGTTAAATTGTGCATATCTGTATAAGAACTATGTTTATGTTGGCTTTAAATTCAGCTACAGAGATGTCACACTTTATAGAAGAAATACATAAAGTAGTATCTGATTGTTTAAGCTGTTGCTTCTCCTGTCAAGTAGGTTGCCCAGACAATCCACCTATTAAAAAGGGTCTTGAATCAAGTAGTGTTTGCTTTAGCACTCACAACATAAGTGTAAACTTAATGAATAAGCATGTCGAAGGGGATTAGTTTCACTGCGTCCATTCTGATCCATGTTGGATTCATTCAAGAACCTAACAGAATCCTCAACCCTGACAAAGAAAGCTGACAGACTATACGGGCAATCTTATTTAAGCCCAAAATACCAATCTACTCACCTTTTCAATCTTCACTTTGTTCAGGTTCCTACAGTCGCTGCTATCCATGTCCTCAGGTTCACTTTTAATAGCCATGGGAGAAACTATTTCAGCAGTATCAATGGCAATATTCCCAATTTGTTCAACGCAAGTTAGGTCTGAAGTCTGTCTTCCTTCAAATTGGGTATTGCGGGGTGGTCCCAATGACAAAACCGGAACAGCGGTGTCCTTCTCTGCAACCATGTTTCCAGCTTGTACTCCATCATTCTTGTCCTTTTTGTTTTTCCCAGATCCATCCTTGTCCTTCTTACCCCCTTGAGCGTTACGGGAAGTCTTAGTACTTTTATCAGAACCTTTCCCAGCATTGGGTAATGCTGTGGTAGTGCATACAGTTGGCCCTGTAGCCTCTCCTGTGGTCCGCACCTGGGTATCTTTCTTTGCCCCATCTGGAGCTGAAGACTTGGAGGTATCCTTTGAGTTCTTATTACGTTTCGATTTAGACTTGCCATCCTTACCTTGAGCAGGCACAGGGCTTACAAATTTTATATTGTCCGGCAGAGCGGCTACTGCACTGGGGGTTGCAGCCATTCCGCCTCCGTCCTTAGTAGCAGACATCTCAAGTTTATCCTTCTCTAAGTCAGCGTCAAGGTCGATGATCAGATTGCCAACACCAATGTCCCATTCATCGCCACTGTCGTAAGTGTCCACCGCATTCGAGTCCACACCTTTCCCGCCTGCAGTGCCACTACTTAGGGACATCTTATTGCCAACGGCCCAAGCGTGCCAGTGTGTGGTCTGACCTTCTCATATGATCAGGCAGGAAGGAATGTCGTTACAGTAGCCTCAGGGTTGCCGTGGTTTCCAATTCCCAAATGCCCACATTTTTGCCCTGTAAAACAAAGAAATTGCAGCATAAAATTAGTTTATCTTGTGTGTTTAGCCAGACTAATCCAAATTAAACTACAATCACTGTGAATCATGGCAAAAAACACCTAAACTGACATCTATACAACATCTATACTTTTAGGACTGCATTTTCTTTTCTATGTGATTTAAAACATGAAACGGTGACTTTTAAACAGTACTTCCAGACATTTTTCAGATTTTGCTTTTTAATTAAAGTAAACGATGCCATCTGCTATCAATCAACTAGTGGAAAATCTCTCCCAACTGTACTCCTACCATAACTGATTGTTCATTAGTAGGGTCTACTGAAAATAGCCTATGCACAATATATAGACAGACAGAGAAAGAAGACAGTCAAAGAGTGCAAGAGACGTCCTTTGGTATCAAGGTTGTGAACATGGTGGAAATTCAACAAACTTGTCCATTTTGTAATTAGCCTCTGACTTTGATGTTGGCTTTGAATTCAATAAAAAGCAACTATGTGGTGTTGGTAGCTACAAGGCTCGAGATTATTGAGCACATGTAACAACCATTGTATTGATTTCTTGTATTGTTAACTTGTCCAAATGTCAGTTATAATCTGTTTTTGTTTTTCAGGTAAAAGCTGATCTGAGAAGCAGGCTGTTACAGAGGACATCGCTGCATCCCTTAAAATATTTGTTAAAAATCTGTTTTATCTCTGTTTTATTCTAAGTCTTATTTTTCCATAATGGGTAGACTAATAGGACGAGTTCCCTGGGAGGCTGAAGCTGAGGGGTTGTGAAATAAATCATGGTGAATTAATAGAAACATTTAAAAAGTAGAAACATTGGGTTAAAGGGGTACATTTATTACTTGTCTGTCACTAGTAGTAGACCATTCAGGTGGCTGGCCCTTCTCATTAACTACCACCATAAGCATATAGCAGACCTAAGGGAAACACTGTATTACATTACCACAGTGCCCACAGTACAGTAAGCCAGGTCTAACAAAAACAAACTGTACTAGTCCAGAATATAATGACACTCAAGTTCTTTATTAACACACTATCTCAAAATCTGTTCACACTATGAAGTGTAGGAGCGCATCGTGTCTCTTATCTTTTACTTAGTCATATAACTGTCATGTTGTGATAATGTGTTATCCATTTCCATCCATGCTAACATGCAACAGACAGACATTCCGTACATTGTGTTAAAGGAAAACAATTCCCATCAATTGTATTTTTATTCGGTCTGGCATCTCGTTCAATCTCTCCCTTGTTATACATGCTGTGCACATTACAAGCATGTGAGGCATAATGGCCATGATACGGTCTGTGAAATCACTCATTTTTGACTGAGTAGTACTGTCGTCACGTTGTTCCAGATCTGTGAGAAGCACATATATAGAGTGGTAATGCTTGCATCTCATCAGCATGGCACATTAAAGAAGTGCAACACCAGCCAAACAACATTCAGAACGGAGTCTGGTCATGCTGATGCTACATGTACATGCCCCAGTTCCGCTACACTCTCGCCCACTCGCCTTACATACTACATACTCGTTCTGCACACTGACAACTTTGTTATGCTGAGAACACACACACACACACACACACACACACACACACACACACACACACACACACACACACACACTTCAAAACCAAGGTGAATACCAAATGAACCATGAATTTTGCATACTGTTACTTCCAAAATACACGCAGAGAGAGTCTGAGAGACAGAGAAAAAAAAAAAAAAAAAAAGAGAGAGGAAAAATAGAGAAAAGGAAAGCAAAAGAGAGAAAGAAAGAGAGTCCCATTAGTTACTGGAGTAGTCAGATGTCATTTTCCTTTTGAAAAAAAACAAAACACCAAAAACGCTGACAGGTAAATAGCACTAAATGTATGATGCTCTGGCCAAATCTTGTATTCCCTGGCATTAACATAAGAGTTGCTCTACTATTTACATACATTACAGACAGGGCACACTTCATCTTTAAAACACTATTTCCTACTGCCAGTGGCCTCTTTCAGCAGGATAATGCACTGCAAAAACTGACAAATGACAAAGAGCTCAACGAGCAGAATTCACAGGTGTTAGGACACTCAATTCCCCAGTGTGATGTATTAGATAAACATGTCATATCCATAGAGGTGCCACGTCACTACATACAAGAAGACTTAAAAGACCTACTGCTAATTGTCTTGGTGGCAGATACCACAGGACAGCTGCAGAAGTCTTGTGGAATGCATGCCTCAACAGTCTGGGTGGCAATAGGAAGAAATACCATAGCAGTCAAGTGGTTTTAACATTATGGCTGATTATACACTGCTCACAAAAATCAGTGGATATTTCAATGTGAAATATGCTTTAATGAAATATCTCCCAATTTTCATTAACAGTGTAGAATATACGTAAAAAAAACCCTACCAGCTAAATAAACATCCAGTGCATGTATAACAGTACAGGTGCATTAAACAACATGCCATCTGCATACATACAGAAATAAGCATCGAAATATGTTCAGTCACGCACTCTGTACAGTCACTGACCCGTCATTGAGACACATCAGTGTGATTCATTAGTCATGATTACACAACTGTAAGACCAGAAAGAACACTTGTTATAGCAGAAACATTTGTTGCTGTCCATTACTGACAAGGATAGAATATCAGTCATATTCAATATTCATTGTTTAGTACAGGAAGAAAAAGACTGCCTCACAGTGTGGCAAATATGTATGATGGTAATAGTAACACCACAAATTTCCACCCCAGTGTTCTGGCATTTACGGTCTTTTCAACAAATGTCAATGTAATTAAACAAAATTAATTCTTATTCACAACCAAATTAGTGGTAGGAAATGTCTGATGCATTTGACAAAACTGATATTTAATGAACAAACAAGCCAGTTGACATTGTTCTCAGCTGTTTGCAATTACAGGAGTCATCAGTAATCCTGAACATAATTGCTTTCATCACAGTAAGAGCATGTTTCACACTGGGTTATGACGGACAAATAAAAGAGGAGAACAAGAACACGGGCATTCTAGGCCCCACGCACGCTATAATACAGCAGCTGCGGTCCCTGGACAATATATTGCTAATTGTGCCAATCAATTTCTGAGAAAATTCTAATCTTTGATATGCTACATGTTCCATGTTCCCATTGGAAAAAATACAAAATAAATAAAAACTTTCCCTTGCTTTCAAGATGGTGGCCATTTTCCAGATATAGCCTTAAAAATAAGACTGATCCATCCATCCATCCATAAAGAGAGAGAGAGAGAGAGACCCATTACTTGCTGGAGTAGTCAGATGTCATTTTCCTTTTTGTTTTTGGGGGGGAAAGTGTCATATAACTTTTGTCTCACCCTGTAGATCATTTAATCATTTTGATGCCATGTCCATTTATTTGTCATGAATCTAAAACCCTCTCTACAGTATTATCCTTTTAAAAATACATGTTGAAAATTCAATTTATCCACATGCCATTCAAACCCCACACTACTAGGCCCACTAATCTATAATGAAAGGGCAGAAATGACACTGGGTGAAATCAGACCAACAACTGAAAGCTAAATTTAAAACAATGTTCATTGTCAATGTGCCATCAGTTAGTTAACTGGGAATTGGATTGGTTGCAATCCTCAAGCCAATTGTAAGGGATTAAAATACTGAAAACCTATTTAGTGGACAGAGGTTCTAGACAAATGCCTATTTAGTGGACAGAGGTTCTAGAGAAATGCCTTTCTTCACACCATTTACATTTAGTGCGATTAGTGGACATCCTTATCTAGAGAAACGTGCAATTGAACTGAGGGATAATGGCCTTTTTCTGGAGTGTATTTAAAAGCAGTCCAGAATCTTAACCACAGGGGTACCAAACATACAAAACTGAACATATCTTTCAGAACTCAGACACAGTCCCTTATTTTCATGTATCACCCACTACAAAACTATATAGTATTTGTTACAGGTAAGTGGGATTTTATAAAACCATACTCATTCTGTTAGAAATTAAGCATATTAGCTGCCATTTTATCCCAGAAACACTCCCTAGCTGCCTGCTGCAAAAACCATGCAATTGTCAAATGTATCCCACAGTTGGATTTCAATATTTGCTTCACACTACTGCACTCCCTTAGTCATTTATAATGACAACCATGCTACTCCTGTAGGTTTAATGTGCAGGTGAGATAAAAAAAAATGTATAACTGTAGTTATAGCTGTTTAGTGCCTTTTCAATAGAACACTTTTTCAAAGCAGCTTTGCACATATGTAGAGCTATAATCCCAGATTGTGCGTGTCAAGGAAAACCTGCTTGAACATGATGAGGAACAAAATGTGGGAGTACCAAGACTCAAAAGGGATTAATCATCCCTGGGCGGCTTAGGTATTAAATGTGTGAATTAAATTATATTTAACCTAAGCTTAAATAAACAGAAGTTAAGTCCAAGTAAAGAAACAATTGAAACATGCAATCAGTAATTTAAAAAAATATGATTCATATGATGGGTTACAAGTACAGCATTTGAACTAATTCCAGCCCATTTATTTTTAATTACAGTCCTCCTAGTTGGATGCAACAGTTTTGGACTCTGACTAAGTGAATCAAGAAGGTGTGGCACCTAAGGCTTGATCATAAGCAAAGAAAAATAATTTATACTGAGGAACACCAGAATGCAATGTTCCTCCCAAATTGTATGCAAAGGATTGTAGAAAACTGTATGTTTACTAATGTAAACTCTATAGGGAGAACTATTACACCATATGCTGCCATAAATGGTGAATAATTGCCCAATAAAACTGGCTGTGCTGCTTACAACACGCTAAAAGCACAACCGATTTTAAGTCCCCACTGTCCCTCCTGTTTGTGAACAAACGTACCAGTGACATTTCGCATCACTGCGTAAGCAAACAATCAGCTTATTTAATACTGCCAAACAAACTTTAAGTTATAAGATTGGTACAGGTAAATACTCAAAACTCTGATTTCGAGATCAGACTTTCCAGGGTTTATTTTCTCAGTTATTGGTTTGGAAGCTTGCCAATTTGAACCAAAACAACATGGATGAATAATTTTCTTGACATTGGACAGGGGTTTGTACAATAAATCTTTTGTGATGTTGAAAGCTAGGCAAGAAGCACAGCCATTTACACCACATACCACTGAAATAAGTAAATAATGGTTAGCCATCATCAATAGTCATATTTGAATGAAAACACCGTAAGATGCACTGATAAACATGCGTGTGTATTTAAAAACGTTTAAATAAGAATATTAAATAAGAATTCAAGAATAAAGTTATTGTCTTACTGAACTGAGACACTTCTAACTTCTACAACTAAAGCACTACTGTGGTATTTTAGGCAAGTCAAATAAATTTACCCAAAACATATTATTACAAAATTACTCTAACCCATGGAAGAAGGCAAATCAAAGGTCAGTATTAACAGTGAATCAGTAGCAGACAAACAAGCTAAAACTAGTTATAAGATTATTTATTGGTGATATCCGGGAACATGCTGTTGCACTGGTTTATCAAAAAGAGATTTAAATAACTTTGTCTCTAGCCTTGCAGTGTTAACTGGCACTGATGTCAGTAATCAAACATAGTAAAAAGTAGTAGTTTTGAGAAGACACATTTTAGCTTAAATTTTAAATTAGCTTTAAATGTAGCGAATTTTATCTTACTAAACTTCTGAAATATTGTATTATGCAAGTCTTAGGCAACCATTAGATTTATTGCATTAGCTATAGTATAATGGCCATATACAGTACAACATATTGTTGATAAATGAACTCCAAAAATCGAAAACTTCGTCAGTCCATAATACTCTTTTCCACTGATTTTTATTCCTATGTGTATAAGTGTTAGAATCTTAGGATCTACTCATTAGGCAACACGTACCACGTGTCACCCCGTTCCATCAAGCTGGCAGATAATGTTAAATTCTTGCCATTATAGCCTACAGAAGTTTTTTATACTGCATAGAAATTACCTGTATTTTAATAAAGAGACTAAACAACGCTAAAAATGGTTTCATCTTACATAATGGTGGCCTATCCGTTTTGCACAGTACTGTATATTGCCCAAAACCATTGGCACAATGGAAACCATCTTATGATGGATGCAAAAGGTTTCTCCCAAACCCGTGATTACGAAAAAAGCTCAATGCACCGACGCAGTGCAGCTACATGATCAATAAACCTTGAAAGTAATTCAGTAAATTACTTCTATGTCATTGCTTTTGCCACAATAAGCCTTTTGCACCTTAAAATGCCTCGTAAAACACACACTTTCACCCATTACTTCTGCATGTTTACTACCTGCCCTCTTGTTTGACAGAAACCCATACAGTTCTGATCTCTACTCCCAAAAGTGCTTCTGGCTATAGGACACTCACAACACACAGTTCTCTCCTGACAATGTTTTGTCTTAGAGATAGACCTACGGAATTGTGAAACACTCCTTTCACACACACAAAACCCAAACCCGCTTTTGAAAGAGGCCAATAAAGTGAAAGCTAGTTCCTACCTGTTCAACAACAATGACACTAATGGATTATAATTAGTCTAAGAACAAAATGTACATGAAAGAAATTGGCTTTAGAACAATAAACCAAAAAGAGTTTGTTTAATTATAATAAAATTATACTGTGGACACAATTGCTGCCATCCACACAACCAGCATTAAAATAGATGAAACAGAAACAAACAGCTGAACAGAAACTAAACTTTTAACCAAAGTTTTTATACTCGCAATTCATATATATATCTATATCTATATCTTGCATCACTTCAATGCACTACCTTCTGATTAGGAGGAGGCCTACAGACCAATGAGTGCCAACTTGGAGCTACCTTTTTTCACAAAACTGAGCACGAATATGAGAATGAAACGTTATCTGTAAGAACAGCTCCCGAAGGCTTACCTCAGACACAAGCAACTGTGTCTGTGTAGAGTAAGGCCAAGTCAGGAGCACTGACAACATCGCTGTCTTGTCTCTAGTTCTGCCACACACTGCTTCATTTGGGTCTACCAGTACTGTCAGTTTGGCTCAGAAATTTAATTTGAACGTTCAAACCATTTTATCCATGAAATTTGAATGAATTACAATTTTAAAAACAAATATCTATATATCTATATATCTATATCTATATATATATTATATTATTTTTCCATACCTACAGAAGGGTGTGTTATTAATGGCAGACACTGATCACCATGATCATCAACATTGCAATACAGAATTACAAGATGGTTAAATGGTTATTGAACTGCTCACAGAACCATGACGGAGTACTAAAGCCTAGGTTAAATGCTTATTTAACATTTTTTAAACTCTCTTAATCTACCTTTATTACTCAATGCATATCTGTACATAAGCTGTTAGTTTTATTTCTTTGTCTTTTGAAACTACATAGTTTTGGGACTACCTGTATTGCAGTTTGGCTAGGCATTCAGGAGAGACATTTCAGGAGAAGTCATCAATATGAAAATACCACACATGAACTCTAATCTGGATGTAGCTGCATGACAAACACATTCTTTCTCACACAACGACCTACATCATGATTTTATGACCCTGCTATATCTTTTACAGTCCAATTTCTCCCACTGCATTTGATGACTGTTCAAATTCAGATTT
>JAVSBV010000029.1:982193-1008286 GCA_033117975.1 Parotocinclus spilosoma | reverse complement strand
TCTCTCTCTCTCTCTCTCTCTCTCTCTCTCTCTCTCTCTCTCTCTCTCTCTCTCTCTCTCTCTCTCTGTGTCTCTGTGTCTCTGTGTCTCTGTGTCTCTGTGTTTCTCACACTTTGTTCATCTTAGGTCGACCATGCCAAGACTTTACATTATGTAGGAGCTGGGGTGGCTTTTCCTGCAGGCCTGGTCTTTGTGTGTCTGCAGTGTGTCCTAACATACCGCATCGCTGAGACAGCTCTGGACTACTGGATGGCACATGTACGAGTGGCTTTGTCAGCTGGAGCGCTGATCTCTCTCGTTCTTAGTATCCTTACTGAATCCACTTCACTTCTGCTCAGTGTGTTTGCTTTTTCTTTTATTGTTCTGCTGTGTGGTCGTTTGCACAAGCAGCAGAAATTACCTTCTTACATACGTTCTTGCTTTTGCACCAGAGGAACTTCTTTAAAGTTCTTACAGTTCCTCCGCAGAAGGAACATGATTTATAATAAACATGATTTATATTAAACATGATTTATAATAACTATGGCATGTCAAAGGTTTATACTTTAGTAAGATTCTGTTGTGACTCTTTAACACCATGTTCCATTCAAGGTGGCATTTTTTTCATCGACCAGAGTTTTGTGTTGCAGCATGCTGCTGCCATCTGCGAGTGGGTATTCACCGTTCTGGTCCTGGTCTATTATGGAACCTTCACCTATGAGTTTGGCACCGTCAGCAGCGACACTGTGATGGCTGCCATCATTAAAGGCAGGCCACACAACAGTTCAGGCACGGAAGCCATTATGGGGAGCATCGGAAAGGGTGTGTCCATAAACTGTGGTGCCCACAGCCTGAAGCCAACTGGTGCCAGCACAGCTACTCACCTCAACTGCAACTCAGAAAGTGTTGCAATATTATAGGGAACAGTCAGCAGGCTGGGGTTCAGAGTCCATCTGTCCAGTCCATTTACAATGTTATGCAAGTCAAGTATGAAAAGTAACACCCCCCCTTATCATCTGCAATAACACATTTTAAAAGCAACTGGGCATTTATTTGTAAATATGTATAAACCGTTCAATAATGCCAACATGTAGTAGGTGCATAAGAGTGAAAAGGTAAAACTGACAAGTTGAGTATGACTGTACCCGTGGTTCTGATGTTATTATGGTTATTAAACCGTAATAATCAACTGGAACAAGTGTTGGGGAGAGGGCAACATGCCAGCAGTCAGACATAGTATCCCATAACCAATAGCGTAATACATTTAGCCTGTAGTTTCATGTCACAGGCCTAAATCAGTTACCAAACAATGTCTTGTGAGTCACTCTTCACCTCATTAATGTAGGACAGGCATAATCTTATTCATAAACTAAAAATGAATACAAAATTCATTCATATGTAGAGTGATTTCTATTTGAAATGTGCTGCACCTCACCCAGTTAAATCGCATTGTCTATCACAATAACCAAATGTATTCATCAAATATCATCAAATATCATCAAATTGCCCACCCTGAAGTGTGACCAGGGCACCCCTGGTCTGTGTCACATATGACTGCAGTAATGTGACACAGTGACCCCACGACTACAAATGGACTATGTGGATGTTCAGTAGAAAGATAAAACGTTTACATAAATATTATGCCACAGTTTATTAGTAAATGCAGGAGAGCTCCAGGTAAATTCAAAGTGTTCTCGATATTACTCGTCACCGTGCAATAATGATCCTGCAAATGTGAAGCTCCAGCTCGATTTCACTGTGTTCGTTGTTCCATAGTCATGGAGGTAAAAGGTAATATTAAATCCACTTGTGGTCATTTGTTTATGACAAATATATTAACTGAATATACTAACTTATTTTACTGACACTGTAATAATGTAATATTTAACTGCGTTTATCTTCGCATGAAAGCATTTCTATGGTGATAGAAAACGGGGGTTTAAAATACTTTAAATATTTTTTTGTGCCAAACAAAAATTTAATTCATGAAGTGAATATGTATGGGCCATTCTACTGCACTGATGCAGTCAGTCAGAGATAATAAAAACCTTACATTTTTATTGTTTCTCCTTAGATTCTTGTCCAAATGTGTATTAAAATTAGACTTTATACGACTTTATAATACAATATATTATATTACTCTATTAAGACTTAACCTCCACTAATTTGCTGTATGTTTAATTAGTTAATGACTGGAATGTAATGCATAAATAATCAATTGCTTAATTTGATTATTATATATATTTTATTTCATTTATTTACATACTTGCAGTTCAGGGGCCTACCTGGCAGTCCATCACAGGGCACATGTGCACAACCACACTCCCACTAGGACACTTTAGATGCACCAATTAACCTAACACATGACTGGAACGTGAGACAAAACAGGAGTAATGCATAAATTCTGGGCTAGGAATCAAACCAAAGATCTCTAATTCCATTAATGATGCCATCACAGAAGTGTAGCTGACCTTTCCCAAGGCCCCTGACCCGACCCCATACCGTGTCAGACCCTGACCTTTGGACTTGTTGCTGATATTAGTCTTGGCGGTCCTTTTTGTCTTTGTTCCGGAGCACACAGTGTAGACTTTATCCAAAAAAAGATCAGGAAAGCTGATTCATCTGACCACAATACGTGTTTTTGACTGTGTGATGGTCCAGTCTAGATGTCTCTGAGCCGGACCAAAGACGAAAAGGAGCATCCATGTTCTGTACAAATGAGGCACAATTTCTCTCTTAAGGAATACAAAATTCAGTCAAACTGTATACATCAATATAACCTCGGTGTGATGTCACAGTGTTACCTATGTACGATACAACTTATTTCCTTATAACGGAGAGCTACGGTTGTTCTGATGGGTGTGGCAGAGTGGTAACGGCAGCCGTGGTCACACTCGTGTCACTGGAGTTGCTGCTGAGCATGAAAGCCACTACGGTAATGATTACCAGTGCTAACACGGTCACAATAGCTATAAGTCCTGCTTTGCTCTTCAGATACTCCCTCTGCTTCTTCTGTTTCACCTCTTTGGCCTTCTTCTTAAAAGCCTGCGACTAAAACAAAAACAAACTTGCAAAATACAAAAATGCATCTTCGTATCCTTACCCAAAGAACCTGGGCAAAAATATCAAATATGCTCTTTTTTGGAATAATCCCCTTCCAAAATCATGGGCATTAATATGGAATTCCTCGCAAGGAAGGGTTAAAGCGCTAGTTTTTATGCAGAAATATAAAAAAGTCTCAAAGATTCAGAGTTTGAAGCAACACAGTATAAGAAGTGCTGTAAGAGCGCAACACTGCTGAACTACTGAACTACTATGGAGGCAACTTTCGCCCCTGTAGCTGTGCTCATTGCTTTAAATAAGCCCAGTATGAATGGGACTGACTGGTGATGATGTTACTATGCTCCTGTCATGAAGACTCGTTAATCCTGATGCACTATTAAACAAACAAACTAGCAAACCTACTAGAATGCATAAAGCCAACAGTAAAATCTGATGGGGTTTTTCCAGTAAATGTTGGTGTTAATGGTGCAAAATACAAAAAGAGGTTTCAAGCTTCACAAGGGGGTCCATATTAACACCCATTTTTGGCATTGGGATATCCATCAAGCTTGTAGAGTGTGAAAGTCAGGCGTCCACATGGTGTGAAAAGAACAGCATGCTCACATCACTCAGTAACTCTGTAGCCCGTTGGTCAAGATCCTCCAGTTTTTCTTTTCGTTGCTCTGCTTTATCAAAGTTTTCCAGCATGATGTCCTTCACCGTGTCCACCTCCCTCTGAGTGGCTTTTAATTTGCTCTCCTGATAGATAATAATAGACACAAGTAAAGATTGATAGTCCTTTTGGTGATCCATGTGATTATATAGTAATGTATATATTATATAGTAATTTTTTTCGCGTGTGCACATTTATTTGCATTACCCTGTCTAGGGTTGGCATAACAAGTGAATGATTGTTCTCATTCAGGTGATTTAGCTGCTATTTTCCATATCATTTTCCGATCATTTTCATAATATGTGCTCTCCTTTGACAAATATTTGTTACTGAATTTTTTTTTTTATAATATTTTTTATTGGGGAAAACAGAATCTATACATACACAGACAATTTCACACACTTTCCTTATTTCCCCTTCCCCCATTTTTCTTTATCTTCTACCCCTTTTCCCTTACCACCCAAACCTACCCACCTAGATTGAGAGAAAAAGAATAATAACTAAATTATATAAAACAATTTTTTTTAAAAAGGAGGAGGGGTCAGCCGGCTGGGAGTGTCTTCAGCGACCTAAAGTAGACCAAGAGGGGATACCATTTCTTATTAAACTTCTCTGTATTCCCCCTCAGAGTAAACCTAGTCTTCCCTAGTTTAAGAAACTGCATAACTTCTCGTAGCCAAACTGAAACCGAAGGGGGGCCCGAAGAATGCATCGCCTGGCCACCAGGGAGGTGAACGACAAAACATTCAAATCCGTACTGCTGTACAGGGGTTCACTTAGGTGGAGACCAAATTTGGATTATACTTTAAATATAATTGTATTATATTGTATTTTTATATACATACATTTACTATAAAATATAAATTTGGATAACATTCAGTTAAATTAAACTTATTACAGTATAAGTTTTGAAATTGAAGCCTATGCTTCTGATTATGTGTCATTGTCTACTTGAGAAGGGATGGAAACAGCTGATTGACAGCAGGAAAAAACACAAACAATCACTATAGGGAGGATAAAGAAACAGACATGTTTTTTTGATACCCATAGAAACCTCAACAGGAAATGTGTCACTGAACCTCTCAGTCTTACTTCCTTGCTCTGTTGTGTACATCCCTTCAGGGTAGTAAATCCATTACAGATAAATGTTTATATGGATGTTCTATGAAGTAACTGGTGGATGAAGCCACTAATAAGATGCCATGTCATCTGAAAGAAGTGTCAACTATGTTGATACACCAGGTGGTTACAGGGGCACCAGGAGAGACCTTGTATAAGTTGCCCCTGTGCCACCAGCTATAAGCAACAATGTGATAATAGTCATGCATTTAATTTGAGATTCAGCAAACAACCCATTCTCTGCCTCAAGCATGGAAAAGCAAGGAGGATACAATGCTATGTAGTCCTGATTAAATTTTCCAGTGATGTGCTCTGAATTATGATGAAGAGATTTACCCAGGGATCATTCAGGATGTTGTGGAGACAGGTGTAGGTAAAGAGTATGCACTGTGTAAGAGTTGGCCGTTTCTTGTGGCCACTGAGAGGTAATGTGCAATGATACCTGTTTGAGGACAATTCAAGAATGATTCCTAATCCATAGCCGGTGACATTGTGACACATTTTTTATACATATTTTTGCTTGATATGTCCAGTCAACAATGTTACTTTTGGTCAGTTATGCGACTTTGATTGTCAACTATCTATACTAGCCTATTATTTTTTCAAATGTGTAATAATTTAATGATGCTTTTGATAGCTTTTGACATATACTGTACAGATACACAATATGTTGTTTTGCATGGTGCACTTGTGGGGTTTTTTTAATTATTATTTTTTCTTTTTCTTTATCTACAAAACTGTATTATTAGTTCTAAAAAATTTGTTGGGCACTTGTTGTTTTTGATATATGAAAAGCCTTCTGGAACGAGGTAACGACAAAAACTGAGGTACCACTGTACAGTAATATACAGTAAAACATTAAAGGTATATCGAAGTATTATTAAATAATTTAATTCAATTTTATCACAGTAAAGTACAGTTAATTAAAGTTAGATTTTTTTTACAATTAATTTACATTATGTACAATTAGTGTGTTTACATTTGATAATCATTAGTGCATCTGGAAATACAAGATTATGCTGTAGCATTATCTTAATATGCTGTAGCATTTTCCTAGGCCAGATGTTCCTGAGATACAGCTATTTTCACATTATGGTGTTCTCTATTAAACATAACACCCCTGAAATTTAATGTCTTCTTTAAAACGTGCTGAAGATTTCAATTATATACTTTACATTGACAACAGTGTGCAATATCATGCATATGATGTCTAAAGCTACACGGCAGAGCTAAATAACCTACATTTTGTGTGGACACAATGAAAAAGATTTTTGAAAAAAATAAATATAGATTGTACAGTTCAAGAAATCCGACATATGATTTCAAGAAAGACATATGGACTTGTGTTGCTACGTATAGTGCACATTATAGGCTATGCCAGCTCATCTTGTAATGCTGTAGCTAATAATGCCTTGCTTACCATTAGCTCAAACCTTGACCTCAAAAAACCTTAAGCAGCACGAGGCTAATTTAGATCATTTTAAATTAAAATCATTTACCATAAGAAATACTGCCTTAAAAAAAAAAAAAGATTTCCTCATGGGAATCTGCCTGTCACGAAATATTGAATATTTCACACACGTTTGCGCATACAGCCTGCAAGACTTGCATTCAAATGCACAGTTGGCACAATTCCATGTGGGGATATTTTTAACGAGGACAGATGTGGGAGTGGGGTGGGGATGGGGTCCAGCGGGAGCACAAAATGTATCTTCAAGCTTTTAGAAACATGAGTTGCTAAACTTGATAAATAATAAAACTGTCCTGGCTGATGCAAAATGAGAAAGGGCACAGACATGCTCATATTTTTAGGCATCAGCCACTGATCATGTCACCAATCTGCCATGGTTGTATAATAACTCGATAGACAGAGCTGACCCAGAATGGGCTGTTGTATCTCTATGAATATAATTCCAAAAATGTTTATATTTAAGTAGTTTGGATAAGTTATGCTAAATTTAATGTGTTTTCTTTGTTTTACTTTCTATATCAAATTAGATTTTGCTACAATAAAGTTCCTATAATACAGCGCTACAAAACTTTTCAACACTAACTGGAAAATCCCATTTTATGCATTCCAGGTCACAGGAACTTTAATCTGTTTCCAAGTTATAAGGCATATCTAAAAGGTTTTGCGTGTGAGTTTTGTGTACAGCTTGACACTGCAACATTTAACATCTTTGTACGATGTATTTAATTATAAAGCTTTTTATGTTTAATTTAGCCTCATATCATGCATGTAAGCACTTGAACATACGCAACTACACTGCTCACTAAAATTAGGGGATATTTCAAAATTAATATGAAGCAATTAAAAAAAAAAGCATTTGATTTTATTTCATTAAACAAGACTGCCAAAACACACTGACAGCCATGGGGTATGAACAGGAGAAGATTGTCTAGCAGTTCGTGTGGGATCCTGTGCCACTTTTGCTCCAGGCCAACTTCCAGCTCAAGAAGTGCTGTGGGAAGCTTTGGAGGGTTTCCAGATGTCTTTCCAGTAAATCCCAAACGTGTTCAGGTCTGAATAACATGAAGGTCAGTCCATGCTTTTGATTCCTCCATCCTGAAGCATGTTGGAGCACACAGTGGAGCCTTGCATTGTTGACCATGAAAAGAAGGTTGTTTCCAACTGCTCTGGCATAGGGTACTACTATATATAGTCATGGCCGAAATTGTTGGCACTCCTGAAACTTTTCCAGAAAAGGAAGTATTTATCCCAGAAATGTATTGTAATTACACATTCTGTTATACACATGCTCTTTTTTCCTTTGTGTGTATTGGAACAACACAGAAAAAACAGGAAAAAAACCCAACATAATTTAATGCCCAATATAATTTAATAAAAATCCAAAAATGGGCCGGACAAAGTTGTTGGCACCCTCAACTTAATATTTAGTTGCACACCCTTTTGAACTAATTACTGAAATAAATGAATCGTGGATATTTCAGTCCATCAATTTGGTACACTTATAATAAAAAAAGTACTGGGGGGGGGGGGAGGCGGGGATACTTGGGGAAACTATGCATTGCACAAGATGCATGCCTGAATAGAGTGTTTTCTTTAGTATTTTTCCAATAGAACATATACTCTATTTGGCTTTGCTTTTATAGCATCAGTTGATATACAGTATGCTGCATTATTTTTTGCATTCTTGCATATAATTGGCTGGTTATGTGCACACTATATACACTCGTTGATCAAACATCTTTGTACGATGTATTTAATTATAAAGCTTTTTATGTTTAATTTAGCCTTATACCAGACATGTAAGCACTTGAACATACCCAACTACACTGCTCACTAAAATTATGGGATATTTCAAAATGAATATGAAGCAATAAAAAAAGTATTTGATTTTATTTCATTAAACAAGACTGCCAAAAAACACTGACAGCCATGGGGTATGAACAGGATCATATTGTCTAGCAGTTTGTGTGGGATCCTGTGCCACTCTTGCTCCAGGCCAACTTCCAGTTCTTTCCAGTCCATCAATTTGGTACTCTTATAATAAAAGAAATACTTGGGAAAAATACTTGGGAAACTATGCATTGCACAAGATGCATGTCTGAATAGAGTGTTTTCTTTAGTATTTTTCCAATAGACTATATACTCTATTTGGCTTTGCTTTTATAGCATCAGTTAATATACAGTATGCTGCATGTATTTTGCATTATTTTTGGCATTCTTGCATGTAATTGGCTGGTTATGTGCACACTATACACAATCGTTGATCAACTCTTAAACTGGTCTCAGTCATTATTCTTATTTGTTTAACATACCTTGTTACTTTATTTATGATTTTCTTTGTAAGGAAATGTAAAACGCTCAATATAGCGGAACAAAACCTGCACAAATCAGCTTTGGCCAGGCAGATGATGCTGGAATTTTTGTCTGATGCAGTTTTAATTAAACATGATTTCTGGAAGTCATCTTCAATCTAATTTTCCTATTCATTTACGATCTGTCATTTAAAGGACCACGAGAGATGCCAGTCATTACTGCACCTGCCAATGCACAGGTGTACAAGTACCCTGTACCCGGACTCTTTTTTTATTCCGTCAACAGCAAATAGATTTGGTTATAATGCATTTTATTTAAGAGCAAACCGTGATAAAGCTTTTCTTTAGGAGATGTATATTATCTGAATGGCATTACAAATATCTTGCTGTAAAATATATTGTGACAATGTGTATTTATTATTTTTAAAGTATTAGAATATTGTGTATTGAGTAATTAACACTCTAAGGTTCTTGTCCATCGTTCTTGGTAATGGTTACAGTGGCAGCAGGTTGAGAAGCTCAGAAGCTCTAGACCTCTCTAACCCTGACCGTAGATTCCCACTCATCTGGGATATCCCAGAACTTCCCAAAGTCAATTAATTCTTCTTGTAATTCATGTGACTGCCCTGGCGGCTCCTTCCAGATGCACATTCAACCTAATTAGTTTAGTCAATAATATGCTGAGTAATAATTTATTTTCAAATAATATTCACAATTTACATTCACTCTGACTGTCCAGGCTAGATTCACATGTCACAGTGTAATATCTGGCTTTATGATCAAAACCAGGCAAAGACAAAGAGCAAGATCAGCAACAAAAAACATATAAAGAGTAATCATTTGATAGGAAACCCTGTATACGATCAGACACATTGTGCCTGTATTATTTATATATCCCCACAAGAATAGAAAAGCATGTTTTTTCCCTGTGGGGGGACATTTAGCTGGTCCCAATGTAGGTGTAGTATGTATTATTATTATGTTAGTGGAAATTTCCCACCAGGATAGTAAGACAAACAAAAGAGAAAGATAGAGGGGGGAGTGGTGTGCCATGTATCATATATTAGAATAATATATTAGAAACTGATTAGATACCAGAGTTAATAGATGACTTGACGTGAAAAAGAGGAAGGTTCACACACTAACATACAATTACAATGCATCTCATCATCTGTCTTTGGCTGTGGTGGGTGGTGGATGGTGGTTATTAACATAGGGGAAACTCACATGACCATTTTATTTTATTGACCAGCCATAGAAATGTGCTTATTATATCCCTCCAGTGGAGCAGCAGTTAGCTGCATACCTAATATATAACTTTGCATAATAACACATGGTGTTATTGTATCTTTGCAAATTGTAAATAACTTGCAAGACTTACTGGTGCAGATTTATTGAATTATCAATAAATGACTCCTGCTTCACTTTCTGATTCCTTATCTTACAGGTTTCACTGCATGCCTTTTACCTCTGCATCAAAAATAAAAGCTGATTTTGAACGCAGTCTGCACTGTAGAAGTTTGACTTTAATAAATTAACAGCTAGATATTCCAATGAGATTGTATGATTGGATTTAATACATACTTATTGCTACATTACATACATAATAGAATTATTATTCATGATTATATTACTAAATTACTCACCAAATACTTATTTCTACCAAGATTAAGTAATAGTATAGACTACCGCATTTAAATGAAACTGAAGGGAAGGGTTTCCCGTGTTATCTTTAATCGTTCACATTTGTTCTGGGGACCTAGTAATTAAATTATTGGTGTTTCTTAAATAAAAGCAAAATGAAATAACTAAAGAAATTAACAAATCAATACAAATTAAGCAACTTACCAATGTGCCAAAAAGTGCTGCCTGGGGTATTGCATTAGAACTCTCTACACCACTAGTATATAATAAATAGGATCTTGTGCTGAGAAATTTTTTTGCATACTTCTGTACTGAAAATGCTTGTACGTGAAATTAAAAACAGTGAAAACAATTATCAGAACCTATGTTTTTTTTGTATTGGCTGGAGCATGGAATTATTTGCTTGTATAATACAATGAAATGTAATTATCAGCTGGAAGGTGTTTACATTGGCAGTGGATGATAACACAGTGTCTGTTTCCAGCAAAAAAATAATGTTATCTGAGCATTAGTGCAACAGTATTTCACCAAAGTGAGTACACTCTTTACAGTTTTGTAACTATTGTACCTATATCTTTTCTTGGGACAATATGACTGAATATATGACTCTTTCATATGATGTAAAGTAGTCAGTCTACAATTTGTATAACAGTGTAAATTTGCTGTGCCCTCAAAATAACTCAACACACAGCCATTAATGTCTAAACCACTGGTAACAAAAGTGAATACATCCCAAATTGTGCCCAATTAGCCATTTTCCCTCCTCGGTATCATGTGACTCGTTAATGTTACAAGGTTTTAGGTGAGAATGTTGAACAGATGTTTTACATTTGGTGTTACTGCTCTCACACTCTCTCATTTTGGTAATTGGAAGTTCAGCATGGCAGCCATGGCAAAGAACTTCCTGAGGATCTGAAAAAAAAATAACTGTTGCTTTACATAAAGATGACCTAGGCTGTAAGAAGTTTGCCAACACCCTGAAAGTGAGCAGCAGCATGGTGGCCAAGACCATACAGTGGTGTAACAGAACAGGTTCCTCTCAGAACAGGCATCGCCATGGTCAACTAAAGAAATTAAATACACATGCTCAGCATCATATCCAAAGGTTGCCTTTTAAACATATACATTGGAGTGCTGCTAGCATTGGGGTTTAGGGGTTTAGCCTGTCAGTGCTCAGACCATACACCACACACTGTATCAAACTGTTCTGCATAGCTGTCATCCCAAAAGGAAGCCTCTTCTAAAGATGATGCATCTGCAATAACAATAGGCATCTATGAACTGATCACACTTTTCTAGACTAAAAACTGTCTATGGAATTACTGAATAGCCACAGGCTGGGGAAAAATAAAGGTTTCCTAAATTAGTAAATTGAATAAATTTGGTAAAATGTGGAAATGCATATGTATTGTTTAATACGGCAAGGTATTCACAGGGCAACAAGTGCAGTATGGCCTAAAGCAGTCAGCATACACAATAATTACTGTACAGCTTACAGTAATAGCCTGAAGGTTATGCTGTAAGACCTGCATACATGGTTCAGTGAGTGACAATTGCAATAAATACAATGACTCTCATCGGAAGTACATCAGAAAATAAAACAAGGCCACTGAACTTGTACTTGTTATTTTGCATTAGTGAAAATAAATTTAATTGGCAACACTCCTGTGTTTCCAATCACCCGCTAATGCGCTGGCTGAGAGCATAACAGAATTAAAATAGCATTCATCTGGACTTGGTGCATGTAAACAGGAGGTTGGATGAGGGCTAATAATCCTGATTGTTGTCATATTAGTGCATTAATCAGTTTTCCATGGGAAACGAGATGTAATGATGGCACAGGAATAAGCCACGTTCTGGTGGGGGGGGGTGTTTATAATGGAAGTGCACGTAAGTGTGTGGAAGAGTTTGTAAGGAGTTCTATTTTTAAACTGTGGACAGTGTTTTTGTGGCCTGCCATAATATTACTTAAAAATACAATCTATGGCTGACAGTTGCTGGTTATCACATACAAAATTCCCATGGTCTTATATCCATTCAGAGTACTTTGAAATATGACACCACATCTTAAATATTAAAATAGCTCTGTAGTGCCCTTTGCTCTGTTTTTCATGGACAGGACCCCTACAGATCAGGTACTATTTGGGTGATGAATCATTCTCATTTCAGTGAAACTGATGTGGTGGTGGTATGTTGGTGTTTGTTGAGCTGGTGTGAATAGGTCAGACACCGCAGTGCTGCTGGATTTTTAGTGCAGTGTTACTGCTGGACTAAAAATAGTCCACCAGCCAAAAAATGGCCAACCACCAGCATCCTGTAGGCAGCGTCCTGAGAGCCCTGATGAAGGATTACAGATGACTAAAACAAACTGGGCAGAAACAGATGATTTCTGTCTCAATCGTTTCAGCTTAACACACACTGACGCACCTCCTATTCCAGCCCCACTTATCCTGCTCAGAATCCTGGCAAAGGTAAACCTTTGTAAATCATGTTGTAAATCGCGGCATTCCGGCTTAAGAAACTTATACCATCTGTGAAACATGGTGGTGGTAGTATCATGGTTTGGGTCTGTTTTGCTGCATCTGGGCCAGAACAGATAGCCGTCATTGATGGAACAATGAATTTTGAATTATATCAGATAATTTGAAAGGAAAATGTCAGGACATCTGCCCGTGAACTGAATCTCAAGAGAAGGTTGGTAATGAAGCAAGATAACGACCCTAAGCATACAAGTTCTACCAAAGAATTGTTAAAGAAGAATAAAGTTAATGTTTTGAAATGGCCAAGTCAAAGTCCTGACCTTAATCCCATTTGTTTAACTTGGTTCTCTTTATCTGCTTTTAGGACAGAAATATAGAAAATTCCAAAGGGGTCCCAAAATTTTAAACACCACTGTAATCTCGGGAACTCAGGAAATGCTGCTTCCGGCAACTGGCACCTACCATTGAGCAACTGGGGCTACGAATGCATTAACATATAGTAAAAATAGACCAATATAATACAGCTGTTTTAACACATATGTCACTTTTCATGCATTTCCCACTAGAAAACATTAACATAGCAGCAAATAATTTATTTTGGTCTTAACACCCTTGAGGTTAATTAAATTTAACAGGTTTATTATAAGTGTTATAGTGTTGCTAGTGTACCAACCCAATTTCCCTCCTCAGTCAGATTTGCCAGGTCTACTTTGTTGTCCATTATCTACTAAAGAACAAAGACAAACTATTCTATCTAACTTCTTTATCCACATATGAACCTTGTATTTTTGCTTTTACTTCTGATGTGCTTAATGAATGATGAGAGCTGTCACCTTTAGTCCCTGCAGTTCTCTGCATCTCAGAATCGTATGGATAAAGAAAAAGCACTGTGTATCTGATTTAAAAGATGCTATAATGTTCCTGATGTTTCAGCTAACCTTCAGATGTTTCAGATGCAAATGGGCTTCAGCATTCTCCATCTCTTTTGGAATTCAAATAAAATCTTTTGGGACCAGCTGTATAACTGAGCTTCATTTCTCCAACACTGTGTTGTTTGATCATGTGTTTGTTATTTCATTATCTTTTATATTCATATTATGTTTGATTATGAATATCTAATTGTATATTTATCATATGCCATTTTGCAGTGCAACACAACACCAGTTTACTTATTTTGAATTGTGTGTACAAATGGATGGGTTTATATACACTGTAATATCCCCTGTTTCTTTTATATAGAATATTTCCCATCTATGAAAAACTACAAGCTGCTATCAATGTAAATGAAATATACCAAGCATAAAATCTCATAAAAATGCATCATATTTCCTGCTAGAAATAAATCAGACTACACCTGAATAGGGGGATTTGTAGCAAATAATATGCAATCACATTCAATGTGCAATTTGGGGTCCATAATCAGTTGTTTATTCTACAGGAGGTTAGTGCTGCTACCTCACAGTAGGCAGCTTATTGCTCATTGGTTAGCATTGTCATCTCACAGCTCCAGCAATCCCACATTCTTTTGAGTGTGGAAGGAAACTGGAGTACCCAGAGTAAACCCACACAGACACAGGGAGGACATGCAGGCTCCGCACAGAAAGGACCCTGATTGCACCACCTGGGATTGAACACAAGATCTACTTGCTGTGGAACGGTGGTGCTACCCAATGAGCCACTGTGCTGCACAGTGTATGTTTGTATTCCACGCAATGGATTGGTGACCTGTTTTGAGTTATTGTCTGCCTTGCACCCTTTGCTGATGATTTAATACTGGAACTGGAATAGATTAAATGGGTATCACGATGAATACTGAATGAATGAAAAAGGTCACATATATTTTTATTCCAAAAAACTGGAATAATAACAATTACAAGAAAGCTTTTATTCAGTTTTGATAAGTGTTTGGAAAAAAAGTTAATGGATGTCTTGTTGTAACATGAAAGATGCAAACACACAATTATGCATCCAAATTCAATTTTGTAAAAAACTAGACCTATTATAAAAGTAACATCACAGACAAAAACAAAGTGTGACATTTAGGTTTTGTAGGTTGTTCTAAAACTAATTATGTCAAAATTAAAAAATGGCATGACATTTTAGGCAACACAACACACATCAAATATGACAAATTGCATTGAAGCATTGTTTTTTTTTTAATTATTCAAAGCAACATTTGCGTTTGACATGTATGTTATTACATTTTCATTGGACTGAAAATGTAAGCTAATTGTTGGTAGTTATTCGATTTAGACAATAAGTAGCCTATATTTCTTAATATTTTACATTACTCAATTAATAGTGATTGTTTTAGATAACACATTACAACTACATGTATATACCAACTTATTTGATTTTTATATTGTTTACATACTGTACTCTATCCATTACTTTATATGAATAGCATAACGTTACAGCACAGTATTCGCAAATTCATAACATATAACATGGCATATTTGTAGCATGAGCACACTAAGAACATTCTAATGATTTACCAAAAAACATGTATTTTTGTAATAGGTATCACAATAGTAAGTTCACACTGGCCTTCTTATTAATAGTTACAATATAATCCAATGCACAGAACAAAATGAAAGAACTTAATTTTGCTCTTTCCCTTTGACTTTCTATTGAGGGCAGAGGGAATATGTAAGGGTAACATGAATTAAAACCTGGGGACACAACTAAAATAGGTCTTTTATAAGTAAACTATTATGTGTTTCTTATAAACACAACATTTAAGGCATATATTGGATATTAAGTGACACAATACTGCTAAAAAAGGTTTTTCAGTGTTTTTCAGTGTTCTGTGTCATTTATATTAATATTTAAAATTCTATACATTAAATTTGCAATTGTCCAGTACACTTTTCTTTTGCTTAATAATAAAATGTTTTATTACAGCTGATTATTTTTGATTATCTATATATGCAGTGTCCTGAGGACAGAAACTGCATCCATTTGGTGGAATGGAACACGTTCAAGTCTCAGGCAGATATGTAAATGCTTACATTACATGTGGTTTGATTAGACACTGGATTTTGACACAAGTGCCTTCCCTACTGCCTGATGAAAAGGCTGTCAGAGGCTCTTGGCGAGAGCTCGTTAACTGCTGCACATGCCTCTATGATGCATTTGAAGACATTTTGCCCAATTGATGGAATTTGAGGGAGAGCACATTACTGGACTGAGAGAAGCAGGATGGACGTTTCTGCAAATTGCCTGTCATCCTGGCTGTTCTGACCAACTGTGAGCTAACAAGCACAATTTGCTCCCAAAGTTTTCATTGTATACCATCCAGATACAGATGGCACCTTCACTACACATCCTTAACTCTGCATGGACCATTTACCAGGAACTTTTTTTTAAATGTACACGGTACACATTATGAGATTGACAGTCAAACACCATAGCCTTAGTTTTCAATGATGCCGTGAACAATAAACCTTGGTGAATCCAGGTTCTGTTTGGGATCTGACGATGGTCACGTTCAAGTATGGAGGCCTCATGGTGGGCACTGCTATCCTGTTGTGTGTGTGTGTGTGTGTGTGTGTGTGTATGTAAGTAATATTTGTTATATATGCTGTGTGAATGTATTCATGCATAAGATACTGCCTATTTACAAATTATTTTACATGTACAGTATGTCTATACCTCTGTACTAATATTAAGTAAATCTCACATATTACATATAAAACTGAATTTATGTTGTAAAGTATGTTGCTTTTCTATTCACCACGACTACTCTCATGTGTAATGCACCCAGATCACAGCCCTCCCTCACCCCCCAAAAGTTGCCCCTACTCCAAGCACAACACTTCCTACAGGGTAAAACAAACTAGCTGCTCTGTTCTTAAAAATATGTTTCCTGGCTTTGTAATTTTGGAATGTTTTCTCTGATTGATTAAAGCAGAACTATTTATGTAGAGTGTAAACATTAGTGACATTTTCTCATGCCTGTTCGCTGCTACTCAACTGGACGTGGCCATTTGCCGCATATTTAACTCACTCAATCACATTACATACTTGCCTAGTGCAGTTCAGGGTCATGGAGGAGCAAGAAACAAACTCTCTCACACACAAACACACAGGCGATACTTGATAAATGACTAGATATGTCAATCAGTCTAACACAGGAAACTGGAGGATCCGGAGGAAACCCACACAGACAAAAGGACACCATGCTTCTACAATGACCACAGGTGGCTCCACTGGGAAGTGATGATGTTTAGACAAATCTGGGCAATACCTGGCAATAATCTGCGCATAATCTGGCAATATCTCTGGGCAATAATGCAGAAAGCAGATTTAACAAACAGATCTGTTAATATGCTGTTTTCTGTTAGTCTGTTTTTTAGGACATGCGATACAATATAGATAAGTCAACTATCATTTAAGTTAATTTCTTTCTCTGAGGAACATCGTTTTTTAAACCTTTCATTACTTTTCTCATACATTTGTTGACCACTGGAGATCCCAGTGTCTACCCATCTTTGCTTCTCAGAGCTTCAGCCTTTTGTGCCAAATCCTGATTATAATCAGTTGTTAGTATGAATTATTTGAAATTCAAACCTCATTACTAGCCATAAAGTAAGCATTAAATATCCTGTCATCTCCAATGACATAAAAGTGAAAATACAGATTTTTTTTATATTTGCATTTCCCATACTGTCCAACACCAACTTTTTCTGTGATTGTAAGTTTCTCTATGTACTATTAGTTCCCAACTCAAAGCTCAGAGTCCCTACATAAGCACAACAGATCAGGTACTGTTTGGACGGTGGATCATTCTCAGCACTGCAGTGACACTGAAGTCGTGGTAGTGTGTTAATGTGTGTTGTTCTGGTTTGAATGGGTCAAACACAGCAGTGCAGTTTGTAACACTGTCTTCACTCACTATACACTCTATTTGACACAATACCCATATTGTATCACTGCTTAGGTGGAAAGTCTGGGACAGCAGCTCATCTGTTGTTTCACAGCTTGTGTTAGTCATCCTCTAATACTTGGTCATTGCTCACAGGATTCTACCCACAGGCTGCTGGTGGCTGGACATTTTTGACCGATGGACTATTTTCAGTCCAGAAGTGACACTGATGACACTGGGGTGTTTAAAACTTTAGCACTACTGCTATGCCTGATCCACTAATACACTCACACATCATGGACTAGCACACCACCACGTCAGCGCCAGACCTTTTACCCCAGTAAGGTGTTGTTCAGCATCAGCTCATGTGACGATAAATAGACCTGGCACTTACATGTGATGCCATGTGTTGTGTTCCTATAGCTCCATTTGAAAAAAGCTTCAAAAGGTGTACTTGGAAAAACAAATGGAAAATCCGGACCACATAGGGCTGCAGATAAAAAGAGAAAAAGAAATACAGCTGCTTGACACTGTCTATGTGATGGGTTTATCAGAATTTATGGTAGCATTTTGGATTGCTGACTGCTTTTTCATCTTTTGTGACAGCATTGTGGTTGAGATGTGCCTTGTCAAGATTATTCACTAGTTGAATATGCTATTGTTCTACTCTAATTGTGGCAGTGTTGTGGAGAATCTGACATGCCAAGATAATGTCACTTTGCTTCCATGTTATTGATGACGTGGGATGCATCACATACAATATAGTATTCACAGTGCAGAACAGTAATTATCTGCAGTAGATGTATTGTCTGGTATCTTTCTTTTGGAATTCAAAAGGGTGGTTATAATAAGTCTTAACATTCTCTTTATATATTCTCGGTGTTATACAGATAATTGTTGGCAATATAAAGTGCACAATATTTTTTGCTGAACAGAGAGAATACCTATGATCTTTCATATGTATGATAGAGCTAAGAATATTGTTTAGATAAATGTTTGCTTGTGCAGAAAAATGGTCATACTTAAATAATTAATTATCAAGGATTGATTAAAAAGTCCAAGTAAAGAAATCTTTGGACTTTTTGTGCTTTATTATCATGAAAGTGTTTAAGAGCACAATCACAACACAATCATAGCCTCATTTCAGAAGATACATATTGGTTAGTTGAACCTTCGGGGCATACATACAACGTTCTACAAAAAGTATGTCCTATTGGTTTCGTACATTTACACCCTACATGCCCCAATAGCTGATACATATAAGGTGGTTATAATTATATGTAATATTTGTGAATTCTGTATTTTTGTATAAGGATCATTATTCGAGAATTACATTTTTCAAGAATTGCATTTAGATTGATTTAAACCACTGTAGAATAATATTTTAAATAAGAAGCAGATTTTGCTATGGTCTGTTCCAGCCTTGTGCTGCCTTTTCCACTCATAGTGAAAAATTTAACATCAGCATTTAACATAAGTCATGAAGTGCCGTAATATGAAGCTTTGGACAAATGGATGGGTGGAACTTTAGTCATGTAATGTGAATGTAAATTACAGATTTGTTCTTTGATCCTCAGTCTGCCGTTTTGTTAAATATTGTGAGTCCTGAAAATAATCCTGATAATAATCATTAACACAACAAACCCATCTCAGAAATGCTCAAAGTAATTGAGGATGTCGTTTCATCTTGGCATGGTGGTAACACAAACCTGATAGCCCCAGGCCATCAGACTTTTAAAGGTTCTGCATTTGACCAACTGGAAGCAGTATTTTTTTTCACAAATTTTGCTGCATAGATGTTAATTATAAGGATCTTCTAAGAGTTATGTTTTAATATATACATTTACAAGATTATGGTGCTCTCTCTCTTTTTTTTCTTAAGTTAACAGGACAGTAAAAGGATAAAAATATGCATACCTATAACGAAGGCGAGTAGTGTACACATTCAGTCTGCTTGATTTGATTTAACTGGGAAACATTCTCAGTAAGAAACGCATTTGTATTACAATTATTTCCCACATGTTGATAACCCTGGGCCATATCACTGACAGATGTTTTTATTTTAATCCCGAATGCTTTCAAACACTGAAATCGCCCAGGATGAAGGAAAATATATAAGTAATATATAAGTATATCCATTACTGAGCCCAAAGCGCATTTTACAACCAGTTAGTTACATTGTAATGTCCGATATTTATCTAGCATATTATTTGATATAAGTTGTTGTATGATAGTAGGGCACAACTTGTCTCGCGAGTCTAGCTTCGTTGGAAAAACATACAATTCGCTAATGATGCTGGATTTGTAAGAAACCACGGATAACTGCAATAAAACCAGCTTCTGTAGAAATCAATGATTAAACGGTGGGCGGGTTTCTTGGTGCGCTTCAGTCCGCAAGGGTCGAAGTACATATTATACTGTGCGTAAGAAAGGCGCAAAAAGCGCACACAAGTCTGTGATGATGGAAGGCGCTGTATAAAAGCAGCAGAAACTTTTTAAATCGCCGTCTCTGCTCCACTGTTGCGCGTTCTTCTAAATCTCTGCTGCCAGATTGATGCTTTTTAACGGGTGCGCGCGCGTTAGGGGCTGGAGGAAAAACCGTTCAACTCTGTAAAGCGAACCATGTAGCAGATCAGATGCACCACAAGGATGCTGGCGTGGCGTCCTGATGCGTTTAACACAATAAATCGACCTGATCATTCCCTTCTGCTTCGTAATTGAGCTGATTATGGCACTGGTTCACAGGCTTGCTCCGCTCAAATCATCTGGGAGTGATAACCGGCTGGAGGTGATGGGGGACTCTCTGAACGTCAGCAACTCCTCCAGCCAGCGCTTCAGCGATCTGGAGGACATCGACGTGTACGCGGACGGCACTCCAGCTCTGCGCTTCCTCATCTCTATCGTCTACTCGTTCGTGTGCGCTGTGGGACTGGTGGGCAACGTGTTGGTCTTTTTCCTCATGAAGTCGCGTAAGGGTAAGAAGTCATCCACAGTCAACCTGTTCATCCTGAACTTGGCGGCGACCGACTTCCAGTTCGTGCTTACCTTACCGTTCTGGGCTGTGGATATAGCGCGGGATTTCAGCTGGCCCTTTGGACACGTGATGTGTAAAATCGTGCTGTCGGTTACAGTGATGAACATGTACGCCAGTGTGTTTTTCCTCACGGCTATGAGCATGACTCGATACTGGGCCGTGGCATCAGCGCTAAAGGAGCGCAGACGGCGCAGGTGTTTTTCGGGGCGTTGGGCGAGCGCGCTTCTGTGGCTCCTCGCAACCATTGCCACCACGCCGACCTTTATCTTCTCCGCCCAGAGGAAAGTGTTCGGGGAAAACCTGTGCCTCATGAGCTTTCCCGACGGCAATTTCTGGCTCGGTCTGTACCACCTTCAGAAAGTTTTGGTCGGCTTCGTGATCCCCATGCTGATCGTGTGCGTGTGCTATGTGCTCTTACTGCGCTTCCTGCGCCTCCGCAGCATGAACAACAATCTGCCCAAGAAGAGGTCCAGAGTAACCCGGTCAGTAACCATCGTGGTGCTCTCGTTTTTTCTCTGCTGGATGCCCAACCAAGCCCTCACGTTCTGGGGCGTCCTGGTTAAGTTGGACGTCGTGAACTTTGATCAAGTCTTCTACATGGTCCATACCTATGTTTATCCAGCAACCGTTTGCCTGGCCAATGCCAACAGCTGCTTGAATCCTGTATTATACTGCCTCACAAGAAGGGAGTTTAGAAAAATGCTTAAGGACTTGTTCTGGAGGATTTCCTCTCCGACCATGAAGAACAACTGCCAGGTCCGGCCATACTCTGCCAGTGTAAAAGAAGTTGAGGAGAGCCAGGCCGTTATTCCTCTGAATGTAGTGGAAAGTGAGATGTGCAGGTTGTTCGTGCTTAATGCTCAGTGTGACACCATCCCCATGGTGAAAATGTCATCTGAGGTAAAGTAACCCTACATAGTGTCTATTTGACCAAGTGACCAACAGATTTCAGAAATAATTGACATACAAGAGCCTCTTTAGCAAGAAGACAATCTCCTGTTGGATGTATCTTGTTGATAACAAAGACTAGTACATAATTTCCACCATGGCTTTTCAGTGTGGAAGGCACCACCAACAAACAATGTAGAAAAGGTTATTTGAGAGTTCAGTGATGGCTCCCAAAACTTTTCCCGATTCAGTAGAGCAAAAACAATCACTGTTAGTGATTAGACACATACACCGTAAAATCAAATCAGAATTATTATCTGTGTGTTGATACATAGCTGTATAGTTTCAAATGAATGCAAACGCAGCATGAATAAAGCTTTCAATTGTTTCCAGTTTTCTCTTAACTGCATTCAAATTCTATTTGTAAATATTAAATCAGCAATAGGCGTTTTGCTGTATATGATGTTGTATTGTATATTGTTCCTAAAATGTGTCTGAATATGCTGTAACTGTACACTTGTAAACATGTAGATTAAAATGCAAATAACATAGTTTTCTCAAGTCCATATTACCCATGCTAAAAATTGTACTTGTAGGGAACATACAGTAGTTCTCACAGTGCAGTCATGCTTACTAAAAATATTAATTCAAAATACAAATATATTTTGCTTAACTAACTTCTTAACTTCTTAACTAAAGATCTTGACATAATACATCTTTATGCATATTTAGGGTGTTTTCTAAGAATCTGGGTAATTTGTGGATATTCTAAACAGTCAGGCTTTTATCTACAAATAAGATTAATGGATATGTTATTTCTAGCTGTTCAGTTATTTACTGGCCACAGTAAAACAAGATGTGTTTCTTTCCTTGTTGTTAGGTTTTTTTTGTCAAAGAAAGCAAGGCACATGCTATAAGAACACTAACAGTTAATGAATATTTAGAGATGTTTTGTATGATTGCATTACTTGAGCTTTTTGCATAAATATGAGAACTAATTGAGCGAGTGATCTTTTCATGAGTTTGTCTATATCTAATATAAATAAAACATAACTGTTTGACATATTTTAGAAATAAATACATTTGGCCAGAGTCATTTTGCCAATGCAGAAATCAAACAAAGTTAGCCTGACTGCATGGGTAAACTGGAGCACTTAAACTGAGCTTTTTTGCAGCATAAATCCACTTCTGTTAATTAATCTACTACCTGAGCCATATAAAGCCACATCTAAAAACTAAATGTCCACAAAGGATGAGTATCACTGCTGTAAAACATCTGGATGCCTGTATCTTTTACAAAGCCCATAGGATTAACGTTGTGTCATAAAGATGTGAAAATGTCTTTAGTAATCTTGTGGTTTTGGCCCAAAGGAAATGAATGTGTAGACTCTAACTACACTGATGATTGTAAAGTGAGTAATAAAGCTTATCTTATCAAGACAGTGCTTATTTTTTCCATAAACTTGATTAAATTATGGTTACTGAAGGCTTTTGCAAAACTGTTATTCCATATAACATTTTCCACGGTGTTGTAGTTTTAATGCACTAAATGATAGCGTGCAGACTGAGAACGGAGGTACACTGTTTAAATATAGGCCAGAAAAAATAACATGACAGCATGGCACAATTTTGATTAGTGATGAATAAAGGCAGGTCAAGGGAGTTTATTTGAAGGACATGGACTCACAATACATCATCATTATAAGATTGTCCTTATTATCAGTATGTAAGATAAAATCAATGTTGTATTTATAATATTTCCCTCTTACAATATGGCTAACTGTCCTTTCGGCTCCCAAAATAACCACTGCAGCCAGGCACAAATCCAATATCTTCAAAGTTCTGCAGTTGGATACATCTAAAACACAAGGGGGCACTATAACATAATGTTTTATTATTGTATAAACGGTTTAGCTGTTATTCTCCATGCTAAAATCTCATTCAATTAATTGAGCAGACCAGATGGGAAGCACAAATTATTAATTAAGCGCTACATCATTTAAAAGGAATGATTATATTCACATCTGAGAACACACAAAGCTCACTGAATGATTTAACCATCCTGTAAAGGTATTTACGTGTCTGTGTGGTTGCATATTTTATTTATTACCATGGCCACTAGTATTAATATTAATATCAATATAATTATTATTTAAGTCGCAGGCTTAAAATGCAGAAACAGATTAACAAATGAATAAAGTTGACCAGACAAAATACCCTGGCTTCAAATGGTTTGCAATAAAATAAAAGTCAAAGCAAATGCAAGAAACATTGTGCTTTTTCATACTGTTCCAATTTATTCTGATGTGTTGTTGTAATATTGAGGATAATTTTCTTATTTACATTTGCGGCATTTAGTAGACACCGTTATCCAGAGCAACTTACAACTGATACATCCAGTTTTACAATAAATAGGTGAGTCAAGGAGGGGAAGCTCAATTTCGGCCTACATCATAAAATCTGTCGGTTTATTTAAACGTAAATTCTACCCTCCGTTTCTTTTCAAGAAAATAATCTGTGACCCTGTGATCCTGCGGGAATGAGTGAGAGGAAAGCCGCATCGTTACCGGTGATAAGAAGCTGAATTTGAACAAAAGTTGAGCAATCGCCACTGAGGGCCCAACTGTGGCAGCTTGGCAGAGGTGGGATTTGAACCCTGGACCTTTTGGTAGCTTAACTGCTAGGCTACCACTAGGCTATTTATAATAATTAAAATGTTTTCTTTTTTAATATTTAGTTTAATAGGTTTAGGTCATATTTATGCACATAAATAGAATATTCTAAACGGTTCACAAACTTCCAAGTGCCACTGTATTGTGCTTTACTATTAATTAATGCTTCCTGCTTGGCTGCACTTGCATGATTTCAAGCTTGCTCATGGAGCCATGACCACTATTTTCTACCAAACTGGTAAAAGAAGATGTCAAAGTCCTGACCTTAATCCAATAGAAATGTTACAGAGGCTGAAGAAGTTATTGGCAGCCTCTGCCAAGCTGCCACTTTTAGGTTCCTGAGCAAGACGCCAACCCAAAATTGCTTGAATTGTACAGTCTTTCACAAAAGTGAGTTCACTCCTCACATTTTTGTAAATATTGTATTCTATCTTTTCATGAAACAACACTGAAGATAAGACACATTGATACAATATAAAGTAATCAGTCTACAGCTTGTAAAACAGTGTAAATTTGCTGTGCCTTTAAAATAACTCAACACACAGCCATTAGTGTCCCGAGTGTCAATATTTTGTGTGGCCACCATTATTTTCCAGGACTGCCTTAACTCTCTCGGACATGGAATTTACTAGAGCTTCATAGGCTACCACTGCAATCCTCTTCCTCTCTTCCATGACAACATTGTGGATCTGGTGGATGTTAGAGACCGTGGGATCTCAATGAACTGTAGCTCCCCCAAGCCAGCAGTACTCATGTAGTCCCAAACCAAGACATTCCCATCCCTGTCCTGTCAAACCACTGTACAGTTGTGCTCATAAGTTTGCATAGACTAGAAGAATTTAAAATAATATGAATAATAATACAAAACATGTTCTGTTACACATGGTTACTGGTTTGGTGAAGCCATTTATTAGCAAATAATTGTGTTTGCCCTTTTTAAATCATAATGACAACAGAAACCCAAATCACCCTGATCAAAAGTTTACATACCCTGAAAATTTTGCCATTATAACATACACACAAATTGACACATGCAGGTTGAAATGGCTTCTAAAAGTAACCATCCTCACCTGTGATCTATTGGCTTGTAATTAGTGTGTGGGAATAAAAAGTCAGTGAGTTTATGGGCTCCTGACAGACCCATGCATGTTTCATCCAGTGTTGCCACTGACGGTCTTGCATTAGAAGGCTCTGCGGGAGAAGATAGTTGAACTTTATAAAGCAGGAAAAGGATATAAAAAGATATCCATGGAATTAAGAATGCCAATTAGCAGAGTTCAAACTCTAATTACAAAGTGGAAAATGAGGGATTCTGTTGAAACCAAGAAAAGGTCAGGTAGACCAACAAGAATTTCAGCAACAACTGCCAAGAAAATTGTTTGGGGTGCAAAGAAAAAAAAAACAACTACCACAAAAGACTTCAACCTGTCATTGATGTTAAAGGAGGCAATACATGGTATTAAGAACTAGGACATGTACACTTTTGATCAGAGTGATTTGGATAGTTTCTTTTGTCATTGTGATTTCAAAACGGCAAACACAATTGTTCAGTAATTAAATGGCTTCATCCAATCACTAACCGTGAATAACAGAGCAGTTTTAGTATTATATTCTCTAAAAAAAAAAAAAAAAAAAAAAAAAAAAAAGACAAATTCTGCCAGGGTATGTAAACTTATGAGCACAACTGTATAGTCTTGGACTGTGCTGCAGCTCACTTTCAGGGTGTTGGTATAGGTATATCTTATTATTTATTTCTGCTACTCATTCACACCTGAGACCGGGCCAGCAAGGTAACAGCTACCTCACAGCAAGAAGGTCCCGGGTTTAATCCCAGGGTGGATAGGCCTGGGTCCTTTCTATGTGGAGTCTGCATGTCCTCCCTGTGTCTGCGTGGGTTTACTCCGGGTACTCC
>JAVSBV010000029.1:966509-982093 GCA_033117975.1 Parotocinclus spilosoma | reverse complement strand
AATACTAGAAATAATAAAATGACTGCTACTCTCAAGCATCTGATCAGGACAACCTAACATTAGTTTTATTGGCTCCAAGTACTGTACTGTCACTTTGATTGTGTTGCATTTTAAACGTCATTTTAGCTACATTTCTCTCCAAACCTCATATCACTAAAGTATGTAATTATAAACCTTTAATCTGTTTTCTTTTTTTTTTTTATTATTATTTTTTTTTACAAATAACTTGAGATTCTGGTATTAAAGCAGAAACCGACCAACAGCAAGACCCAAAAGAAGGCAAAAAGTGCCTTTGTTACAATTTTTGCAATAACTTAACACTAATATCTTGAGAAAGCAAAATATCACCACAAAGCCTTCAACTATTCTATTCGGTTCAGTTTTGCAACTGGTATTGAACGCAGGTGCTCAAAGATGGGTAACAATGTGTACTCTACTTTTATGCATGAACGTTTTATATTCACAGATAACAAAAGGACATTTCACTGTCAAGGCTTCTTAAATGCCCAACACCAAAAAACAGGTTTGACTGAGAGACAATAGAATAAGTAAATACTTATACACCCACATTACAGGAAGAAAATTATGTCCTATGACCCATGTCCTAACTGTATCAGTTTATTTCCTTTTAAAATTATGTAATGTTTCAAAGCTACTTTGAGACAATGCTCCATTGTAAAAAGCACTATATTAATAGCTGATGACTGATGACGTTCAAATCAAGTAACTTTATGGAGTCCATGATACCCACCGTCTATCTTGGGTCTATTTTAAATTGTTAAAATTGTAATAAGCTAAATGTGACCAAAAACACTGGACTTGTTACATTTACTATAAGTTAGTCACCAAACCAAAAAAGTATGCAGTGCTGACATTAACTAATTACAATTAAACAGATGAATAACTGAATTAGAAATGTGATTTTGTCTTAAAAACAATGCTTATGCTTCAAAACAACCAGTTTACACTATGTAAGGTCAGGATCACTGTCAGCAGTTTTAGCAAGCAGGTTACACTGCATGAGATCCTGAGCAAATTTCATTTTATATTATTCCCAATGTCTCATTATACAACAATGATACATTATACAAGACTCATAAATACATTGAAATACAATGCTGATATATGATTGAATGATTAAATCTTAATGAGCAGTTGAACAAGTTTACCTAATAAAGTGGCCAGTAAGTCTGCATAGCATTTTTTATGGTACATTGTCTCAATACGGCTTTACAACTACCTAGGCCTACAAATATAATTGAGTATAGCTAAGCCTAGCATAGGATGACAATGGAAAGAAAATATTCCCTAAATTTGAAATGAAACTGCGTAAATCTTAGGAAGTAATCTTGGGAAGACCAAAAATCAAACAATGTCTTAACCTTCTAGTACATTTTAAAAAGAAGGTAATAAATAAAATTAAATGAAATAAAATGTTATGAAGACTAAAAAATAATATTATGAAGAGCATAATAAAATAGAGAAATATACAGTTATAAAATACAAAACAATCATAAAGAAAGAAATAATAAATATAATAATGCAGTGAACAAGAATTCCCAAAACTGCGGGAGACAATTATATGCTCAAGCTGGTTTAATGTAACGTGATAAATGCTCAGGCCCTGATAAATGTACATATAAAAATATATTACATTATTAACTGCCTTCATTATACACAAACTCTCATACAAGCTGTCAGCTCAGCTAATAGATACCGCTATCTTGGCAAACCAAAAGACTGCTAAATGAAAAAAATCTAGACAAAAGTACTGTCAAGACAGGGGTGTGCACAAAGCAAGTTGGCAGCTATGCAAACTTTTACATTAATAATAAACAGAATGCAAGATAACATTATTTTACATAAATACAAAATACAGTAATTGTTATATTACTTTTGTTAGTGTTTGCTGATTCATGAGTGGAATTCATTATAGATAGCCGCAAATTGGTTGACTGCATCACTACTCATGGGTATTTAAATGAAGTGAGTAGTGTATGAGAACAATGGCTGAGTGAGGAAAGGATTATCAAAAGCAGAAATCAACACTTACCTGCAGGATTGTGTAAATTGAACCCAACATTACTCACTGAATTAAATATCACTGCAGTTGCACAGAGAATGCATATAGTCTACTCTAGACTGTGTAATCTCAATTAGAAATTAAATTGAATACCTTATTGCCCAGTGCTTTTGAGAGATGGAGGAGGCCTCGCCTATCCCACTGGGTTGTGACATACATCTGTCATTTATTGGCAGGTGATCTGGGCAAGTGCAAGCTGTCCATATGCACTCCCCATTACTGTAAAAGTTATTACTGCCCTTTATTTTTACGCAAGCGGCTCATTCAAACATCCCTTGGAATCCATCAGATAAATACTGCAATCTACCAAACGTTCAGCCATACATGCAGTTACATCAAGCCTAGTCCAAAATGTAATGATTACATTAAATTCTCTATAATGCCTTCAGGACCAGAGCTGGTAAAGCATGGTTTCATGGCTAAATTTGGGTTCCCTCGGGTTTTGCAGACATGTGCAACTACACATCCCACCAGAGAACACCCTGGTGTATGTGAACCGTAAGGGGACCCATTTGATCAATATCCAGGTGATTTATAATGCATTGTGTAACATAACAGGTACATTCACAAATGTTCCTGGATAAAGCCTTGACTATTTTGTATTGACCAGGCACCTCCCTGGATGATTGGCTATTAAGGGACAATGGTTATCTATTAAAGACCTAGATAATTACACTGTATATCATGGCTACAACATTGTATTGAAATTGCTTCCAATCAAAAGCACACCAAAGCACACACTGTAATAGTAGAAACATTTGGTTTGCTGAAAATGTGCTTCAGATGTTTGGATAAGTCTGGGGGAACATTACAATATAGCCCTCAGAAGGTCAGAGCATTCTTTGTGGCATGTTGTGTGTTGTACAATATTGCCATGCGTCATCTTCTGGCAGATTATTTGGGCACAAATGCAAGCTGTCTATGTTACACACCCGTTGCTGTAAAAGTCACCGCTGCCCTATACGTTTAAACAAGGGGCTTATTCCAACATCCCTTGGGATCCATCGGAGGAATAGTGCAATCTATTGTACAATTAAATTCATTTAATGTGGGTTTTTTTTTCACTCTAATAGTAGAAAAATATTAGGTTGTTTCTTTAAATTTAAATGTGTAAGTTGTACCTACAGTTTGTGCTATTTGTTTTTACAGCCACACATTGTAAAATGTCAGCTAGACGTCACAGCTAATGCTTCTCTCGTGGCGCTAATTTTCACATCCCGTAAAAACAAATAGAGGAGAAGAAGGACCTGTTTGTGTGCTTGCTTATTTTAAATGCAGCGTTATGCTTACTCTGTTTGCTCAAAATTAATGCATTGCAGAACTACCCAATTCTGGTACCAAAGGCTAGAATTCACCTTGTGGCCATCCGTGTCACAGACAGCCAAAATTCACTTGGAAAAGTGTTAATAATGCATTTACATTTAAAGAGCATATTTCACTACTTTAAGAAATAATACACTCCAGTTTCTAGTAAAAACTTTTTTTTAAAAAAAGAAGTCGAAAATAAGGTGTGTCTCTGTGCAACCTGTTTGAAAAAGCCTATCAGTGCTTGTGGTTAGTTCTCTATACATAATTTTAAGGGGATTTACAATTATTAAGCTGTATTAATTTGACTGTAGCAAAATATTTAAGCTAATCAGCTGTGACAAGTTGGGCTACTCTGTAAACCAAATGTGTTTTTCTCCTCTGTTCCATGTCCCCTCAGTAATCTTTTGTGGTAATGAAAAGACTGTGACAGTTAATATTCAAGAAGATCTTACTTTTTGAAACACTTTAAACTTGATCATCGCCATTATGGGAGGGACTTGTGTATAGATGAATTGTCCATGCACATGCAAGACCTGAAAAACTCTATTAACCCATCTAAGTAAATCCCATCTCACTCAACAACAGTCCTTTAAAATGTTTACTGTTCCACAGGACCACATTTGTGGCAACAATCATCTTTCTAATGAGAAAGGCTATTTTCAACACATTGAACAGCTTTCGAAAAATTATGAATCTGTTTGTTTGCTGGTTGCTTTTACATTAAAAATCTTTATCGAACTTTTAATATTCACAAATGGAGAAAACATGTTTTCTTGTGTCACTGTAAATTATTTACTACAGTATTTAAATGATACTTTGTCTGTGACTCAAAATACTATAATTCCCTTTTTACAGGATCACAATTGCCAAGCCACTGTACTTTGCACATCACATCTAATTCAAGCAACAAAAGAAGACAATGGTCCACTGTCTACTGCTTGGAAATGAAAGGTATATTATGGACAAAAATTCATAATATGTGTTGTGCAGCCAGCGGATGAGCACCAGGTCTTTTCAGTATGTGCCTTTACTCAAATCCTTGCGGCAACTATCCAGATGTGGTACTATATTAAGCAAGAGTATAAATTTAAAAGAGAAACATCAACCAGGGTCAAGTGAAAAGCATGTGAACCGGTCATTTTGGGATGAAATAAAAAAAAACTATACTCTCATATTAATGTGCAGTTTTCTTAATTCTGTAGATTGATGATTTTGAAATATGCAATCTGATTGGGGACATAACATAAAAAACACAAACTCCTCCTTCTCCTCTATCAATTTGGCTGCATTGATCAACAGCAGCAATGTCAAAGTTAATGTTTATAATAACGTGTTCGAGCCTTTGATAAATTATCTCATAATATTAGAACAGCAGTGATTGTGGAGAAGAAACTAGGAAAAAACTTAGGCAATACTTGGATAATATGCTGTCTGAGAACATAAAAATCTTTACATAATTTGTCTTAAAACGATTGAGAAAATAAATTTGACATCCATCCATTATCTTCCACTTAATCCACACGGGGTTGTGGGTCAGCCGATGCCCACGTGGCAACTCTGTGTGCAAAGGCTGGAACAACCCTAGACGGGGAGCCAATCCATTGTAGGGAACACGCACAAACACACACTAAGGGCCACTTTCAAAGAACCCAGTTAGCCTAACACACATGTCTGTGGACTACTGGAGGAAACTGGAGTACCCGGAGTAAACCCTCACAGACCTTCTTGCTGTGAGGCAGTGGTGCTACCCACCGAGCCATCATGCTGCCTCAGCTATTGCAGTGTTAAAAGACAATGTACTGTTTGAGAAAAGCTTTCTAATTTTAATTTTAATAGTGGTTTTCCTACAGACATTATCCATGGTTTGTTTGGATGAATAGTTCCTGCTGAAATAGTTCTCTGTCTGGGTGTCTTAATTTCCAGAAAGCATTTTAATCTGGCTACTTTAAACAAGGCAATATAAAAATGTCCCTGTAAATTGAGTGACAGGACAAACCCACAAATTCCACTGGTGGAAACACACATTAGAATTGAGCTGTACTAAGATTTTTTCCCACGGCTACCTGGCCAAAGAGTACCCTCTGAAGAACTTACCTGGCAACATTTTGCTGGTTTAAAGGACACTGTGGATAATGTTGTTTCTCCAGTTCAGACTGAGGAGTCAATTGCATATTTGAACTTGTTTTGCATATTTGAATTGGCAGTTTTCTGCCAAAGTACCATTTCTTGCGGCATTATGTCCAGCTAATTTTGGTCTATTAGTTGCACTATGGACAATGTGCTTTAAAGCAAAGTACAGATTTGTGTTGCATACAACCTGCTTCAAAAATGTTCCCTGGCAGAAAAGCACCAGTTTGTACAGCTTGCCTAAAATTCACCCTGGAAGTAGCAAATGTTTCAACTCTTCCTATTAATGTTTTGAAAAAGGACATTGCATTGACTGGAGGTATCCAGCCAGGTGCCTGGTTAAAAAAGCAACCTGCCCTAACCACCGGATTGGAATAATCTAATGGCTGAATTCACTGAAATGGTCTAGATGATTGTCAAAGATATGCTACTTTTCATTGTTAAAAAAGTTGAATACCTGGAGGGAACATTACAGTGTCTATGAAAAAAAACATGTCCTATCAATGAGGTGGTACCAAATGAAAAAAGCCAAATGAACTGGTGGTTCTTTTCACGACTGGCTGACTACAGTCAACATCAATGTAAAATGTATTTATTTATATACCACCTTTTACAATGAGCATTGCTTCAAAGCAGCTTTACACTATTATATTTTCTTAGGCCAATCCCAAATTGAGCAAGCCTAGGGTGAAAGTGTCAAGACAAAAAACTCCTTTGGAGGACCAAGATTCAAAAAGGAATGTTAAATTAATTAGTTAAGTTGTATTTGTGTCTATACTAACGTTAATATTAGATCTAAATTATGATTGCAGCGGTGGGTCGGTCCCAACACATTCTGAGTGATCCTTGTGTGATCCACGGTGGTTCGGTGGGTAGCACCGCTGCCTCACAGCAAGAAGGTCCCGGGTTCAATCCCAGGGTGGAGCGGTCCTTTCTGTGTGGAGTCTGCATGTCCTCCCCGTGTCTGTGTGGGTTTACTCCGGGTACATTGGTTTCCTCCCACAGTCCAAAGACATGTGCGTTAGGTTAATTGGTGTCTCTAAATTGTCATTGACTTGTGTATGTATGACTAGTCTTGAGATTAACTTGTGCATGGATATAACCTTTTGTGTGTCGCTGAATGGCCACTGATGCTGATAAGCGACATTAAATAAGCAAAATAAACAAACAAACAAACACCTGAGACCTTGTAACAGTAACGAGTCCCATAATACCTGGTTGTAAAATGGCCAATTGGGCACAATTTGGCCATTTTCACTTATTGGTATAATCTCTTTTGGTGCCCATGGTTTAGACATTGTGTCAATCTGTGTGTTGAGTTATTTTGAGGGCAAGACACTGTTCTACAAGCTGTAGACTGATTACTTTACATTGTATCAGTTAGGCTAAAATGTAAGGAGACCCAACAACATTCCGGAGCTGTTCTGTGAAAGACAATTGGCAAAAATTCCTCCACAATGAAGTGCAGCACTGCTCAGTAGTTAACATAAATATTTAATATTTAATAGAGTTGGTGCAAAAATTCACATATTATAATATTGGATCAGTTTCCTAAACAAATAAACAACCAGGTATACAATGTCTCCTTTGTCTTTTTTGGGAACTCTTTGTCTACTTTATGGAGTCAACCTCTATGTATGAAAACCTGATGATGTTTTAGGCCATTTTTATTCAGAAATATAGAACATACTAAAAGGTTCAGAAACCTTCAAGCACAACTGTCTGTTTGCATATATTATATAGTAGTAACCAATAAAATAAATGACAATTTCAGTATGTTTTGGTAGCCAGTATAAGATCTGCAGAGAGCCACTGGTATTATACACTATTTAATTAAATAGGTTTTGAAGAACATTGTATACAGTTTACAATATACACTGCACCACTTAGGACACTGTTTCTAAAATTCTGTAAGATAAAGATAAATACATACTTTGTAATACATACTTGGTGGTGTCTGAGGTGCATTGATTTTTACACAATTGGTAATGAAATTGGGTTAGCATTGGGTTAGCATTAGTTCCCATTCACTTTTTAAGATGATTTCAGACCCCCGTAAATGATTCAGCATGCAGCAACACGTCTGGTTTTCAATACCAAGTATTTTTCACGTTACCCCGTGGTTGTATTCATTTCACTGGCTGTCTGCTTCAGATTTAAAACTGTATGCCTACAAAGCTGTTGACCTGGCCCCTGCTACCTGAAGGATCTAATGAGGCCCTGCTCTGTCTCTCGTATTCTTCAAGGTTCAAACTAGGCTTGACTGGAACCCCCACTCAGTGACAGAAAGGCAAGCATCAAGATTCTACTCCATACTGGCACCCAGATGGTGGAATGAAATTTCAGAATGGCTCGGTCATTTGCTTTCTTCAAACGCTGACTAAAGACAGCTCTTTAGTGAAGACTGAAACGGCACTGGACATTTATTTATTAAAACAACGTATTAATTTATCCCATGTATTAAACCCACATCGAATCCATCGTTTTAGTTGTTTGGACTGCGTTCTTGGGCTGATGGCGTATTGTCCTAGCATTAGGCAGTGTCTACTAAAAGCATTTCTGTAAGTCACTCAGAGTAATGGCTCTAATGCTGGAAATGTTTTGTCAAAAATGGATCATGCTCGCTGTTTGAATAAATCTGCAGTAGCAAAACAACAAAGAGGAAATTATATTTTGTAATAACCGAGTTTTGAGCAGCCAATTGAATTGCATAGGGTTTTGAGCTCAGCCCGGCAAGTCACGCTTTTATTGTAGGAGACTTTTATTGTCAGGAACTACATACCACCTGATTCCTGTTATTGCTAACCCTGGAAACTTCGCTGTGAAATATAAGCAGACGCAACGTTTAGAAAGTATACTTTAACAAATATTGCGTGTTTACATTTGTTCCAATCATACCGCAAGCTGTTGCCTTTAGTGCGAGTTTGTTTTAAAGGTCAGAACACCTGTTAGACACTAATTCAGACGCTACCGACTGTACTCTAGCTAGCCGGTGCGGCTAATTTAGCTGGCGTGATGAGCAGCTAACCGGTTTCAGTTGCAAATATGAACGTTTAGTCATAGATTACTAATTATGACTTAACAGCATGAAGGTTAATAGTACCTGATAAACGAGTTTACTGCACTTTAATGTGAGTAGTGTCTGAACAAAGCTACATTCTGTTCGTTATGCTATATAGTGCAGTGAGTGGCACCTATACTTAACTCGTTTCGGGTCCGTTTTTAACAGCATGCAATAATGACCTTCAGTATAGGTGAGTCAGGAGTTTGTTTCTCCTGGGCGTGAGCTCAGACTAAGAGTTTAATGGGAGCCTGGCCACGCTGCTGTTGTAGGAGAGCCGCGAGCACACGGTGGAGGCCCCAGCGGCCTGAATGGAGTCGTTGGCGGGTTACGTTTATAAAGCAGCCAGTGAAGGTAGAGTCCTGACCCTCGCTGCTCTTCTACTCAACCATTCTGCCTCCGAGACACATTTTCTATTGGACTATGTGACACAACTAGGCGGACAACGGTCCACTCCTCTTATCATTGCTGCAAGAAATGGCCACGACAAAGTGGTTCGGCTCCTTCTGGATCACTACCGAGTGGACACTGAGCAGACCGGGACGGTTAGGTTTGATGGGTAAGTCTAACAACTAGACTGATCTAAACCACATGGCTACTTTTACTTACTTTTCGTGTACGTTCAGTGGTTAAGTCTCATGACTATTGAGCAGCATGTTGCGAGTTTGAATCCCAGCTGTCACTGTTAGGCCATGAACATATAAATGGGGACGGGAATAAGTTAGGGTGACCAGGGAGTTACCAGGTTTGATCGTGTCCTTGAAGTGTATTTGTGGAGTTTGGATGTCTTTCCTAAGTCCACATGGGTTTACTCCAGGTCAATTACATTTCCATCTTCCATTTCCCCTTGAGTATGAGTTAATTGGTCGCTATAAATTGCCCCCGGGGTAAAAGCATCTCATTAACATTACTCCTGTAATGAATAGCTACTGATGCTGGTTTACATTTACTGCATTTAGTAGATGCCCTTATCCTTATAGGGCAGCATGGCAGAGGCCGGATTTGAACCCTGGGTCTTCTGGTATATAGTGCAGTACCTTAACTGCTAGGCTACTATAATTCCTCAAAACAGGGTTTGATGCAATAACAAATAAATCCACTCCTTTGATTGTTTAACTGAGCAATCATGTTGGATGCATTATTTGCCAGTGATGCAAATGTATTTCAATTTTAAAGTAAACAGAAACAGTGAAAAGGTGGTTAACATTACAGAATACAATCCACATATTGGTTGCACACAACAAACATTTTTAAATGCATCTTTTTGGATTTACACTAGACCCCATTTAAACTTTGTTGTTTCATGTATCTTGTGTATCAGGATCTTACCCAAATGGGGCTAAACCACATAAAAATTGTCTGTAAATACACCCTAAGATCCCACAGCATAGCACTTAGCAACAGTTCAGTGACATACTTTCTTGCATAGTCATGATCATCGAGGAAACAGAGCTGGGCAATCAAAGAGACCGCTTCCTTTTTCAAAATAAACTGCAATAACTCCCTCTCTTTTGGTTTGGTTTGGTTGCTCTTTCATGCTCAAATTGATCTGTGCAATGTTGTTTCACTTTTTATGGCACCACTTATCATGTTTAACAGCTGTCTGCTTCTAAACATTAACTCCTGAAGTTGGCACCTTCATCTTCATCATCAGTTTAAAGAAATGTAAACAGTTTATGTAAAATCGTGACTTTTGATATAGGATCCATGCTTTGAAAATAAGTAGAGAAATATAGCAAAACAGAAATTTGGTGAACTGATTTACATATTACATTGGATACAGCAGTTAGATTTCAGTCTGGCTGACTGAAGAAGCGTTTGAGGAGAAAGCGTGAACTGGTTTATTAAGCATGTTTTAAAAATATTATCTGGATACAATCTAGAAACGATAGACTTGAATAGACCAGTTGTAAACAGGATGTAAGTCTAAACTGGATATGAATGTGTCTTAATGCATGTACACATGCATTCCCATCCTTATACAAAGTTAATCCTGATACTTAGGACACACAAAAGTGTAAAGTTTATGGATTAATGGAAAAGATTTATTTGTGTAGATGATCAAATTGTGTTGAACACTCTCCTAGGTACGTGATCGATGGAGCCACGGCTCTTTGGTGTGCGGCAGGGGCGGGACACTTTGAGGTGGTACGGCTTCTTGTGTCGCACAACGCAAACGTGAACCACACCACCCTTACCAACTCCACTCCGCTAAGGGCAGCCTGCTTTGATGGTCGGCTGGACATTGTGCGCTACTTGGTGGAGCACAATGCTGACATCAGTATTGCCAATAAGTATGACAACACAAGTCTGATGATAGCTGCTTATAAGGGACACACAGACGTAGTGCGTTTTTTGCTGGAACGAGGGGCAGATCCAAACGCAAAAGCCCACTGTGGAGCTACAGCGCTGCACTTTGCTGCAGAGGCAGGCCATCTGGAAATAGTGAAGGAGCTGGTGCTATGCCAGGCAGCTATGGGAGTAAATGGCCATGGCATGACCCCGCTCAAAGTAGCAGCAGAAAGCTGCAAGGCAGGTGTGGTAGAATTGCTTCTCTCTCATGCAGACTGTGACCCACACAGCCGGATAGAGGCTTTGGAGTTGCTCGGAGCTTCTTTTGCTAATGACCGGGAGAACTATGACATTCTCAAGACGTACCATTATCTCTATTTGGCCATGCTGGAGCGCTACCGGGACTCGGAGAACGTTATTGCCAAAGAACTTTCGCCACCTGTGGAAGCTTATGGTGGTCGCATGGAGTGTAGAACCCCTCAGGAACTTGAGGCAATCAGGCAGGACCGTGATGCATTGCATATGGAAGGTCTAATGGTCCGGGAGCGTATACTGGGCTCAGACAATGTGGATGTTTCACATCCTATTATATACCGTGGCGCTGTCTATGCCGACAACATGGAATTTGAGCAGTGCATCAAGTTGTGGCTGCATGCTCTGCGCTTACGTCAACGGAGCAACCGCAACACGCACAAGGATCTTTTGCGATTTGCTCAGGTGTTCTCACAGATGGTCCACCTAAAGGAGCCAGTGAAGGCGGCTGACGTGGAGCAGGTTTTAAGCTGCAGTGTCATGGAGATTCGGCGCAGCCTGGCACGCATGGAAACAGCCTTAGAGGCCGAACGTCCAGCCTGCACTGACAACTATGAATCCAATATCTTCACGTTCCTCTACCTAGTGTGCATCTCCACCAAGACGCAGTGCGACGAAGAGGACCGCGCACGTCTCAACAAGCAGATTTATGACCTCATCCGGCTTGACCCCCGCACCCGAGAAGGCTCGTCGCTACTCCACCTGGCGGCCAGCGCCAGCACTCCAGTAGATGATTTCCATACCAATGACGTGTGCAGCTTCCCTAGTGCACAGGTCACCAAGCTGCTGCTGGACTGCGGAGCATGCGTAAACTGTGTGGACAACGAAGGCAACAGCCCTTTGCACCTCATAGTGCAGTACAACCGGCCCATCAGTGACTTTCTCACCTTGCATGCCATCATCATTAGCTTGGTGGAGGCCGGAGCTCACACTGACATGACAAACAAGCAGAAGAAGACACCACTGGAGAAGAGCACCACTGGTGTTTCTGAAATTCTTCTAAAGACGCAGATGAAAATGAGTCTCAAGTGCTTGGCTGCTCGGGCTGTCCGACAGCATCACATCCTTTACAGAGATCAGATTCCTAAAAGTCTGGAGGAGTTTGTTGAGTTTCATTGAGCCATGTTTTATAAAGTCTTTTTTATAGGTACTTAAAGGTTTTTAGCCAATTAAATGGTGCTGGGTTTTCTTGGTCTGTTTTTTGCCCCATTTGTTTAAGTGTTAGTCATGCGCATCTGTGGATGGATTTTGCTCGTTTTATCTCTCAGATTTATCAGTTTATTAAGACTCATCCAAAATATATCACTTTTTCATAGTGCACCATGTACATAACTGATGTTTTCTAGTTGTGTAATGGTTAACATTGTTTACATGTGGAGCATTCAAAAGTTTTCTTTTTATTACATAGATTACATACAGAAGTTTTAAATTGTCATTCCACACCAAAATACTGGGAAAAGCCGTTATGTTTCACATTTGCATAAAACAAATCTAAAACCCTTATTATGCCAACTAAGGTATCCCAAGTGTCAGCTTCCTATATTTACTAGTTTGGGAAATGATGGCCCTACTTTTTCAACCTATGACTTTGAAATTTGAGTTACGAGTAGTTTTGTAGGGCCATGTCTTTTCAGTTGTAAAGCTAAAGAGCTGCAGGTGGCCAGTTGAGCTATTTCTGTCCAAATATGAGGTCAAACGTTATAAACACAACATGCCTTGGGCTCTCAGCTTTTTTCGGTATGCCATTTAATCTGTTCTTAAACTGTAAGGGGGCGTTTGTCATTCTGATGACAAACTATATCTCCTATAAATGTATTTGATGCGTTTGTGTTTTCACTTCTTGAATTAAATTTATCACAGTTGGCCTAGAAACTTGGCAAATACCACTGAATTTTATTGAAGAAACCTGATTTGAAATGTTTTATTGACCTCAGAATTTTAAGAACAACTGAAATTCATACATCATACTTTCAAAAGCTCTGAGCCCTGGCATGGTCCCATACGGGTGGCCTAAAATTGAGATACTGGGGTCCCACTTTTGGGCCAAGTATGTTTTAGCCCCATGTGAACTGAACTTCAAATTGTATACAGAAATATATCCATATATGCTGATTAAATCGTTTACATGAACATACAGCATATAGTGCTGATTCAAATGAGTTTTTAAAGATGAATAACTAGCAAACTGCATATTGCATCTTTGACTGTAGATTTGGATTCAAAGGGGCATGCAAATCGGAAACATGCCTGCCACAAGGGTGTCCGAGTTGGCATTGAATGACCCTATGTGTGGGGCCATATGGATAAGCTATTTTTATTGGTTAAACAATATTTGTTCTTTGTTGTTGCCATATTTAATAACAGATGATTTAAAAACAAAACTCACATTATCTATTTTATGTGGATTCATTGGCAAAAAGTGATGTACTAAATATCTAATCTTTCTGTGCCAGGCTATGTAAGAATTCTTGCCAGGCAATATAAATTATATGATAATGTGTGGTAAAACGTTTTGTTTCCTCCCTCCCATATCCCTCATAACGTACTGCCACTGCAATATGATTTGTTATATTAATATGTATTCTATTAACAGTGATATACTTGACCTATTTTGTGGAGGAGGCTTAACCCGAGTGGACTTCTGTGCCACATGTGGCCTTATTCTGGATGGTGTTGGAGTGTTTTGTTTTTCTGAGAAGACAAGTGCACGTTCCCTTGTCACTTGCATATAGCAGGAAGATGCAAATCTGACACAGTGGGTTTGAATGTAAATGATGAACTGATGATTGTAATGTGGAATTTTTATTTATGAATCAGTGAATTTAGATTAAACCCCAACTTGAAATGTTTGTGTTACTGCACTTGATGAAATTCAGATCACTTTTGCTATTTTCTTAAATGATTGAACATCATTTCTTATTTAAGAACTGGTGTGTCTCTTTGCTTTGCAAATATCTGCTGGTCTAACTTCAGCCTGTAATTGAACATTGCTATACAAAATCAACTCTATGTATTTGAATATATTTAATTCAGCTTAGGCCTGTCACACACAGATATTTGTCTGTTTGTTTTCACGCATTCGTATTAATAGCAAATAGTATTCAGAATTAGCAGAATTTTCCACATATAAGAAAGCATACAAATGGAATATAACAATTACTTAAACTCCCCATCAGTAGTCATACGCTTAAATAAATCACTATAATTGTGACAGGCCTAATTAAGTTGACTATAATATGCAGATCATTGTGTACTTGCAGCTGGAAACAGGGAATGTCACTTGCATAGTCTTTTTATACATATTATATGTATATTATATATATACATCAGGTTATAAAAATAACCTGATCTTTGTGTTTAATATAAAACCCAAATTAACAAATGTATGTGTTTAAAGTCTTCCAGAATTTAAAAAAAAAATCTTTGTTGGTCATCTGCCATACAATTACAAACCTGCAAACACACTTTCAAATAGAACCAGGAGTGACCGAAACCTAGAGCTGGAAATCTACAGTATGCAGTCCTGCAAGTGCTAATGTAAAAGTCAGAAAGTCTGCTCCAACCACATAGCTTGCCAACTGCAGCAATTATTCAAGCAGAGAAAAGAACAATTGGGAAAACATTCTGAAAAATGTAGGCAGAATTCAAAACCTCAGAAAATGAGACTCTTTCAAAGAACAATAATAATAATAAGAAGGTTGTCTAATGTAGGTTTTGTATTAAGAATATGTTAAATTTAATTGCTGACTGAAAAACACCAAGCAGAGAAATAGGTTTCTGACAGAAATGGAACATTTGATTTTGAGTGGTTCAGCAGATTTGTCTGGACTGATGAGTTATGATTTACATGTTGATGGTGTACAGCGATGTCGAGATCTGGTGAGAAATACAACAGTGAACCTCTACTACCATTAAGCATGGACTCAGAGATATCATGGTGTGGGGAGCTGCTTTGGCTGCTGGTGTTGGTGAGCTGCTTCACTATGAAAAGTCAAATGTTTAGGATTACACTAAAATATTACAAAAAAGTTTGCTTCCCAACAATTGAGAACAATATGTCCTATAGAGAATATTTGGTTTTGCATTAAACACAAACTTACTGGGAAACTACTATTTCAAGATCCCCAACAAGATTAAAACATTTAAGGAAATCAAATGTAAATGTTGCTTTATCTATTCGTTTAATTCTTGCTAACTATTCATATAATTTTATGACTATTTGCTGTCGAGACACTTATAAGCTTAACATTTTTCATTTTTGGGTCATTTTGATCTGCAATTCAATTCAATTGAAGTTTATTTATATAGGGCCTTTTACAATGGTGCATTGTCTCAAAGCAGCTTCACAATATTACACTTTCCTAAAAGGCCAATCCCAAGTTGAGCAAGCCTAGGGCGACA
>JAVSBV010000029.1:952686-963095 GCA_033117975.1 Parotocinclus spilosoma | reverse complement strand
TGTGTGTGTGTGTGTGTGTGTGTGTGTGTGTGTGTGTGTGTGTGTGTGTGTGTGTGTGTGTGTGTGTGTGTGACTTTGGTGATGCGTTCTTGGTCGCTGCCATGCTGGATAATTAATTTTGGACCAACCAAAGGATTCTCGGATGGAACTGCGTACATACGACATAACTTCTTAGTAGTGAGGGGTGACACATTTCATACTGCATTTTCATAAATACAGCGCCAATATGCATGGAACCTCCACTTGAATACCCCCACTGTTTCATGTAGTACTTTAACACTGTTCCATGTAGTACTTTAACTTTGGCTCGTCTTCTGTTAGAACCAAAACTCCTAAAGTTTGCTTTATCAGACCAAAGGAATTGTTGCTTTGTATGCGCGCTATGTAAACGGCTGGTATCATATGGTGGGTGTCTAGTGAAATATGACGCGCTCTCAGAACTGGGTAGCTCCAAACTGCGCCACGAAGGAGGAGAAACCAGAAGAGCAAAGCAAGAGAAGAAAAGAAACAGATGAGTAGAGTCCGAGAGGAGGAAAGGAACCGGCCGCTTACCAGATCCTGCGTGTGTTCTATTTTCTGTAAGAAAATTATCTGGAAGAAAGCGTGCGTAATTGGAGAAAGCAATGAGAATGATAACTATTTCCCTCTCCGGGATCTGTCTTTGATTGAACCGATCAAAATTTTCCTTCCATCTGAGACTTCACAATGAATCTCTCAGCCAACAATAGTGATCCTTACGGACGGAACGAGGAGGTGGCCAAACTGGAGATCACGGTGCTGAGCCTCACTTTTGTCGTGGCCGTGGCTGGAAATGTCAGCGTCCTGGGTGCTATGTGCAAGACCAAGGGGAAGCCGTCGCGCATGCACCTGTTCATCAAGCACCTGAGTCTAGCTGACCTGGTGGTAGCCTTTTTCCAAGTGTTACCGCAGCTCTGCTGGGAGATCACCTTCCGATTCTACGGGCCAGACTTTCTGTGCCGAATCGTAAAGCACCTGCAGGTGATGGGTATGTTTGCATCCACCTACATGATGGTGATGATGACCGTGGACCGCTACATTGCCATCTGCCACCCTTTAAAAACCCTGCAGCAGCCCACGCACCGTTCCTACATCATGATCGCTGGCACATGGCTGGGAAGTCTGGTGCTCAGCACTCCACAGTACTTCATCTTCTCTCTTAGCGAGATCCGCAACGGTTCGGACGTCTACGACTGCTGGGGTCACTTTATCGAGCCGTGGGGCATCCGCGCCTACATCACCTGGATCACTCTGGGTATCTTCCTGGTCCCCGTGATCGTGCTCATTATATGTTACACCTTCATATGCCGCAGCATCTGGAGGAACATTAAGTGCAAGACCAAGCAGAGCCCATGGAGGAATGGGCTTATCGGAAACAGCTCGGTCAGCAGCGTGACCACCATATCCAGAGCCAAACTGAGAACTGTCAAAATGACTTTCGTCATCGTGCTGGCGTACATTGTGTGCTGGGCGCCGTTTTTCATCGTGCAGATGTGGTCGGTTTGGGATAAAAACTTCATCTGGCACGGTAAGACAATTTATAAAACAATTCAATGTAAGCCGCAGTCAATTTAATGTCGGTTTTATGAATATTAAATATGTTTCCTTACTATTACCCAAAATGTTGGCATTAATAAAATAGGTTCAGTTCAGGAAAATGTAGGATGTGAGAGTTATGTAAGCAAAGAAAAACAGAACTTCAGGAAAAGGCAGATGTTGTGGGTTTCATAGTGTGTAAAACGGGCTTAAAATTCCACTCGTGCTTGTGCGGTATTCATGTAATTCATCCATTTTATTAGAAATAGGCAAGACAAACGAAATGTAAGAAAAAACTTTTTTTTTTTTGAATCACAAAGCCAAGAGTAAACTACTAAAAGCTCAGCCTTATGCAAAGTTGATAAGGTAGTTTTACTAATTTTTCACTGTATCAGCTATAGACTTATTAAGTCTGGTTAAACTGCAGATTTTGCTGGATTCTTAATTAAAGACCATTTTCATAACAAATAACATATTAAAATTTATAAAAGATTAAAGGTAATTTGTCACGTGCAAACCTTTGGCTACCTTTTCTGACGACAAAATAATTGAATGCTTTGTTGTCTCAATACTTGAAAGAAAAAAAAAAAACGTGATTCCAAAATGATTTTACTGAGAGCTTTTACTGTTGCATAAGAATGTATGTATTTTCATCAGACTGTGCTTTGGTCTTTATTTGTAAAACTGAACAAGCTGAGAATGTCTTCCCATCGGAGTGTGTTATATGCTTTGTTTTTTAATGTAAATATGTACATGTACATTTACATGTTTTCTGCAATCTTCATTGCTCTACATATTGAATGATAGATGAAAACAGTATTATATTGTGTTGGATATAAAGTGTGAGTGTTATATGTTGTATGCTGTTTCACAGAATCAGAGAACACAGCAGTGACTCTCTCAGCCTTGCTGGCAAGCTTGAACAGCTGCTGTAACCCATGGATATATATGATCTTCAGTGGCCACCTCTTGCAGGACTTCACCCGCTGTTTTCCCTGCTGTCAAAGAATGCAGCCCAGTATCAAGAAAGAGGAGTCAGACAGCAGCCTACGCAAGAGCACAATACTTACCAAGATCCCCAATCGGAGCTAAGTGAAAACCCTAGTGCATTACATTGGCTCTATTGGGTACAAGACTATGTGATCACATTGTGCTCTTGGTAAATGCTGTATTGGAAAAGGGTGTAAATTGTACTTAAGCTACGCAATAAATCTCAAGCAAGAGGAAAGCACAATAGCCATGATCACTAAGCAAGGGGATTTATTTCAAGGAATTTCCGACAAGTGCCCACTCAACAATCAGAAATTCTGGCTCCAGTAAGTCTGTTTGCCATTTTTACACTAGCACAATCCAAATGTCTTATTACAAATACACATTCCATATAATTAAATTAGTAAATCCAATAAGCTATTTGCACCAATGCATACAGGTTAGCAGTTGAAATATCCTTTACTTGTTTAAAGACCCAATGGAAATTTGCAGTAGAGGCTGTGAACAAGTATTGTCCCTGGTAACTGGTGGTAATAACAAGGTTAGAAACGGTCAGTTGTACAATCAATTATACCACACGCACACACGTACGCACACACGCACACACACTTGTTGTGCTGCTGTGCAAAAGTGATAGGCCCCTATCACATTAGATACTTTTATTTTAGAAATTGTATAATGATCATATATAATTATTTATTCGTCTCTATTATAATACAATCAGAAAATACAGGAAAATTGTATGCCGTATTAAAAAAAACAGCAAGAATATGAATATGATGAAAATAATCAGAAACAAACTGCTTCTATAGGCTTCAGTGTCAAGTATTTAGTGTGCCCTCCCCTTATAGTTGGGCAAGAACAGCATCTGGCAGCTTCATCAGGGTGTCAAGTTGGCTTTTCTACAGACCTCAAAGGTTGATAAAGAATGATCTTTTTGGAAGGGTAGCAGTCAATAAAACACTGTTTTTGTAAGGGGAACATTATGAGAAGGCTGAGATATGATCAATAGAAAAGAAATGATCAGTAGAAAAGAATATAATGGAGTGACAAATCCAAGTTTGAAAATTCCCAGTCCAATTGTTGAGATTATATATGGTCATTATTCCATTGCTAAAACAGCAAATCTAATGGTGGCCATTAGAGACTTGTAGAGTGTATGCTGCCTTGGTGTTTTTACCTTTTTGTTGTTGTTTTGATAAACCTTTATTTATCTTCATATACACTGTGTCACTGTGATGACACAACCAAATCTTTTGAGTTTTTTTACCCCACCTCCACCCCCCTGCGACAATTAAGTCACCCATTGTTTTCTCACTGATGTAATCCTATTTTGTTCTTATTCACTCTGCAATTTTACCCCTTGTCAGCTTGTAAACCAAGGGTGCTAAAAAGAGAATCTGTTTACAGTTACAATACTGTGCAATTGTCTGCACAATTACACTTCAGGCTTATATACACAGTATATATAATATTTTCTTTTATACATATTTTTTGTCTTATGCTAAATTTTACCAGTAGAAAATATCTTAGTTTACTCATGGGAGAAATTTAAATGGACAGATACTTTTATTTAGTCAAAATGTAGTAAACTACATTCCGACACAAACATGAATACTAACAAACAAAAGACTAAAAGGCTAAATTGAACATTTTGTAAAAGTGCACCACAGAAACTTTAAAAGCCGTAACGTGGTCCAACCAAACCTGGACCAGATTTTATTCACTTTTTCCTCTAGTTTTTTTTACATTATTCAGTTCATGAGTTACATATTTTTCTTATATGCCCCTTTTGCACAGTAGTGTATAATTTGACACGGTTCATATATTTTGGTTATGTTACCAATTTCCCTATATATTTGCCTTACACAGGCCTACCTTTGAGTTTACTTTAACTATCTGTTATTTATAGCGCTGCTTAATGTTAGAAAGTCTAGACAGCAGTGGCATTTTTTCTGTTTATAAAATGTTCTATATTTGTATTACATGTTGTTTTGTCAAAAGCATGATGCTAGATGTTAAGTGAAATAGCATCATACTAATAATACTGTGTGAAATACTGTTGATGTAGGGTTGATATTGCCCAAATGTTATCTATTACACCGCCTCTGGTGCATATTGATGTAACCATATGTGAAGATTAATTAAACCAACCCATCATGAAAGATTCCTTGTAGATCTCATTTCTTAGAACAGTCATATGCCACATATAGATTGTTGCTAGAGACAGTTCTAAGTCAAGGTCTTTTAGCATTTTTATATACTTTTCTGTTTCAGAAAATCAGAAAACAGAAATCTCTGTTTTCAATAGTTAAATACTATTTTATATATATATAATGTGGTGCAGTATTCTTTCAAAGAAGTAATTGATGTTGTGTGTGTTTATCTCCATTAGCATAGATGGATAACCCACATTTGCCAGATCATTTAGAAAATGCTTTTTACAGTTCCCACTATTATTCATTCCACAGATCCCAGAATAACATGACAGCCTTCCTGTTTCTTTCACATTCTCACTCTCTCCGAAATTAGTGCTTCCCTTATCTTCATCTGGTGAGTGTAGAGAGTAGGCATCTGTGCAATGCGAATGAGATATATCCTAGCTGAACATAAAGCAATCCAGATGTCGTATACCAGTATATAACAGTCAGTACTTTTTTCCCCTAATATTGACTGTTATACAGATCCATGCCCCGCCACATTTATTGGCAAGCCAAATTTTTTTTAAAGAGTTAGAAGAAATTCCACTATTATTGAATTATCTTAATCACACACTAAAAACATAAGAAAGATCATTCAATGAAAGTAAATGTAGTCTTAGAAATAAAATCCCTTATTAATAATATATAATATTTAACAAAACAACACTGTGCCACAATTATCGGTATCCCTGGAAATTCTTGTAAATAAAATGTAACTAAGGCATTGTTATATTTCTGTTTTATTTGTTGATACTTTGAATATCAATATAAATTTCTGCCACTGTAAAGAAACTAAAAATGGGCCATCATTGGGTCTTCCAAAACATCTTGATAAACACAATATGGTATGCTGAACCAGCCATCTCTATCCCTGAAGCCTAAAGCCTACAGAAAACATATAGGGTAAGATAAAAAGGAGTGTTGCTACTGTGTATTTTTCAATGTCATAAAAGATCAAGTTCTGTTTTATTTTGTGTAGGAAGGTTGTGCAATGCATTAAATGCAGAGGTGATAAGATGTGGCTTTGTTAAGATAATTATTCATGTATTTAAAATAATTATTATATCATTACTTGACGACAAACTAAATTAATTTCAATAATGGTTGAATTTTTGAGATTAAGATATTTCATTAAATATACATTTCTTATAACACTTTTTTTTTTACTAATACAGTCCTCTCCATAGCTATTGGATACAAATAACTGTGGAGGGGACTGTAGTGTAAGATTCTTTAGTGAAATGTGTTATTATTTAATGTTAGTAAATGATAAGAGTGATAGTTTGCAGTGACCTTCACTGAATGTCAAAACCTATATTTGTCTGCTGACATCACATTCATGTAATTATAGATTTATTCCTTCACAGAGAGCAGATTAAATAAGTCACATATTCCTAATTGCATAAAATCGATTAGTAATATATTTTTTTAAATTTCTAAATCTAAGTGATAAAAGCATGATCTTTTAGTGTATTTTAAGCTGTTGTGACAAAGCTTAGCACATTTGACACAAATAGCTGTTAGATCACAGCACCTTATCAGGAAGCAAAATAGTGCTCAGACAGACTACTGAATTTAGAGAAACAAGAAATGTTTAAAAAATGTAAAAATGGGAGAATATACGGACTAAATGTACTGTCAAAGTGTTCCATTCTTGGGTTTGCATCAGCAGCAGATATTGACAATCTTATGGACTGTCACTAAGCTTTAGCATCAGGATCAGCACCAGGCTACTGTTACATAACTTTCAGCGAGACAAGAACAGTTACAACTAGAAAATGCAGCTCCCGGAGGAACTGCGGATGTGTGTTGCATCGGTGCCATTGGTTCTCGCCTGGGCAAGTCTGAGACCTGGCCGATTCCGGTCGAGCCTAGGTTCGAGGCACAGTGGGCTTTGATCAGATGCGGGTCCAAGTCCAGGGAGGTTGTGGTCGGGTGTAGACTCCAGACCCGGTCGATTCTGATCGAGCTCCGGTCCGAGTCCCAGTTTTGACATCACTAGAGTGGGGCCATTCAAAATGAATGGGGTGATTTTTTTAAAGAGTGATAAAAAGTGAATGGAGCTTCCAATCACTTTAAAAATTAACTTGGCCGGTGTCATCATAGCCGGGTCCCACTGGTCCGATTTTTCGTGTTTATAGCTTAAAAATTGACCGAGCTACAGTAGTTTAAAAACAGCCCTATTCATTGTCTATGGGATTTTTGTGCCAGAAAATCCGGGGCACCGGGTGCATGGTTCGAGAGCTCCCGTGTCGATATGTCGAAAGCTCTAGGAGGAGATACTGACCGAAAATTGGTGTAATAATAAAAAAAATCGGATAACCATACATGTGTTGCTACAGCAGCACACATAATGACATACATGCATGCACACACAGAACCTGGAAACAGTCATCAACAGAGCTGCACTGTCAACAGTTTCCCCTCCTAATCGCCTTGTCAATCAATGGCAGTGGCGAGGGTGGCTTTTAGAAAGGCCCGGGGTGGCAGTTTAGAGCATGCTCAGTTTAACACGCCACCAGCGAAGCAGGAGTAAACAGAGAGTAATATAGACTAAAGTATTGACTCGGTGATAAATGCCATTGATCAGTTGGTTCCAGTATATTCAGGAACCTTTAAGAGCTGCCTCCTGTTCAGTGGACTTAAAAGCTCTCCCATAAATCTGCAGCACACACACGTACCTCTAGGAGGAGACAGACAGGAGGGCACCACTAACGTCAGCTAATACTGATTAGCTGTCAAAATCAGTCAGATCAATAATATTGACTGGTAATGAAATAAGGATTGGCAGGGAATCTTCAAACACATTCTAAGTACAATTTAAAGTATTCGTCCACATTTCTAACCTTATTATAAATTAGTGACTTTATCTAAATTTTTATTCTAAATTGTACCAAGTATTTTATGTTTCACTTAACCACTATTTGCCACAGTTGTATTAATGCCACCAATATGGTGGTGATGTAGTGGTAATAAAACATATGAATGCATTTTTTCTGTTTTCAATACTTTCCTGGTCTTTATTCTATGGCTGTACTGGCATCCTCACACACACAAATCAGTATTCAGCTGTGTCCTATGAAAAATCTGTATTATGACAGGCAAAATATATCCAATCTGAATATCCAATACCCATCCAGGTGTTAAAGCCTGTTTTAGATGCCCACAATCACTAATTTATTATTATATAAATATTCCATGGCTTTCCCACTGTTTCCATTTTTAGCATTTTTTTTCCCAGGTCTACAAAATGAAATTAATTTTACATGACTTTTCAAGGATATGAAAAAGAGCAGGGAAACTTGATTTTCACATTAAAGATTAGATCTATATATACACAACCTGAATTGAAGCAAAACCATACCCAACAGAATGGCAGCTTTGAAATAGGCAAAAACAATTTGACAGCTGAGTGCACGTCGCTTTTTTTACAGAAGTCAATATATGCTACTATTCCTGGCAATAATTGTAGTAACCACATTTTTAAAGTGTTCACCTAGTTTTTTTTTTGTTTTTTTTTACTTTATAGCAAATCAGCAAATTATAGATATGACAGCAAACAATTTTAAATAGTTGAACAGTTTGAGTTTGTAAAGCATACCTTAAATATATTTCAATTAATCCATAAAAAATATAGAAATAAAAATTAGATATGCTTCATGAAGTAAAAAGCTAAATAAACATCCTAAAATATATTTACCAGAACCTTTTTAAGTAGTGTTACTGAGGTTTATTTCACTGTCACAAGTAGAAACAACACACAACACAACAGTCTCTAAAACCCACAAACAGTGCTAGTACCTCGCTAGCACAGTAGACTGTATTAAACAGTGTTCTTTACTACCAAAAGATAACATTTTGCAAAAAATCTGCATAATTGATTAAATAGTATCTGAAAGTATTGCTATTGCTGCCATAAATGCACTGCAATAAAACACTGCAATTAAAATTAAAAAATAAATAAAGATATGTACATCTACAATTTAGCATCTTTCTTCACTTTTTGAAATCTGAAACTAATCAGTTAGAACCAGAATTGATAAGCAGAACCAATATTGGTCAAATTCATAGACTGAGTTCCACTAATCCCTTCTGGTTAAGTTGACTTTCAATTACAGGCACAGTTGTCTTTTGTTGAGAGATGGTAGGCTGGTTTAAATATTACCTCCTGGTGATGCTACAGTGGCATGTGCCCTGCGTGGAACAGGGACAGACATCACTTGGACCCTCTGACCCCTACCAGAAACAGCTAAGATAAATCTTGAATGTACTGCAATGGTTCCACAAATGGTGTTGGTATGTACCATATGTTTCCCCAACTAATACAAAGGTAATTAAAATGTATTAAAGGCATAGAAACAAACACATTCAAATATTTTTTACAAATAGTATCCAAGTCAAATGTTTATCATATTAAATCTTGTACCTAAATACCTAAAGGACTGTAAGGTACAAGATCTACATTTGAATAGACATTCTGATAGATGCTAAACAGACTATTTTAGAACTACCACAACAAAAGCCTGTAGACAAAATCTTGTTAATACATGGAAAAAGCAATTTGCTCTACAGAGGCACATGGTTTGACTCAAACAGAAGCTCAGGAAAGTTATAAATGGCTCAGAGTACCTACTATCAGACAGAGGTAAGGCCAACATTTTGAATGTCAGGTAGGGTGAGAAAGTGTTATCTTCTTACAATCTTCCCATTGTCCTGCCACACATTAAAGGGCAAAATCCACAATAATAGATTTTTTTTTCTGTATCACTTTCTCATGGTGCCTCTTTCTTGATGCTCATGCTTACTCCCCCTCTCTTTTCTCTCTCTCTTTACCTCTTCCTCTCACCCTCTCTCCATCCACCCATTCTAATTCATATTGGATTTTTTCACTTTCACCTTTCTCAAAGCATCAATTTCAGACAGTATAAAAAAGTAATATTACAGTAATAAAGCTTGATTTATGCCATGCACCAATCTTCTCTTCTTCCTTTTTTATTTGATCATTTAGTGAGGATCATATAACTGTATATCAGACACAAATGAAATCAGGTCCCATGCACATTAAGTCCATGTCTAGCCACAGTGAACATTGCTGCAGCCCTAACACCCTGGCTCTGCAGTGCACCAAGGGCAGAGTCCCGTTCATTTTCAGGCCCATTTCCTCCTATGATTAGGCGATCAATCAATCCCGAGCTTCAATCTCATCAGGCAGACGGGATTATCTGCCCATCTCCCCTTTTCCTGCTCGTACTCCCTCTCTAGCTCGGTTGCACACTCACACAGAGCAGCACATTAACATCAGATCAAGTATCGCAGGGCTCTCACAGCCTACAATGCCAAACAGACCACAGACAGACATCTCATCATCTTCCTCTCTTCTAATACCCCCACAGCTCCTCTCTCACACACACACGCACGCACGCACGCACGCACGCATTCACACAGCACATGCACACATATATACATATATACACACACAAATGGAATTGTGTGTTATTTTGTTAGAGGCAACCGAAGCCTACTTGACCTGTGGAGATGCTGTTTGTCTGCCATGGCCCCCAAATAGTCTACACACGTTTGTATGTATGTATGTGTATATATATATATATGCATATATACACACACACACACACACACACACACACAGACACACACACACACACA
>JAVSBV010000029.1:913526-942689 GCA_033117975.1 Parotocinclus spilosoma | reverse complement strand
CACACACACACACACACACACACACACACACACACACACACACACACACACACACACACACACACAGAGAGAGAGAGGAAGAAGAAATTGCACAACAGTGTGGAAGTCAGATTGAAGATCACTGCTCTTAAACGTTGGAGTTAGCAAAATTGCCTGACAGCTCCCCGGTGCATGTCCTCAATGTGTCTGTATTTACTCCATTCTCCAGTTTCCTTTCACATTCCAAAGACATGCGTGTTGGATTAATGTGTTTAAGTTTCTAAAGTGCCCTTAGTGTGTGAGTGCTTGTACCGTACGATGGATTGGCACCGTGTCTAGGGTTGCTCCTCCTTGCACCCTTTAATAGGCATTATTAATACACCCTTTGCAGAATCCGAATACACTTTGGCTCACCACTTCTTAAGGGCACATGGGCTGAACTACATCTGGTGGGGGCGAATGGACAACACTCCACAACACCAGAAACCACAAGCAATGCCAAGCACGATGACGGCACACAAATATGCTTTGTTCTTTAGTACATGAAGAGCTTTCTATGAATGGTTTATTAACACAAGGCCAAATGATTTAGGTTGGCAGCAGAAAGACACATCCAAAAGTTTAGGAAGGAGTAGAAGGATTTTAGAAGGCTATGGACATTGTCTAAGCATTGTGAACATGAGTAGACTTAGTTTTATATATTTGCTTTGTTTACACTTGTTGGAAGTGAGTTGCTTACATTTGACTATTTATATATTCCCTGCCCTTTAAAAATCAAAATGTAACAAAAAGGAGAAACTTATATCTATAAGAAGGAATAAACAAATGAAACCTGTTTAGATTATATCAGTAGTACATATCCATCATTAGGATGCTTTAGTGTGGCTCCTCTTTTAAATCACATCATTAGAGCGTTATGCTAATTTTTTCTAATTTTGGGGTTTTAGGGCTATACATGATTGTGCAAAATGGTGCATAGTATGTCCATTGGCTACATATTTTAGATTTATTTGATTCAGGATCAAGTGAAGACTGTTAATGATATGATTAGGCACATACAGTATCTAAAAAATGCTTAAGCCCCTTACATTTTTGTAACTATTTTGACTATTTATATGTAACTATTTTCATGGGACAACACTGAAGATCAGTCTGCAACTTGTATAACAATGTAAATTTGCCGTTCCCTAAAAATAACTCAGCTTTTAATGTCTCAAACTTTGGCAACAAAAGGGAATATACCCCTAAGTAAAAATGGCCCAATTGGGCAGTTGTGCCCAATTAGTAATGTTCCCTCCCCTGGTATCATGTAAGCCTTTAATGTTACAAAGTTTCAGGTGTGAATGGGGAGCAGGTGTGTTACAGTTGATGTTATCACGATCACACTAGTCATAAGCACTAGGCACCTCATGGCAAAGAATTTTATGAGTATCAATGCTCAGGCGATACCCCAAATACTATATCAAACTGATCTGCATGGCTGCATCCCAGAATAAAGCCTATTCTAAAGATGATGCACAAGAAAACCTGCAAATAGTTTGCTCAAGACAAAAAGACTAAGGACACGGATTAATGGGACCATGTTCTGTAGTCTGATGAGACCAAGATAAGATTTGGCTCAGATGGTGTCAGAGGTGAGGAGTGCAAAGACAAGTTTGTGTTGCCTACAGTCAAGTATGGTGATGGGCATGTCATGCTTTGGGGCTGCATGAGTACTGCTGGCTGGGGGAAGGTACAGTTCATTGAAGGAACCATGAATGCCAACATGTAATGTGACATACTGAAGCAGAGCATGATCGTCTCTTTTTGGAAATCGAAGTATTCCATTTTTCCAACATGATAACGATTTCAAACGCATCTTCAAGGTGAATACTGAATTGCTAAAGAAACTGAGGGTGAATGTCAAGCATGTCTCTAGACCTAAACCCTGTTGAGCATCTTTGAGCCATTTTCAAATGGAATTTGGAGGAATGCAAGTTTGCTCGCATCTACCAGCTCCGTGAAGTCATCATGTAGGAGTGGAATAAGATTCCAGTGGCAACCACTGAACTCCATGCCAAAGAGAGTTAAGGCTGTGCTGGAAAATAATGGTGGCCACACAAAATATTGATACTTAGGGTACAATTTGACCATTTTCACTTAGGTGTGTTTTTGTTACCAAAGGATTACAGTTTACACCAGCTGTACAATGACTACTTTACATTGTGTCAAAGTGTCGTATCTTCAGTGTTATCCCATGAAAAGATATGATGAATATAATGCTTACACAAATGTGAGGGATGTATTCACTTTTGTGAGATACTGTAGTAATGTTATTTTAATTTACAAGATATTTAAAGTTAGTATGATTTGCATTTGATCTAATTTCTGAGATCTCAATGCCTACCTTTGTGTCTGTTGGTGGGTCTGTTCACAGCGATATATTTTTAGCACCACCGACCCCCAATGCTCAAATACTTTTGGTCCTATTTCCTCTGCCACTTCTACAGCTGGAATTTCTCAGTATATCGATGTTATGCAATATTCATAATTGTTATATTGCTATATTTACATCAGCAAATTATTCCATTAACCAATGAATAATGTAATATATAATTTATTACACCTAGATCTAGAAGCCCCTGTTTGGAGTCCGGGAAAGCTTTGCATCCTGTCAGAAATGTAATCTGATATGTCCTTCCAGTAATAATGGAATCAGGCCGTGACTGAGGGAAGATAGCAGTAAGCCTCTAAGTAACTTTTCATCTCTAAGGACGCTGTTTCCCGATTGAATGCTATTGATGGGGATTTTATAGATAATCACCCGGCGACTATCTCAGTACGAAGTATAGTCATGTTTTTTAGTTTGAGTAGCTAAGCTGTAGAAGTTATTTTGAAGATGGTAAATAACACTAAATAGCACAAATAAAGCATTTACGAGGACCAGGGGTACATCATGACCAGAGATTACAGGTAGCAGTCATGTGTTTCCTGGATGGGATGCCAGGTCCTCATAGGGCATCATTAGCTAGTCGGTTAAGTAATGAATATATGAATATGTTTGTGAGCCGTGGCTGTATTTTCTATGTTCCTGCCTTGCTTGGTTGACATATTTCCTAGAGTACACTGTTTTATTCTAACATAAACCATTAACATTTTTAAATGTGAGCAACTTACAATGATCTTTTAAAGTTTGTGAACACTAACATAAAGATGACATGGACACCATCATCTGATTTATACAGTTCTAAAAGTAAATGGTGAGTCAGCAGTCACAGGACATTTTTTTTTATTTCAGAAGCAAAAATGACATTTATTTTTACTTTTAGGCTATGTCTGAAACATGCCACCTTGAAAGCCACAATATTTCATTAAGGACAAGTATTTTCCAATGGGAAGATAGTCATGTAGCATATCAAAGAACACGAAAATTGTCTCAGAAATTGATTGCTGCAATCGCATTTGCAATATCTCTTGAGGTTCAAAATTTAGCAGCACAGAAATGTCAAAACCTTTGTTGTTCGTCACAAGTAACTGAAGATGGAATTGATTATTCTTATGTCTAGGGAACACAGCTGTCATATTATAGCCGCAGACTTCAACAACCGACACCCAGAAAGACCACCAATTTCACATAGCACTGTTGCATCCCTCATAGGCAAATTCAGAGAAACCAGTACTGTGGATGACAAGCCACATGGTGGTCGTCCAAAGACTACTACAAACAAAGAAATATTGGTTTTGGCAGCCTTTAGCGAAAAGTCCACAACACAGCATGCGACATGATCTGTATTTTGCCTCACACTGTAGATAGAAAACCCAGTTAAACTAATGTGGCAAAATGGTATGTGTTCCTTTTGTACAGTAATAACTTCATCAAAACATTCTGGTAACCGTTTGTGTGTTGGTATGTTGGCCATTCCAGAACATTCCAATTCTTTAACAATTGCTTAGAAGAATGTGCTTACAGGGATTATGTTGCTGCAATACTATATTTCTCTTGAGATATTCGTTTCACGGGCAGATGTCCTAAAATGTTCCTTTAGAATTTGCTGGTGTATTACAGAATTCATTGAACCATCATTGATGCATTCCATCCAGATGCAGGAAAACATGCCCAAATCAGTCACACTACTGCCATATTTCATAAATGGATTCTCAAAAGATTCTCATTCTGGATAATAGCGTTTTTCGTTCTCCAGATATAATTCTCCTAACTTAATCCAAAAAATTGTTTGCTTTCTGTCCAAAAACCTTTTATTCTGGTTTATCCATCTTTTGCAAACTGTTGTTCTGTCAGTGTTCTCCTGATAGTGGACTAATGAGCACAATCTCTCATTCTGGAGTCTGGATTGATAGACCCCATCCATTTAGAGATGGTTTTGTAACCTATTATTGCTTGATGAGTAACAAGGTCTTCAGAAATCACCTTTGATTTTGTCATGATACGTGTAGGTTGTAAAGAGCAGACTTTTTAAACTGCATTTTCTTGGGTGCCCACTCCCATCTGAATGTCATCTCATTGACTAAAAACACCTGACTCTAATTTCACATTCAAACTAGCTGCTAATCCTAGAGGTGCATATACATACTTTTACTACTTATAGATAATATTGAATCATTTTTCTCAAAAAGTTAATGACCAAGTATAATATTTAGTTTCATTTGTTTAACTGGGCTCTCTTTACCTACTTTAGGTCTTTAGATGTGGAAATCTTATAGGTCATATACATGCAAAACTGCAAAAAAAAATTCTAAAGGTTCGAAACGTTGCTACGTTCAGTAGCCCTGTGAATAAAAACAAGCAGAACCAATTAACTGTTTAACTGTTGAAGTTGCATTTATTCAAAGTCTTGCTCCATTTTTGTTTCCACTGTGTGTAGGGCTATTAATGCTGGTAAGAGTGCTCTGAATGAAGACCAAGCCTGCTGTGAAGTGGTGGAGCTACGAAAAAGACCTGCAGACCCATCCAGTCCAAGCTACACTCCCACCAGCAGGAGGCGATCATCCCTTCCGGGTAGAGAAACTCAAGAAAACCATCTTCTTGAACCAGAAACTTCTGTAAGTGCTTTATCTAGGATCTATATTAATTTTGTAAAACCAAACTAGAGCTTTAAAATAATTTTAATTTCTTTTTACAGTTTGTATTTACTAAAGAAACTGCTGTAACCATTTGGAGGTCCTGTGCCTGTTCTGGGTGTCCCCTCCTTCACTGAAGATCTTGTAATAAGTTATAGTGTCACTGTTACATTGTTGCAGAATTAATACCAGTATAACATGAAACACATTTAAATAACACATTTTGAGTACAATTAAAAAATGCATGTAATTTATTAATACTAAATTGATAAACCCCAGAAACCAGGTCTTGTAGTTAAAAATAAATAAGTATTTCAAAGTGTAAAAACAAATAGCAATATAATTTTAAATAGGTAGGAGTAAATAATATCTCAAATTAATTCATATTTTAAATGAATTGAAAGTAATACAATTACTATGACTAAATGCCAGTGTTAGTTCATTGTAAAAATCTATACATTATAATAAATGTATGAAAACATTGTTCTGATGTGCATAACAGCTACGTCCTTGTTATGTTTCTAACCACCTTTAATTTGTAAACATTGATGAAACAATACTCTGTTTTTATGACTACCATTCCAAAAATTCTATATAAAGAAATTCCTCACCAAGTGACTTAGACAGCGTGGGTAGCAGAGTTTGACAGTGTTGTTATTGCTCATGTTTACATGAAGTCTGTATGTGCATTAAAATAAAGTACATGTAAAATAGTAAAATAATGAATGATGTAATTATGTACTTTTCCTATATATGCCAAGCACGAAGAAGAGGAACTGTGCTTCCACTACTGGGGGCTGTTCGATGGCCATGCTGGTTCAGGTGCTGCAGTTTTTGCCTCCAAATTACTGCACCTACACATCGAAGAGCAGCTTCAGAGTGTGCTGGAGATCCTGCAGAAGCCTTCTATACAGCCGCCTACATGTTTGGGTGAAGAGAACAACTTGAATGTTCATTCAAGTGGTGGAATATCACAGCGAGCTTTGTCCAGAGCTGCATCGCTGAGGGGCGCTGCAGGAGCACCAGGCTCACCCAACAACCTTGCCCCACGCTTCTTCATGGAGAAGAAGGTGAAACATGAGAGTCTGGTGATTGGTGCAATTGAAAATGCTTTCAAAGAGATGGTAAGTTAAAAAAAACAGCTATTACCAGATTATATAATGAAACCAAAATGTAACGGTCTGTCTATTTGTCATTGTATACCCCACGTTTGAATTGAATTGCCCAAGATAAGATAAAAAGCTAAAGATGACGCTTGACGCAGACATTGCCATTTACTCATCTTTGAATCTTCTTGCCAACTGTGTATTGCTTTTTTTCTGATTCTAATTCACCTATAAATTTATATTTATTGTAACTATGGCACTTTGTCCCTACAGGACAAACATATTGGACGAGAGAGAAGTGTTTATGATATTTCTGGAGGGTGCACAGCTTTAGTGGCGCTCTGCTTTCTGGGGAAGATGTATGTTGCCAATGCTGGAGACAGCAGGTAAGATTTTGCAATGTAATTTATTTAAGCATTGTTAATACAGCATAAACATTTTTACTGAACTGAGTGCTTAAATTTACTATAATACTACTATATTATATTACTATAATATTTGCACTGAATAATATATGCACTGAATAAAAGCATCTGCTAAATGACAAAACTGACAAAAAAAGACATTAATGTACAACCCTACGCTCTCCTTCCAGAAAATATTTACAATACAAATATTTTGATAGTGATACCCTATTTTTATTAACGTTTAGAAATATCACTTACTTGTTTCAGTCTGCTTCACAACAATAATGCACAATGCATTATAATTCCGTATATAATTAAGTCCTTATATATGCCTGATGATGTCCAAACAGCAGTATATAGCACAAATGAAAAATACAAAATGACAAGTGGCACCCAAACACAGCGTTCACTGGAAGTAATAATACTCACCAGCACACTGTATGTAGTACAAAATGTAGTAATAATACCTTAGCAAAATATTATATTCAATGGCATCAGTGTAAAATGGTGGCTAAGAAAACTGAATTAAATTTGTCCTGTTAATAGAGCACTGGACAGCTCTTTGCACATTCTGTACTGCGTTCCACAAGTGTACTGTGTACATGCACATTGTCCAGTGTGTTTTTTTATTGTATTGTAATTTTTTAATTTGTATTATTGAATATTTTAGTGCTATATGCTATAATATAAAATAAGCAACCATTACCTAATAGTTAACTACTTGTGGTTCAGGTACCCAATATGTTACAGTGGGTAAGTGGTCACTGGGAGTTTGTATAGTTGGTTTTACTTTAAAATTATTTAGCTAAATAGCAATTATGCTTATTCCTCACAGTAGTTCTTTTGAATTCTGCCAAGAAAGGAGGTTCCACAGTATGATACACAATAATCATTTGATGAATCAATGCTAATGCACAAAGATAAAGCTTATGGTGTACTTTAATATATTGCAGCGGTTTGAGTTGTTACCTGTTTCTTCCATAAAAAGCACACATAGTTAAGCATTCTCCCTAAAATGGACATTTTCTTGGACAATCTTGTCTTGTTCATGGGAAATCTTGCACTGTGTGAGCATGAATAATCTCAGATAACTTTAAGCAGATATGCTTTAAGGTCAGAAAAAGAGAACAACAAATGAGATAAATACACTTGGTAGTAAAATTAATTGGGCAATTGTCTTAAAGCATAAACAGCACTTGGAACATCACAAAGTATGATTAGCAGACTGTGGAATCGCTTTCAAAACACAGGAACAGTATAAAGAAGACTAGGGGAGGGTCGCCTATGTGCCACCACAACAAAAGATGACCGCTACTTTACCTTATTGGCAAGAAGGAGTAGGCACAGCAGAATTGTGGCGACAGTTTCTGTGGCGACAGCTGCAACTGTACGATGGATAGGCACCCAGGCCATTACAAAATCAGCTCCATTTTGTTGGATTGCATGTCTGGCGACCAATGATATGCATTCTGTTATCTGCTGAACACCGTAGAACCTGTAAAAGGTGGGCTGATGAGCATCATTATCAGACCCATGATGAGTAATTAACTATCCTCTTCTCTGATGAGTCATGGTTCAGTTTGCAGCCTGACATTTATGTTATTTATGCCATTGACAATCATCATGTCCTGATCTGGCATGAACGAGAAACACAGCAGAATCCATGTTTCATGTGAGAAAAGGATTCCTTCAGTGGTGGTGGTGGAATCATGGACTGATCAGCAATTTGGACTGGCATCAGCATTGGTGGTCGTACCAAGCTCCACGTCATCAGAAATGGATCAGGAGGGAGGGAGTAATCAAACTGGCCTGAACATTCTCCAAACCTAAATCACATTGAACATGTTTGGGATGTACTGGGAAGATATCTGTCAAACTGTCCAATGCCTCCTACAACACTTCTTGAGCTGGAAGTTGCCCTAGAGCAAGGGTGGCACAGGATCCCACAAGAACTGCTAGACAATCTTGTCTTGTTTTAGTACACATTAGTGTGTGTGTGTGTGTGTGTGTGTGTGTCCACTTAATATTTACACCACAATGACCAACCAGTCAGAAAGTTTTCATGATTAATACATTTATCGTAGTGTCAGTGAAAAATCACTGTCTATAGTCTATTATATCTTAATTGCCAACAGCTTCAGTTGACTCAGTTGATTGTTATCATGCAATGGCAACTTGACCTCAGAAGATGAAATTGATTTATCTAAACTATAAAGCTGTAATGTTACATTTTGCAATTGAAACACTTACATCAAGTCAAGAGAGAGTTAGTGATTTTTCATATAAATTTGATTTTGAGTTTTACCCACCCGCACCTGTTCTCTGTTCCTTTGCCAGGGCCATAATTCTGCGCAGTGGAGAGATCTTATCAATGTCAAGTGCTTTCACTCCAGAGTCTGAGAGACAGAGACTTCAGTGTCTGGTGAGAATGAATGAATGTAAAAACCTTAATTAAATAATTAGTCATTTGTGTAATATTTGGCTGAATTAATCAAGGTTTGGGAGTTTTGGGATTTAAGAATTTGTTACAGTGTCACTGATATGTCATATCAGTCAGTTTAGAATTGGGTATGCACCTGTGTGTTCTGGATGGCATATTCTTGTTATAGAAGTGACTTGCTTGCATTTAACATCTCCATAGTTTCTAGGAAGTGGCTTTTTCAAGCTTTGAGGTTTAAATGTGGCCTAGTCCTTTTAAACATGAATTTAAGCCTTTAAGTTTGTTCGTTTTAATGCGCTTTACATCAGTGCCAGAAGTTTGTCAGCTATGTGTATACAATATTGTGCAACGAAAATGTACTTAAGTTCCATCTACAAATCAATAATAACGAAGAAAGAAATGTTTTGAAAAAAAAACTTGGGCTGTACTTGCGTGACTGTATATCTGAGCAGTGCATAAATCAAGATAAAAACAGATGAGTGCAATTTCGATATTAAATCCCCATTACGTGGGCACATAAATTCAACCCTTTGTAGCTGAACAACTAGATCTACTTATTTGCTTTGAAGATAAGAATGTCTATGGCATTTTAAGTAGTAAATTATTTCTTAAAATATTTTTGTAAAATTTATATACCAAATCCTTAAAATATTGGGTAGAAAAGTGATTACTTGCATCACTGAATACGTCTTTATGGATAATAGTGATGTTGGTGCCAGTCAAACACAAGGGTTGCTCAGATAAAGATCTCATTTTTTAATCTAACTCATTTTTATTATTACAGAACATCACAGTCCTGCAACTGTTAAGGCAGGTGAGAATTGAGCAATGGTGGAAGCTCTATTAAAAGGCAGACTTAGGATTTTTTACCTCATTGTCTTTTTCCTTTCCCCAGAAGGACATTAAGACAACTATTGGTCAAATGTAGGTTTTGTTGTGCATTTTCACTTCTGTAGTTCTGCAGTGGTCATCCTGGCAAGGAATCACCAGTCAAAACTTCCATAATACTTGTGGGGTCTGTGAATATATCAGAAGAACAGCAACTCCTGTTGTGATCTTTCATTGGTCTTCATTCGATATGTTAGGTAGATAGTGTGTTATGTGAACAGGTCTGATCTAACACGTGTCTGAATGTCTTAATCTCCACCATACCTACAAATCTGACTGAGGTTGAACTACCTTCATTTGGGAGCTGTCAGTTAGCAATTAATTGGTGATAGTGTAAAGGAAAAATCTAGTGGGTTAGTTGCAATTATTACTAATCCAAAGCAAGTTGTTGTTCACCTTGGGGTGTCCAAGATGCAGTTAACTCTTCTTTACTGACTAGTATTGTAGTATAGCAGCATAGTGACGTTATCATTACGACTTTAATGTTTACTAATATGTGGTACACCACAAGAGGGCACCTGCGCAACAGGATACAGCCTTTTCAAAAACAGCCTTATTACCGTACTTTAACCCAATGTTACCCAAAGGCCACATTACAGAGTACCGTACACAATTGTTGGTACCACCAGAAAGTGGTAAATAGTAGTATTAGGAATTTATTTTTTGTTATCTCACACTGAAAAAAAGAGAAAAATTAAACCTTCAGTTGAAGTGAATGTAGTAATTATTTTTAAGCACATTCCACAATTATTGACATCCATGCATTTAATATTTCCTGCAAACTTCCATTGTAAGTCCTTGCTAACAATGTATCCAGTAGATAGCTCTTTAACAAGATTAGTTGTAGCAGCAAACTCCATACTGATAGCCTTGGATGTAATTGTTGGGTGTCCACAAACTTATTCCAGAAAGTCATGGATTACTGTTTGAAGATTCTTAGACACTCTAAACAATGTTTTGTTTGTTGCTGACAGAAAGGCAGAACCCCTGGTGCTCATATTGTAATGTTTTTTCTCCAAGGCTTATATGCAGCCACACTTGTTAGGGAATGAGTTCACGCACCTGGAGTTTCCAAGAACAGTTTGCAAGAAGGAGGTGGGAAAGAAAATACTGTACAGAGACTACAGTATGAAGGGCTGGTAAGTACTGTTCCTTTTCCATGTGTTAAAATTTTAGTCGTATTATCTTATGAATGTCAGTTAACTGGTAATTGGTTTAGTTAAAATAGTTAAAAATGGCCAACTACAGATTAACAGATTATACACATAAACATGAATCAGTTTGATTTTGAGAAATACACTGGAAATATGCCTGGTTACTCTCAGCTTCCATACATGTGAATACTAGTGTTGACAATTACAGTTATTTCACACGTAACGACTTGGGGGTTTTATAGTGTTAGTCAAAATTATTGACACCGTTGATTTTAGTTTAAAACCCCAATATACTATACCCAATATTATGGTGTTCTAGGGTAAATGAGGTTCGAGCTCTATGGTGCTGGGTCACACAAGGGGCCTGCTGGAGGTCATTATGTTGGGCTCTGACAGTGTTCATCTCGTTCCTCCTTGTATGGCATGTATTGATGTTCCATCCTGCAGGAGTTGGGAGTTCCTGTGCAACCTCTGTAGGGTTTGCAAAGATTTTTTTTTTTATTTTCTAGATTGTTTTTTTTATTATTATTTATTTTTTGCATTATCATCCTTTGAATTTTCATTTTTCTTTTCATACCTTCTTACCTTCTCAGCCCTAGACTGGGAGCCAGTCCATCACAAGGCACACACACTTTTTGTAAATAAAATTTTAGCAGGTAACCTAAAAGCAAGTATTTGGGATTTTGGAGGAAATTAAAGCAGAACTCTATAGAGTTGTGAGAAGAAAGTGCTAACCACATATGCCGCCCTTCTGTCATTCACACACACAGAAATGTTTGTATTAATTGTTTATGTTTGTGTAGGATTATTTGTAAACAGTCATTAAGAATACTAAGTTCTTTGTTGTGTGCAGGGCGTATAAGACCGTGCAAGAGGAAGACCTGAAGTTTCCTCTTGTTTTCGGCGAGGGAAAAAAGGTATAAGGCTAACTGTTGACTAAACTATAGGTCTTTACCATGTGACTGAAATTAACAATCCAAGTACAGGGACATTCGTAAGCTATTGTTGCCGAATGTACTGATATGCATTTAAAATTTTTAGAGATGAATGCAATAATTTTTACACAAAATAAGAATTAGTTTGAAAGGATTACACAAATTTTATATCAGTAACAAATCAAAAAGACACAGCAAGAACAGGCAACCATCATTCATTTAATCATTAATATGCTATGTCACATTACAAACTGATTACAGTCCAGCTATAATATGATTTCATTTAAACAATTTTGCAATAAAAGACACCACGTTTTAGAAGAAGATACACTGATGAGGATATTGTCGCTGACCAGCCAATTGGAGGTACACTTGTTTAACTGCTTAACACAAATATCTAATCAGCCTGTCACATGGTAGCCACTCAGTGCATTTAGGCATGTAGAAATGGCCAGGACTACCAGCTGAATTTTTAACTGAGTATCAGAATGGGAAGAAATTGATGCTAGACAAGGTGATCTGAGTAGCTTTCAGAAACTGCTGATCTACTGGGGTTTTCAGACACAGCCATCTCTAGGGTTTCAGAGAATGATCTGAAAACCATCCAATTAGTAGCAGTTCTCTGGACGTAAATAGCTTGTTGAAGCCAGAGGTCAGAGGAGAGTGACCAGACTGGTTTGAGCAAATAGAAAGGAAACAGTAACATAACTACTCGCTACAACTAAGGTATGCAGAAGAGCATCTTTGATTGCACAACATGATAAACTTTGAAGCGGGTGGGCTACAACAGCAGCTGTCAGCTAAGAACATGGGCAACATGGGCGACAGTTCACACATGCTTGCCAAAATTAGACAATATAATATTGCAAACATTTTCTGGTAGGATGACTCTCAAATTCTGCTGTGACTTTTGGATGGTCAGGACTGAATTTGGAATTAACAACATAGAAGCATAGATCCGTCCTGTCTTGTATTAACGTTTTAGGCTAGTGGTGGTGTTATGGTAAAAGGGATATTTTCTAGGCACATGTTGGGCCATTTGATATTTATTGAGCATTTTGTAAACAAAACAGAGCAAGATGGTCTAATATGGGCTAATTGAAACAGCCAGGAAAATATGACGGTTACTTCTATAAATATGTTGGTCTTATAGATGAAGGACCTCAGCCAATGTATCTTCTCTGGTAGTGCTAATGTATTTGAATTGGAAATGGTCACATTATAGCTAATGGAGTGTAAAGTAAGTTTTTTTTTCCTGTTGAGGCACGGGTGTTGGCCACCATGGGAGTTACAAGGGGACTTGGTGATCATGATCTAAAGGTTCACGGCACAGACATCTCCATCAAGCCTTTTCTCTCCTGCACCCCAGAGGTAGGATCATTCTTCTTTTTAAACAATAGGTTTAAATCATAAAAAAATTAAAATCATATCACTATGCTTTCCACACTGTTAAAGAGATATCAAGATAGTGTTGTTATATTATCAAATAGATGACTAAATGGAAAGCACCTGGCAGCATTTTAACATGTCTTCTTTAATTAACTCTGTTTGCCTTCTTAAGCATGGCCTACTGTCTCAGAACATATATTTTCAAGTTAGACAGAGTTTGACCACAAGTTCATTAATGTCAAGATAAGCACTACATATATATTTGTTTTAATATTGTGAAAGGCATTTATCACAATTTGCTTTTGGGAAGTTCTTATTTTTTAACGCATATATTTTGATCTTGAACAAGAACTACTAATTCCAATTTCAGGCATATAGCACATTGAACAATAGACACTGTAAAATAGCTTTGCAAAAATCTGTGTCTGGTGTTTAAATGCTGGACTAGCTCCTTGAGGATGAAACCTTGAAAGGAACCAAGCTCACATGAAGAACCAATTCTTCTCTAGGTGAGACAACAAGATTAAGTTAATAAAAGAGATTTTATGTAGCAGAATATAAAGAAAGTCATACAATCAATTTTATGCAAGACCTAATATGTGTAACAGGTTGCGAATGAGACACTTGATAAAAGAATAAAGCAGATTCAGTTGAACTGTATTAGTGTTATGTAAGTATAATAGTATATAGTCATAAGGGCACATGTCAAGTGTTTGAGTGTCCAGATAAGATGATTCACTGCCAACCAGCAGTGGGGTGAGAACTGAAAGAAGGGGAGGCTAATGTCTACCAATGAAAGGTAGTGCAATATCATCTGGTTTAAGATTCCTATTAACAAACCCACACATTATAACCAGATATTTTTTTACTTGGTGTAGTGTTTAATTAAACTGAATCATTTGCATTTTATATGAATGGAACTAACACGCATAAATGGCATGTTTCCAGGTAAGAGTGTACAACTTGGAGCAGTATAATCATGAAGCTGATGATGTAATGGTATTGGCTACAGATGGCTTATGGGATGTTGTCTCCAACAAGGAAGTAGCTGAGGTAGTCACTAGTTTCCTTGGAAACTGTGACCCTGACAACCATCACAGGCAAGTTCTCCATTCTGGTGAATGTGTCTTTGAGCAAATTGCAAAAGCAAATAATGTGCTTAATTGTTTGCCTTTTACAAACTGTTTCAAATTAATGAATCCAAAGCCAGATTGGTTTTAGCGTTACTGTTAACAAAAGAATGATCTGTTGTTGCAATTGTCAGACAATTGAATCCATTTCACTTGGGTATTAGATCTGCAGGCAATATGGCTCTGGCCCTGAATACTCAGATTCCAGAAGACTTGGTGATTCAACTCATTAGTTACATTTTACTACTACGTTTAGATGGGTTCTTAATGTAGGGAAATTACCAAATGGTGTTACCCCATGAGTGTGGCATGTACACTCACCAGCCACTTTATTGGGTACACCTGTTTAACTGCTCATTAGTACAAATATCTAAGCAGCTAATCACACATTAATGCAATGTATTTAGGAATGTAGACATGGTTAAGGTGACTTACTAAAATCCAAGCATTATAATCTGGAAGAAATGTGATTTAAGTTACTTAAACTGTCACGGAGCTCAAATCATCTGAAACTCTTGAACTGTACCCAATTGGCCTATACAGTCACCAGATCACAATCTAATAGAGCACATTTGGGTTGTGGTGTAATGAAAGATTCACATAATGGATGTGCAGCCAGTTGACAAATCTGCAGCAACTGTATAATGGCAAATCTGAAGGAAAATATGGCCCAACCTGACCCTAGCAAAGTTTACCTAATAAAGTAGCAAGTGATTGCACACTAATTACCAAAAAAAGAAAATTAATTACTTGGGCAGAAATGTCGTATTGCTGCAAAACCCGGCATGCACTTATGTCACAGGCAGATATGTCAATGATTACAGGTGTACCTGTGACCCATTCGACACTAGGCCTGCCACAAGAGGGTGTAGAAGTGCTTCTCTAGTCTTTTATGGGCTTTTGGGTAGTGTAGTTCTGGGTACTGGGTTCTGGGACTGTGGTAGCCTAGTGGTTAAGGCACTGGACTCTGGACCCGATGGTCCGGAGTTTAAATCCCACCTCTGCCAAGCTGCTACAGTTGGGTCCTTAAGCAAGGCCTTTAACCCACAATTGCTTGGATTGTAAGACTGTATCAGTTGTAAGTCGCTCTGGATAAGGGCGTCTGCTAAATGCTTTAAATGTAAATGGGTAAGAGATTATTGACTGCTAGAGATACCTCTATGACACTTTTGGACACAAATGTGCAAGTAGATGCTTCACATTTATAGTTTGCAAATGCTTTAATGACAGGCCAAGGAAGTGTTGCCATCCTGGAAAACCATAAATCTTGGTGAAAAATGCCAGTTGTAAGCACCACATATCTCTGAGTTGTTAGTGTCCCTCGAATCACTACTAGGGGTGAGCAACCGTCATATGCAGTGGCTCTCAATCATCACACCAGCAGATGGGGCTGCGTGTCACTTCACAGCAAAGGCAGGATTGAAGCACTCGCAATGAGACCTAACCTGGCCATCATCTGATTCCAAACAGGAGCTGGATTTGTCTGTCTCAGTCCATAGCAGTCCATGTTTCTTGTTCATGACACAATTACAAACAAAGGTGAGAGTGCCTGGCTGTCAATGGCATGACAGGGCACCATAAAAATGGTTCATGCAAAGACAGGGGTGTATAGTAAAGGTGCGATCTATGTCTGGATGGTGGACAATTAAACTGTGTGAGCTGGTTCGTGCTTTTTGATGGATCAAATGATCACTGGGCCTTCCAAAACATGTTCTCCATGTGTGCGTGCCCTCACGGAAACTACAACTCCTTATTGCCAAGTCAAAATGGCTTAGGTGCCATGCAGTTTGTTGAAACGGCCATCCTGCTTCTCCCAGTCTAATAATGCACCTCCTCTTAAAGTCTGTCAGCTGTGCAAAACTTCTTTTGAGTGCATCATAGAAGCATGTCTTGCTGTCACCAAAAGGCTCACTACCCGAAAGAAGCCTCTATGAGTCTTTTTTTAGATAGCAGGGGAAGTAATTGTTTACCCCTTTGTGTCAAGGCTCAGTGTCTAATCAGAACACCCCTGTAATCATTTACATATCCGCCTGTGACGTAACTGGGTGCCGAGTTTTTGAAGCAATCCGACATTTCTATGTGGGTGCTTAATTTGTTTTTTTTAATCAGTCAAGAAACCAAACAAGTTACTATCAGACAAAACATTTTTTCCATTATGGGGTAATTAAATTAAAAATGTTACATTTCTATATTATATTATATTATTTCTCTTATAGCCACTAATGCATTAAAAGAACAAATCTGTCAATTTTATTTTCTCAAGTTTATTTAATCAAACTGCATCATGTGATCAATGATGTGTGTTAAAAGCATCATCTGGCAAGGGTTAAATTTGGTGTGGACACTAGCTAATGTGGACACTAGCTACTTTTCTTGGTCAACTAAAATACAATTTGTACACAAGCACATGTTGAATTTGATTGACAGTTGTTTAAGCAGGTACTCTCTGGTTATTCAGGTACACAATGGCAGCCCAGGAATTGGTGATGAAAGCTAGAGGGGTGTTGAATGACCAAGGTTGGAGGACAGCTAATAATAGACTGGGCTCTGTTGATGACATATCTGTCTACATTATTCCCCTAAAGTTTGGAAACCGACAACCCCAGCCAAGCTGACTGAAAGAAAGAAATGTAACAAAGGAGAAAGGAAGAAGACGTGTATGGACCTAACTGGACTGCTTGTAAAATATGAAGTCATCACAGTTATGAGTAACTTTGAATAATTAAATAATAAAGTTCATTGTATAAACAGAAGTTTACATTTTGATGCAGCAATGGATAACAAATGATGATGTTCTACAGTCTAAGCTGTCATGGACCAGTTGCTCATATTATTGGAAAGTGTATTGCTCGCTGTGTTCCTTTTTACTTGTTTATTTATCCTCTAATAACGGGCAACTTTCTGTGTTTTTTTTGTCTGTTCTATGAAAGGAAATAAATCCTGGATCGATTCATCATACAGTGGAAAAAATAAGTTTTTGCAAGTTTTCTCACCTTAAAAATGGATCTGTAAGTTTTATCATAGGTACTTCAACTGTGAGAGACAGAATCTAAAAACAACCCAGAAAATAACATTGTATGTTTTTTAAATAATTACTTTGCATTTTATTGCATGAAATGACTATTCACCTACTGATACTGTAACTGATCACCTACAAGCCAAAAAAAGTTCTGGCTCTTGGGGCTACATGCAAGATCTTACATCGTGAAGTAAGGATAATTCTAAGATAGGTGAGGAATCAGGCCAGAACTACACGGGAGGACCTGGTCAATGACCTGAAAAGTGCTGGGACCACAGTCTCAAATATGACTGTTAGTAATACACTACGCCAGCATGGACTAAAGTCCTGCAGTGCACGCAAGGTCCCCCTGCTCACACCAGCAAATGTCCAGGACTGTTTGAAGTTCACCAGTGACCATCTGGATAATCCAGAGGAGGCATGTGAGAAGGTCATGTGGTCAGATAAGTCCAAAATGGAGCTTTTTAGTATGATCTCCACTCGCCGTGTTTGGAGGAAGAAGGATGAGAAAACCATCCCAACCGTGATGCATGGGGGTGAAAACATCATACTTTGGGTGTGCTTTTCTGCAAAGGGAACAGGACACCTGCACCATATTAAAGGGATAATAAATGTCATGTATCACAAGAATTTGGCCAGCAACTTCCTTCATTAAGGGCATTAAAGATGGCTCATGGTTGGATCTTCCAGCATGAAAATGTCTCGAAACAAACAGCCAGGGCAACTAAGGAGTGGCTCCGTAAGACGCATTTCAAGGTCTTGGAGTGGCCTAGCCAGTCTCCAGACCTAAACCAAAGAAAAAAATATTGACAGCCCCGAAACCTGAAAGATCTGGAGAAGATCTGTATGGATGAGTGGACCAAAATTCCTGCTGCAGTGTGTGCAAACTTGGTAGAACTACAGGAAGTGTCTGACCTCTGTAATTGCATACAAATATATACAATTATGTACCAAATAATAAGTTCTGTTTTTGTGTTTTCATACAATAAATTGCAAATGAATTATTTAAAAATAATATGTGATTTTATGGATTTTTGAGTCTCTCACAGGTAGAGCGTACCTACGATAAAAATTACAGGCCTCTCCACTGTTTGTAGGAGGGAACAGTTGCAAAATCGGCAGTTTATCAAATATTTATTTCCCCCACTGTATATTAACTAATGTATTTAATATTTATTTAAAGAAATCTAGTGCATGGTCCTCAAACACACAGGGTCTTAGTAAACATATGTTTATGGAGACATTCCATGAACACAGTGCATACTGTAGCTTATTGGTGCTACATCTAACCCTAACCTTAACCTTAGTAACCTAACACAAAATTGTTTTGGCTCATTTGGCTTTTGAAAAAGGTGCAATTTTGAAATTAATGTTGTGTTGACAAGAAAAATCAGCACATGGTCAAAAATATATGATGTACCTGCCATCCAGGGGACATATGGCAAATAGAATATTTAATGCTCATGGAGTTGTGGCCAACCGTTTTAAGAATGGCACATATTTTGGTTTTCACAAAGTTTGAGGCATTAAAGGTAATGGTGGTAATTTGAATTAAGTCTAGATTGTGAAGAATTGCAATTAATTGCAAAGTCATCTCCTGCCAAGAAAATGTCATGAAAAAAGGTTAAGACACATGATATCACTCTATCATGCTGATTAGAAGAGTGGACTTGTTGCTAGTGGGTAACTAGAAGGGTAAAAAGTTTTCATGGTTACCTCCAAGGGACCTGTGTGTAAAATAGCACCCTGATCAATCAAATCATCGAAAACTTCTCGAAGTGTGGTTTAATTGCGTGAAAAAGGCTTCAGGGTGCCCAAGAAAGTCAAGAAAGCATCAGGACCATCTCCCAAAGAGAATGCAGTTATGGGATCAGGTCACCAGCAGTGCTCATGAATGACAGAAGTCTGGTGTGAGTGGATCTGAACACACTGAGACAAAGGCATTTGGAGGATGGTTTGGTTTGGATTGTTCTCTTCACTTCTCATGGTATTATAACATCTTCCAAAAGCAACTTCTCCCAACGATCCAGGAGCAATTTGGAGATGAACAATGCTTTTACAGCATGATGGAGCACCATGTCACAATGCAGAATTGATAACCAAGGAGCTAGGTGAACGAAACTTTGAAATTCTGGGTTCGTGACCAGGAAACTCCCCAGATCTCAATCCAACTGAGAACCTGTGGTCAATACTCAAAAACTCAACTCCAAGCACTGATTAGGAAAGAATGGATCAATGGTTCAAGATTTTGCCTAGAAGCTGATATCAAGCATGCTAAATTGAATTGCAGAAGTCTTAAAGAGGAAGAGTCAACATTGTAAATATTAAGTCTTTGCTTAAACTGGATGTATTTGTCAATAAAAAAGTTTAATGCTCATGAGGAATGCTTATAATTGTACTTTGTGTCCTGACCCAGGAAACTTTGTAAAAAATAAAATTTGTGCTATTCTCAAAACTTTTGGCCACAACATCCTCAATATTTGATTTAAAGCACAAACTTTTGTAAATTTCAGTAAATTGTAAATCAGTTTATTTGATGTGGATTTTTTAAGTTATTAATTCTAAAGCCAAAAAAGAAAAGAAAACGGAGCTCCTCAGAGCTCAGGACCATTTGTTTTAAACTTCTAACGACTTTTTTAACCTACTTGGCAATTTTAAAGAAGAATAAAAGGAAAGCAGAATCACTTAATGTACATGAATCACTTCACCACACCAGTGGTTGATACAGATTTTGTAGTAGCATTTTTTTAATTAAGACACTCGTCTCTCGAAAATTTAACAGGAGTACTTGCAACTGAAACAACAACATTTACTGAGGAAAAAAGGTCCTTATATGCAGCCTAGTCAGCGCTGTCAAGTTCACATTTTCAGATTTTTAAGTATTTAAGTTAAAATTCTTGTTTGGGCTTCAGTTAAAAAAAAAAAAAAAACAACAACAAAAAACATTTTTTTTCCTGTGCTAGATAGGTGTGTGTGGGAGTGATTCTAATGTTAAGCTGCAAAATGTGAGAGCTGTGCACTACCAATACCATCTGAGGCCATCTGGTCAGCAACAACCAAACTGGCAACTCTAATATGGCAAAAATGGTGGATTGTAGTGGGCTTTGCTTTTATCACCACACACACACACACACACACACACACGTAGGAGGACAAATTCTGAAGGTCACCCACATACTTACTGGCCTTCAGAGGAAATTACACTTGGGTTATGTTTCCAAAATTGCAAATTGTATTCATTTATGAGTTGCCATTATATTTAAAATGCTTTAGTGCTACTACTGCATATTCAAGGATTCAAGGGTGGTTTATTGTCATTCACATCACATGTGGTACATGAGGTGGAACGAAATATAGATTACACGATCCCAGTTGCGACCAATAAAACTTAAGTAGGCATAAATAGTAAATTTATATGAATATAAATAGTAAATTTATATGACAATTGTATACTATTTAATCAGGCAACAATTGGGTATTTAAATATTTTTTTCAAAAAATAATAATGGTAATGCCCAAGAGTATATTGTTTTAGTATCAACAGTGTGCTAAACACACTGATTCATTTTTATACAATATTTAGTAAAGTATCACAATGTTAATACAACCCATTAACATGTTACAAGACATTGTCCTTGTGAAATCCTCAGGTTTGTCTTTTTTTTTTACCATCTCAGATTAACATTCAACCAATGTGTGAAAACCAAGAACTTAAGCAAGGACTCATAAAACCACAACATAGCATGGTAAAAGTCCAATCAGATCAAAAAGTCTGATTGACAGAATTGACCATTTTGACATGGTACCAAATGAACATGAATTCCAGTTAGACAAGCTTTAAGTGTATGCATAAGACAGAACTGACTGGATTCTGCTCTTTAATTAAATCCTCAATACCTATATTGCTTGCTTGTTATAAAGTCACATTTTTCTATCCATGAAATAAAAGGCTTTGCGTGATCAGAAGAAAAGTCACCTTTATAGTCTCTTCCTGAGATTTTTTTTTTTTTTTACAGATTTTACACACTTTTTCAGTATACGTTAGTGTTATTCCACAGCAGACTTACCTGCATTACAAGTCTTCATGTTTACAGGTGAAAAAAAAAAATATATATATATATATAAAAACACACATAAAAAAAAAAAATTATATATATATATATACACACACACACATATACATATACACACCCACACACATTTATATATATACACACACATTTAAAAAATAAAATAATTATAAATATATATATATATATATATATATATATACACTGCTCACAAGAATTACGGCATATTTCAATTTTTACAGCCTGACACTATGTGAACTGCTATTTGTACAGATAGGAAACGTTACAGTGCTGAAGACGTCCAGATATACTCAGATCCACCACTTCAACATACAGTACACAAGGTTCCTTTATGAAACTTCCACCTATGTTGATGCTTTTTTGCTTGTAGACACTCATTCAAATTACACATAAAAACAGTAACATATTGGCAAGTTGCTGCATTTTTTTTCCTGTAAAAAATACATTTCATTTTCGTGAGCAGTACATATGTACATTGTTATTTGTTTAGTAACATAACCCTAACCAAAATAATGCAACATTAAATAGTGCACATAAACTGTACCACCGATGCACATTTGGGTGGACTATGAGCCCCCAAAGACCCCCAGTCAGGTACGAGTTAACAGTTTAAAAATGTAACGTGCATTTGATAGCAATTCATAGCAAGTCAGAACATGTAATTATGTTTTAATTCTCTACGTTTGGTTACTTACGATCACGATAGCTACATTATATACAAGCACGTGCGGTTCTATCAATAGGCGTTTGAGAAGCGCCTCAGTGTTATCGTTTAGAAACAGATTACAAGCAGTATATATTCAGCTTTAAGCATTTCTACAGGGAAAAAAAAAATCAAACTCCACAAAGCCATTGCACGATGCTGCTCTCCTGAAGCACGTTTGCACAGGTCCTGAGTATGAAGTCAATGCCCAGCACTAGCAAGGCAGTAGCTTGCGCAGTCACCTCCATAAGCGGGCGATCTGAAATCCCAACCAACAGCACAAACTACTACCTCAGCTAGGACATGGCGAGCACAACCCGTACGCGCGTAACGTTTCTCCACACACAAGTCTCACCTGCTTCTGTCTTTCGGGTGAGTAGTAGAAATGCGTAAGCAGTTGTAGAGGGGATTGCACTCTTTCAGGCACGCCATTGGCTTAAAGGATAGCCAATGGGATGAAAGAAAATCCCACCACTACGGTTCGTCATCCTTCCAGTTACAAAGGGGGATACGAATGTACAGTGCGTTAAATCGTGCGTAGCCATTAATGTAATGCACATAATGTACACACCAGTTTTACTACAACCACATTGTACACCCCTACACGCAGGGTGCATTTTATTAGCTACATTCACCCTATGTGTACTGCTACACTTAATGAGGCTGCAACAGTCCTGTTGCTATGCACAATTTGATGGCAAATCTCCTACCCAACCAGATTACTGGTGCGGTATGTTATTCTGGACCAAGCCTTGGTCATTTCATTTTACCAGAACATGTTCTTTCCCAAGTCTATTTTCTTTAAATACTCTGCATTGGCTTGTTTTTGGCTTACAATTTGTCCAGATGTGTACATGTGCAAGTATAGACTATAGACCCCCCTTTTCAGTATATCATCCAAATATTGAACTTAACCTCTTATATTTTATAGCAATTCGCAAATAAGTACACTGACAACATTGAAAATAAACACACTTAATCCTCTTTGTATGAAGAAACTGAAACTGCAACTTGATAGGGTTAATGTGATCATTACTAATACTTGGAAATATTTGGGTTTTTTTTCTATTCCTAATACTATAATTTAATTAACGTTCACTACAACAAGTGTGGCCTGCAAAATTCTAAAAATTGAAATACAATAGTTGACAAAAAACAGTGTGGACACCTTTCTGGACAGGCTTCAGTACACTGTTTTGGGTGCTCTGGATAAATTACTCATACAACCAACCCCCCCCCTCCAAGAATCATGAGCTTTTTTTGTAGGCTATGGCATGCGACTAAATTTTAAGTCTCAAATTCAGGATCACCATAATGGCATGTTTTTTTTACATGACTACAATATGGAGTTTACTATTATATAGACAGTGTCCTATGAAAGCAAGAAGTCATTTAATACTTACCTATGAACACAAACATATCTTGTATCTGCCACCTTATTATGTTCATTTCTACATATTCTTGCCTTGCATGTCATGTTTTGGAAAAGAAGAAGCAAATACTTTGTTCTACCAACCGCTAGCTGTTGTTTCCCATTTAGACCTCTTGCCAGAATTAGCATGCCAACGTAGGCTTGCGAGCAGGTCCAAGCATGCAGCATGGTCACCACACAGCTGAAGAGATCTCTGGTTCAGTCCTGACCTCTGGCTCCACCTGTGTGGTGCCTGCATGTGCTCTCCATATCTATGTGGGTGTAGTCCGGGTACTGATTTCTTCCCACATACAAAAGATATCTGTTAGATAATGTGTTGCTCTATGAGTTGCCACCCCCATCCTATCCTAATAGTCTTGCTCCTGTCATGAGTATATATTGGCGCTGATGTTAAACAAACACGTAATGCAGGCTCACCTCTTCGCTGACAACTGTAAAACTGGAGGCGAGACCTGAAAACTTTTTTATGGCTTTGAGATGACTTCCAGTGTACCTGGTGAAAACACACACCATTTTGATTATATTTTTTTAAACCAAAATGTGCCAAGTCTCTTATATGGAATGTAACAAATATCCAGAAATTCTTCTGAATAAAAAATACATATACACAGATTACTGCTAGCACATCAAAGCAAAGCACAGCAAGATAAAGAGATTTATTTACAACTTTACATTCCAAGAGTGGTCTTAATTGGTGGACTTCCACTTTCCCATGATAAAATGCATAACCTACACAAAAAACAAAAATGTTTTATGTAAAACATTTACCAAATTTCAAGCTGCACCTGTGCAAAAAATGAGTGTAAAATTGATTCTTAGCTCATAAAATTATGCAGCCTTTTTGGCAAATGAATCTGTAATTTTGTGTGTGCACATGCATGCAAGAGTTAGAAAGACAGAGGGAGTACAAGAGATTGAGGTGGGAGTTAGTGTAAAGGCGTGCATGTGTGCGTCAGAGCGTGAGTCAGCTTTGCCCTTAACACCAGACAGAAACTAAATGCACATTAAAACCTATTCCAGTTATATAGACATTTGGAAAGTGTGCAGACCCTTGTGCTAATGATAAAATGTTACCCCCATCATTTTTTAATCAATGCCTTATAATGAGAATGTGAAAACAGAATTTCATCCAGTTAAAAAAGGATAATTTTGATAATCCTTGAGACGTTAATCTACACCTTAACAGTCTACACCTATGGTAAATTCAGCCGATTGGACATGATTTGAAAAGATGGTTTAAGTCAAGTCAATTCATATTTATTTCTATATTGCTTTTTACAATGGAGAATTGTCTCAAAGCAATTTTTACAACATTACAACACTATGTAATCTTAAAAGGCAATCCCAAATTGAGCAAGCCTAGGGCGACAGTGGAAAGAAAATGCTCCCTAAATTGTAATGAAGAAACCTTGGGAAACTCAAAAAGGGACCCATCCTCCTTGGGTGGCCTAGATGTTAACTGAAATGGTTATGTTTGTTTAATATTATAATATTTTAAAAGGAAAATTTAAATCTAAAATGATAATGGTAGAATTGACTAAATAATCACGGTTAAATAAAATAACGTAAAGGATATGCATATCAGCAAATATGCAGCACAATTTACAGAGTGGGCTGGAACAGGTTTACACAAGGTCTCACAACTAATAATGCATATCAGAACATAACCTAAAGCATGCCTGTAGAACCTTTTCTTAAGATTGTGAGGAAGCACAGATCTGGAGCTACAAAAGAAATAAGAGATCTAAAAGTTGTCAAGAACACAGTGGCGTCCATGCAGTTTAAAACAACTAGGACTCTTTATAGAGCTGCCCGCCCCACTACCGGCCTTGGTGAGAGAGGTGACCAAGAATGGTCACTCTGGTAGAGCTCAAAAGATCCTGTGTGCAGATGGGAGAAACTTCCAGAAGTTTAATCATCACTGCAGCACTATCAGCATTTGGCTGCAACATAAATGTGAAACATTTCTGTAAGGGTGAAAGATAATATTAATACAAAATAACTTTCTTCACAGCAGCTTGTGTGCTGATAACAGCAGTTTCAGAGGGTTCAAAATCCTTCGTGTGGCTTTTAAGGAATGTAGTTATGGACTGACCACGAGTAAAAGCAATTCAGGCTCCAGACTTTCCCCTGCATAAGAGGGGGTAAAAAAACAGAGCATATAAAATAAGGAAAAATTGAATCCAGCTTATTAAAAGGATAAGTATGCTTTGTGAGCTGTTAAAACTTGCACCCAAAATGTGTTATATAATTTGTCCTCATTTTATTCCAACAGCCTTACTCTATTCTTTCACTAGATTCTGTAACCTCACAGTCAGGTCTTTAAACTACTTTCCTGACTTAGCTGTGACTTTTTTCAGCTCATCCTAAAAATGTCTTGATAGTTTAGGTCAGGATTTTGTGCAAGTTAGTCATGTTTTTCTTATGGTCATGGTTTTAGGACAATGTCACCAACAAGTTGAACTGACAAACAGGGCTGGAGGAAACTATGAAAGTGTTAAACCAAACACATTGGTATTATGACTTGTGAGAGGGCTTACCACTAGATTTTGGAACACAACTGTGACAAAAAAAAATATTGGACAATAAGTCCTGGCTCACTTTTAGGATTCCAAATCATCTTAAATCTGTCTGAAGAAGTTACTGCCAAGGCTGATTTAAAGTGACAGCACTTCAATGCTGCCAAACCGATTTTTTATATACTTTGGCCTACACATGGAATGCATGACAGAAAAGTAGACAATATTATCGTTGGCAATGTGGAAACCTATAAAATTGATTTAGAGAGTCACTGTACATATCATTTTACTGCCAGTGTATATATCTTGAGATTCGATGCCCTGTATGCATCATATGTAAAAATGTGCATTAAAAAAAAAATAGATAAAGTTTTCATAGAACTGTACCATTTATTTTACACACACAGGATCACATCCGTTCTCCAGATTATTAAAGATGACATGGAATGTTACAATCAGTTGCATAAAATCTTTTTTTGCAGTTGAGAAAATGTCACAAAAAGACTTTTATTTTTAAACTATTTTTAGAATTTAGATAATGTGAATACATAAATCTTTATTACATCATTAACACTATCACCACACACTGTACATTATTGACTCCTGTCATGATAAAAAAAATTGTTAGACAGAAAAAAAACAAAACAATGAACACTGCAATATTATGTAGCAGTAAATACATAATGTAATTTAAACTGTCGTTCGAAGAAGCTCAGAACAATGGTATCCTTGAAGACATGCAAGATGCACGCTGGGACAAGAACAAGTCTCTGTGTGTGGTGTGTCACATTCATGGTTCTGTTTGGATGAAAAGCTTGGGGATCACTGTATCACGACTCGCCGTTCTGAACTTTGGCCACTGGTGGCTGCATAAAGTCTTTAAAAGGCCCCAGAGCCTCTTTGAGAGCAGAACTGACCTCTGGAGATGAGCAGGTAATACACTCCACAAGTGTGGGGTACAGAGCGATGACCTGAGTCCATGTATTCCCATCCACTACAGAGATACAGGCAAGCCCAACAGCAGGGCAGATAGAAAGGGGGGTAGAGAATGAGAAAAAAAGTTAAGGCATTATTAAAGTATTATATGGCTAACTAACCTACAAATTTTAATATACCTTATACATGACAGAAGAAGTTACTGTGTCACTTCGATCCGTACATTAAAAAGCATTTAATAGTCACAAAACATAACAACCACAGACTAGTTCTTTAATTTGAGCACCCCTAAAAACCCATATTGGTTGAACACCAGTCACAAAAAAAGCTTTTCCTCCCCCCATTTCCCAAAAATCATAGATCCCTACATCATACACTCCTGTCTTTCTCATTCAGCACAGGAGAGTATGGAACAATAGAATACTCTATTCTCTATAGAATAGTGTCTCACTTGCCTAGGGAAAAACACAGTTTCTGCTATTTAAAGATCAGAGCTAATTTTCAGTTATTATAATTATTTCAGGAAATAATTATGTTTAGCGACAAATTTTTCTAAATATGGGTGGCAAGGTCTTGTACTGACAAGTGGTTTGTACTGACACCTCACAGATTTAGAGATCACTGGTTCAATTCCTGGTCCAGATTACACATGTGGTTTCCACACTCCAAACACATGAATTAATTATTTCATTTATACACTGCTCATAAAAATTAAGGGATATTTAATTTTGAAATATTCCCTAATTTTTGTGGACAGTATATTTCGATGTACCAATCATCACAGGTATGTTTACTTTAAGTGGGTTCAATATACATTATGCAAATTTTCTATAAAAATGTTAAATATTCCTAGTCCGGGTTGTTGCAATGTTACATGGAATCGGCTCAGGAATTGAGGAGATTTCACTTAAATTTAACTTACCACAAGGTAAGGTAGTAATAGGAAACTGCACCTTTTGCCAACTTTGTGCGTTTGCACATCGTATAGGTTTTTTTGCTCTTAAAATCACGTTTCAAGATAACAATAATTACAAAGGTAATTAGTTACAAAAAATAAAATAAATAAAGGACCCTTAAATAACTGTACTTGCCATTCTCTGGTTGTGTCTTCTTAAGGGAATCCATGAGTGTGCTAACAGCTTTTAAGACAAAAATGATCTCGGTCACTTGTTGCCTGGGTAAAGAAAAGAAAGGACACATTGCACGATATCCATGAAAGTCATACTGTCTCAGCAAATTTCATCACGCTATTATGCAAACACCAGACCATTATATAGACAGATTGAACGTAAAGATGGGGAAACATCACAAAGATCTACCTTTCACATGCATGTCAGATTTCTCCTTTTGAGAATTGAGCATTGTCAGTAGCATAGACCAGTCAAATCTCAGACTAGACAGAGAACTTCTCTATTAAAGCTGAACTGATATATAATAGCAGTGTGCATTTGTGTGTTGCTAATTACCTGGGAAGTGGACAACGACCACTGAGTCTCTCGTCCTCTACATATCGCCGCAGAACATCCTGTGCTCTGTGCAGGAGCACAGACAGAGCCATGCGGGAGATGTAGCCCTCCTGTGGTGTGCTCACTTTATTACTGAAGGAGAACTGTAACAGTGTCTCGAAACACACTTTTGAGAACTCTTCCCGTATGCGGATATCAATCTCAGCTTCTACAACCAAAACAGCACAAAACAAAATGATACTACAAAGCATACAACAATAGACGAAAAGCAAAATAATACACTTTATTACAATACGGAAGACCACATCCACACAGTCATGCACGCGCACACGCACACCTTTTGTGCTCTTTTGTTGTATTGATGTTTTGATGTTTGTAAAAAAGCAGTTAAAGTGACTGTTCACTGTTGTCCAGGTCTGCTAATGATTGCATTAGCAAGACAAGACACCCACCCACCCATTCACCCCAACACACACACCCACCCACCCCAACACACACACCTACACACACA
>JAVSBV010000029.1:899711-913316 GCA_033117975.1 Parotocinclus spilosoma | reverse complement strand
CACACACACACACACACACACACACACACACACACACACACACACACACACACACACACACACACACACAAAATACCACACAGTACTATTAATGCATAGCCCTGATATATACATACATATCTAAATTAAACTATGTTTGTTGTATTCATGGTTTCTTATCCTCACCTGTAAAGGAAGAAGGCTGAGAGTGGATGGATCCTCTGTTAAGCATAGCCATGATCTGACCTACGAAATCTTTGGGGATAAAGTTGGCATAGGGCAAAATCTCTGTACTGATCAACTGCACCACCTAGAGGACACATAACAGAACAACACATGCCGAGGTCAGTGATATTTAAAGGTTATCAAACACCTCTCAAATGAAGCCCAATAACATAATTTAATATGAAGTTATATAAATAAAGTCAACAGCACTGATACATATAATCTATGGCAAATACTAAAAAATATTAATTTTACAACACATACAGATTTATAAAACACCTACCTCCACATCAATGGCTTCGTTTTTTTGGAACTCTTGAATAGAGATATTATCAGGAGGTGTGCTGGAAACAATCATTCCAGTTACAACAATGTTTTAATAAAACAAAAATAAAATACAAGCTGTGGGTACACTATCTATGCATTAGCTGTGATATATACCTTTTGGTAAAGAGAAAGTCCTCGAAGGTGTTAGCTAACTCAGGCCACATGGTGTCAAATTTGCCCGAAGAAGCATGCTGTCGGGCGACTGGGAGACCGACAGAGAGAACTTTAAGCAGAGAGGAAACAGACAGTTTCCATGTGCTCTCAGCAGGACATGCATACTTCAAGCCTAAAGGCATTCTCAGAGTCTGCAACAATAGTCAAATAAGAATAGAGAAATAATGAATAAGTGTAAACATAGCATTATGTTAAATATGAAACAACAGAGTCTGCTTACAAGAATGAGGAAATATGTACAAAGGAATACAAAGTAATACAAAAGAAAAATTATTTTTTTTTCAACATTAGAAAAGCAAACGACAAGTCAAAAGTTATTCCATAATGCAGCTGGAAGTTGCCTTGGAGCAAGAGTGGCAGAGGATCTGCCTAACCAAAATTCTCCTTTGGATCTAGAGGGCTGGTCTGAAGGAGGCTGCTGCTGAGATACAAGTTGGGATTTCGGCGGGGTCACCTGGCAGAAGGTGTCTGATGTTGTAAAACCCGAAAAACCCAAAGATCCCAGGACTGATAATAAATCCCAGTGCATCTAGAGGTATTCACATTATATGGTATGCACATTTTTTATTTGTATTAGCAGTAAATCAGGAATTATGGCCTTGACTTTGAAATCCCAATAATGTTGCACAATGTACAGTGTGTATTCATGTGTAGCCCTTTTAAAAGATCAAATAAACAATCCTTTCAACCGATCAAATAAAGCTACATTTTAAATTGAAAATAAAAATAATACAAAAGCAATACCTTGATGATATTCTGTAAGACTTTCTCATTTATAACAGCCTTGTGACACGCTGTTTTATGATAGAGGTCTACCACCACCTCAAGAGATCTTTCAGCAAACGGCACATAGTTTAAGGCCACCCACTCTGCCTATAGAGAAGGAAAAAAATGAAGATCCTAATAATTCAACAACATGCTGTCATTTTGTGTGCAGCTCATTGTGATGGTAGCAAAATGAGTCAAGAGTAACACTGATTAAAGCAAAGCACAAGTAAACATATCTCAATATTTAAAACTCAACAACTGATCATTTGTTCTTGATTCATTTCATTAGAGTATGTAACAGAGTGAACCTGCAACCCATTTAAAGAGAACCGCATTCTGAAACTTCTAGGAGCTTGTTAAGTCTGCGCATACTCAAGTAAAAAAAAAATATGTTTTTAAAGAAAAAAAACATAGAATGTTTATGAATGGTGGTAATGAGGTAAAAAAGTCACAGGTTTACCACTGGTCTGCATTAAGTGAAAGGGGCAGTGAGGGGTGGGGAAAAAAACTCACCGGTGCAAACAGTTGGATCTACAGTGGATCCATTTGACAAGTACAAAAACAGAACGAGAGAAGAGAAGTCAAATGCTAACCAGTCCACATCACGGCACAGATTAATTGAAAAACACACAAAAGTGATGAGGTACAGCAGTTTTTCAAACAAAATGAACAACACACTAATGTATGAATGACTTAGAAATTAAATCATGGCCACGATTAATCATGTCTCTGTTAGACAAACATAAAAGAAGCAACAGAGGATGAAGTAAAAGTACCAAAAGTGTTTCCTAATCCTCCCCCTACCCTAAACAACAGTTATATTTAACTGAAAAATATTATGATGTTCTATAAATAATGTTATGCAATTATCAAGAACAATGTATAATAAGTTAATAAATGAATACACAAAAACAATTCAATCCTGTTATCCAAACCAACAAAATATTTATAAAGGATTCGAGTGTGACAGGGCACCACCTCAACTACAAGGCATTCTGAACGCCTCTCCCAGAATGCAAGTGACGATGCTGATAGCAGGCAAGTGGGAGGACCAGTCAGACAATTCCTTGCACCACTATTTTACACTGACATCACTGAAAGCAGGAAATAATGGGCATTGGACTAGCACTATTTCAATATTTTAAAAAAAGGAGGATTCGGATAACAGGGTTTGGACTGGACTGCAAATGTTCACTATTACTGATAACTTTGGGAAATATCAGCTAAAAAGGTAATGAAAAAACAATGTTATTAAGTTTCAGCAACGATTATATAAAAAATAATACTGTATACAGATGACACACACCTGGTTATATTTAGCATTCGCCACATGCTTGGTTTCCATTTTGCCATATTGTGGGGGTTTGCAAGAGAACTCAACAAACTGCAAGAGCTGCTCAAAGATGGCAGGGTACATCACCTGCAGACTTTCAGGACCCACACAAATTGCCTGAAAAATGCAACACACAATCCTATTGACAATATGTGATAGAGTGCAATTTAATTAAAATGTCTAATGTGCATTTAATAAAAAAAGAAAACCGGACACGGGAGAAATGTGTTTTTCTTAAACTTAGACTCAGCAATTCAGGAAGAGTACAAGTGATATACATTACTTAAGCACAACTGAATTAAATGATTTTTTGCTCACAAATATAAGAGCAGTATATTTTAGAACATACTACTATGCAACATAACTACTACGACTTTCCTATGATTACTAGAAAAGAAAAAGAAAATATAATGCCAAACACGCCATCTATCTGTAGCACCAGATATTTACCAGGTGATCCATGATATTTGCATCAAAACGCCCTGATGACGTTCTCACCTTCTGCAGCACATCTAGTGCTGTGAGTACAGCCTCCTGTAGACTGGTGAGCACTGCTTCTGTATATGAGGGCAGTATAAATGGAGAAGCATCTGAGCTGATTGGTACAGACACTGCTCCATGTAGTATTACACCCAGCTTGTGCAAGTCATCCATGCTAAAGCCTCCTGCTATGTGCTGGTACAGAGCAGGGAAGATCTGGATTAATGCTGTAAGGAAGGGCTGGCTTGGCACGAATGCCAGTTTTTCAGCACTGCCACTCGGTGGCTTTGTGCACTCAATGCCTGTACGGTACCAAGTGCTCCATGCCGACCACCACAATGCAGAGTCATCCTGCTCCTCCCCAGGAGGAGGTGGCTGAGGCTGGGTGTTGTACCGCTGAGCTAGACGCTCTGCTAGAGAGTCTGAGCGGGTCAAGGGTCTTCCAGGACCTGAAGATGTAAGGGAGTCCACCAGAGGAACCATGGGAATGTCCACAGATCCCAAAGCATCAGGTTTGTCCATGTCTTTAATTGGTGTCACCAACTGGAGAATCTCCTGAAAACTTTTCAGAGCAGCTAGAGAGACTTCGTTGTTTTTGCTGAGAGCTGCTGACTGGATGTGGTCCAAAAGCACCTCCCATGCTTTGAAAAAATCACCTAAAAGAATGTTTTGGAAAAGAAGGGGTATGCTTAAAAAAGTTAGGCAAAAGCAACCAAAGTGGTAGCTACATTAGAGGTTTTTAAGAATCTTGTATTATGTTTTTTACCAACCACCAAATGCCCTTAACCAACATTATTACTTTTTTTTTTATTAATAATTACGTTAATGATTTCTAACCTTTTCTTTTTTCCATTTTATTATTTCTGAAGTGCACAAAAAGCATATTAAAAAAATAACTTTAGTCCCCTGCAACTAATAACTAGAAACAGAGGTTAAGAAAAGCTCTATGCTAGCTGTACCATATATTAAATAAAATAAGTTTAACATTATATTTGACCTTTTTTCTGAAGTGTAAAAATTCGAATAATGTGTACTTTTATTGTATAAAATGTCAACAAATTGAATATTTAGTTTGCTGCAGTTTATAGAAAACAGTTTAAATGTGTATGAGCCCATGACAGATGATTGTACCCTCTGGTGTCTAGTATATGCAATTCCATTATATGACATAATAAACACAAGGCATGTTATATGCATTGTTATACCCATATTATTGTTATCTGTGCTATCCAAATATTATAATTAATTGTTCATACTGAAGCAGCGATGATATTTGGGAAAAGAAAACCAGACATTTGACAAAGCGAATTCAGAGTGACTTACAAAAGTGCTTTGTATTTGTATTTAGTAATGTACAAATATTTACTTAAATATTCTTAAATATAGCAAGAATATAATTTTTTGTTTGGTAACTATGCACTGCAGCTAATGTCTTATTTGCATTAATCAGCCAAAACATTAAAACAAAGCAGACTGAACAAAAAAAACCCTTAATTATCTTACTACAACAGTGTGTTTATCCCTGGGATATATTAGTCTGTATGTTTCTTGGAGTTGGTGTATTAGATGTTAGAGAAATGTTCAAGAGCCCTGAGCGACTTTAACAAGGAACAAATACTGCAGCTTTGACCAAAGAGAGGGTTTGAGCATCTCATAAACAACAAGTCTTTTAGGGTGCTCCTGGTAAGCAGTTTTGAGTACCTTCCCTCAGTGGCACTAGGAGAGACAAATCGCAAACCAGTGGCCACTGTCCGCAATCAGATGTGTCTACAAGGGGGACGCGAATGTCAGAACTGGTCAGACAAATCATGTTTTCATTTCTATCACTTTTGAAGTTTTGAACGTGTGTACCATTTACATGGGGAAGTAATGGCAGCAGGATGCACTGTGTAAAGAAGACAAGCTGGTGGAGGGAGTTGGTGATACTTTGGGTAATGTTCTTCCGGTAAACCCTTGGTCGGGTATTCAAGTGGTTTAAAAGCTTTACCTTATAAAGTTTATATTACTAACTGCATTTTAGGTTCCTTACTATTAATTTGTTCCTACAATCCACAATGGGGGGGTCAAAAGTCTGAAAATGCTAGTAGAAAATGCTGGCTTGGTCTTTTTATGGAGAATGATTCATACTGCAGCAAGATAAAGATCCAAATTCACTTCAACATTTTGAAAAAAACTACTTGAATACCAGGAGTACTGGCTGTCACTACAGTCACCTGACCTAAACATTTTGGAGCATTTACAGGACCACAGACAGAAAGCCATATCATTTAGTAACATTACAAGATGCTCTTTGGAATGTTGTGAAATCCTGCTGAGATAACACAGATCATTACATTGTGCACAAGCCTATGGAGTCCTTATAAACTTAAGTGCATGCTGTCTTTACAGGATAATGGAAAACATACAAAATAAAAATTCATTCAGAAAATTGTCAAAACATTTATTTCCCTAAAGATTAAACTTTTCACTCAAATCTGTATAATGATTATGTAATGCAATGCATTCATTGGAAGCATTTTAGTAGGGGTTTTAGGCTTCGGGTTCTAACTGCATATGGACATTTCAACTATAATGAACTCTTTAACAGCATTATTGACCTGGTTGGGACATTTCTCACCCAGTTGCTGCAGCAGGTATCTCCTGGTGTTGAAGATCCGTGCAACACCAGCCAGGGTCAGGACCCAAGTCTCTGCCCACTGCTTCTCTGCTGTGTCACGCGAGTGGTGAATGAGAATGTTTCCACCCCCTGATTCGATCTTCTCTTTATCTGCAGTGGTGGATGACTTCCTCACACAGTCCAACAAGTGAAAAAGCACCTACAAGGGTACAGTGCAATGAAGCTCTAGAGAAAATCGCTTATTCACAATGAACAAACAAATGATAGTGATGACATTCTAAGAAGCAAGACTGAACAGACTAGACAGCAAACAACTCAATAAAATCACCACTTCTAAGTCAAATCTAAAGAGTAAACTGTAGCTGATGAATAACAAAATGCTATTTATGTATCTGGGTATAAAAAGGGTACCTTCCACACTACTATGTGCCATGTGGGTTGTTGTAACAGGGTTCCGTGAGCAGCGATAGTTGAGAACAACGTTTGGCCTGCACTTTTTCTGACAGCCGGCCGGGGATCCACACACAGCTCTCCCAGCTTGGCGTAAAGACATAACCAAAGGCAGTCAAAAGGTGGAGATGGATGGAAAGGCCTATTCAGAGGCTCCCCCTTTTCTTGGGCTTGTTTCTGCAGAACTGCCTCTTCCATCTCCAGCTCCTCTGTAATAATCTCTCCTCGTTGAAAGAAATAGTCTGAAATGTTCCACTGGGAAAAAAAAGTATGGAGTAAAATTAAATACCAGTTAAATTCACCTTTCTTCCCAACAAAGGTTTGGTGCAAGATTTGATCGTACCAAAAGACCTATTGAGGTCAGGCTAATGTTCAAGTCCTGGTTTTGAAGTCCAAAGCTGCCAGCAACTTCCACAACAACCTGGAGGCACGTGCAAGGCAAGGTGGGTAGAAAATCTGTCACTACCAACTGCAGGCACTGGAAGGCCGTTCTGATTAGGGACTCACTGTAAGGCAGCGCAAGCAAAACTTAATGACAGGAAGAGAAATCAATTGCAGGTTGGTCATGTTAACACAGTCAACATTTTAAAATTCATCAAATGGAGATTTAAGAACATGTTTTATACATATGATTCAGCATATGTCCATAGCCAAATACAATACAATAATACAAATACAATCCTATAATGTACAATCCATGCAATTACGGTGGCAGGTGCTAGTGCTTGGACCGAAAAACTAGGCCTTCTGGTCAATAATCCGATGGCCTCTCCACTGCACGACTACATTTAATGATTGAAAGCATATGTTTATGTGACTCACCCCTGATCATTCCGTATAGCTCCGATGACCCCCAGCACTAGAGGCCAGCCTGCACCAAGACTGTCACCCTGACTCTGCAAAATCTGCAGCACACATTCAAGCTGCTTCTGCCTGATATCAGAGTGCAGGATGTTGGAGAGTTCCTTAAGAGGGTTTAGCAACAGCAGCTGTAGCCTCTGTGAACACCAAATTTTTTGGGTTAAAGCACTGACAAGGTCAGAACATATATAAATCCGAAAAAACCCCAAACCAAACAGATACAGACAGAGCACCTCCAAGGATCTTGCATATTCAGCCTAATGCTAAGAGGGATTATAAACCTAAAGGGCATTTCCAAAAATTAAATAAATAACAATTTAAAATAAAAACATGCAATGTTCCTTACATTTATTTGGACTGTTAATTCATTGCAGACAGTATGAACCCCATATATTGCATGTTTTGTCTGGTCAACTTCATTTCATTTGTTAATAAGTATCCATTCTGCATTTCAGGCCTGCAACACATTCCAAAAGAAGTTGGGCCCAGGGCAATTTAGAGCTTGTAATGAGGTTAAAAAAAAACTAATTAATTATGTGATTTAAAATAACCCTTGCCGTTTACGGACTGAGATTCCTGCAGATTCCATGACCTGTTTAATGTTATTATAGATACAGAAACATGTAAAATCCCTTCCAAACAAACTGGAATTTCTCTCAGATTTGAGCCTTTCATAAATAAAGATTTTGTACCAAATTATTATTATGTACTATTCTAACTACCTGTTGACTTTATCTGTATGAAATGACTATTTAGTGTTTTTGTCATTTATAACTGCCCTGTCCCAACTTTGTTTTTGGAATTTCTTACAGGCCTAAAATGAAGAAATGTATGTTGATTAACAAATGAAATAGGTTAAGTTAACCAGACAAAAACATGAAAAATCTAGGGTTCAAAACTGTCTGCAATAAAATGAAAGTCAAAGTAAATGTAAGAAACAATGCGTTTTTTGTATTGCTATTTTCCACACTGTCTCAATGTTTTCTGATTTGGGTTTGTAATCTGGCTGATAAAGGCATTTAGACAGGAGAAAATGAGATTTGACCTGGTTCTGAGAAAGTGGAGGATCATGTCTGTAGGAGAGGCCAGCTTTGATCAAAGATGTTACAGCCTCAGCTCCCCACTCCCTCATACGTGTGTTAGGATGCTGGCACACCTGACAGAAATATAGGAGTGCAATAGAGGGTAAGACATGCATAGATAAAAAAAAATGGACGAGAAGAACACATTTTTTTGATTTAAGCAAAGGATGAACATGAAAAATCGACTGAATGAATTGGATGCACAAATCATCAGAATATTAAAGCCACATTTTCAACAATGGTAGAGTCAATGGTTGCATTTGCACTGCTTTTAAATAATTACAACAGTATAGATGCAGATCAAGGCCAAACAGATCTCTATTTAAGCAATACAAAAAAAATCTCAATGTTTAGTACTTGTTGATTCTAGCAGATTGTGCACCACTAGCAGTTGTGCACCACTGGTTAAGTTAGGCAGTCTGTTTTGTTCATTATTTAAACTGTAACGTTACTTCTAGTTGTAAAAAGGCACACCAGACAAATAGTTATTTAATGTTACCCTCGACTTTCAGGTCAACATTACTTTCTTGAAATTCACATTTTACAGAAACCAACAATGCCCAACACTCCTCAAACATCACTGAAAACAGTACATTGAGTTGGCAAAAGTCTTAGGTCACCGTTAGATATATCACTGTTTCAATAATAGTGTAATAATGACCATACCTAATATTTAGCGGTAAGCGAAAAAAACATCTTATATGGCTACATATGTATTTATTGTGACCTCCCCTTACACTTCAGCTTTAGCAGCACATGGCAGCTTCATGACACATGATCAGAAATGTTTTTTTAGAATGGAAGCAGCCAGGGAAAAAAAACCCTTTGTAAGGTGAAGAGGGTGAAAAGTGTAAGATATGGTAAAGCTCAAAAAGATTAGAGTGACGATCAGTGAAAAAGAGTATTACCGAGTGACGAAACAATGTTGAGTTCAACAACAACAAGTTATATATGACAATTTTACAATTGCTAAAAAATAATCTAATGGTTGCCTAAGACTTTTGCACAGTACTGTATAGAACAGAACAACATTTTGTCAGCAGTAAAAAACATACCAACATTGCTATACACTGCTCAGAAAAATTAGGGGGTATTTTAAAATGAAACATCCCCTAATTAAATATCCTCAATTTTTCTGAGCAGTATTTAAAGCATGTACAGTGCAGCCCAGTATGCCTTAATATGGTGTCGATTGGGGGCGACACATCAATAAGTTCAACTCTTTAATCTGAAATAATAGGCACAGAAGATAGAATTACTGTCTTTAAAATAATCCACAAAAGAGACAACCAGTACTCAAGAATAATAACTACACAACAAATAATTGGAGTGACAGACTGTATATCAGTGATGAACTGAGGTTTTAGGCAACATATTATGAAATTCTCACATTTAACTGTAACTGGCTGGGACAATCAACATGGATTTAAAAAAACACACTGATAAAAATAAACTGAAAGACACAAGGAAATGTTTTAATTAAAATAAATGTTAATAACAACTTATATGCGAGGAAGAAGTTCAGAAGCTTACCTTCTGTAAGACAGACAGGATGCAAGAAGAGACATAGGTGACCAAGAAAGACAGATTGAGAGAACAAGTATACAGAGAAACAGAGAAATATGAAGAGTACAATGCAGAAACAAGCATTTTTAGAGAAAATAAGACTACAGAGTGACTTTTGGGTTAGAAAACAACACGTGACTACACATGAAATAAACAGGTTAAGGTTTTATAACACACACCAACATAAATGTCTTCAATTAAAGCTGAGCCTCTATTTCGTTATCAGAGAGAAGGTCGAATTAAATTTGTACTCATTCCAATGTACCTCCAGCAGGTGTGCAGTAATAGGTCTCCAGAGGATCTCTATGCGGTCCATATTCACCAGGCCTGTCTCCAACAGTTTAGCAACTGCAAACAGTGATGGTTCCTAGTGGCCAGACAAACAAAACTTTACCTGTGTAGGTACACACACTCAGATACAGTGTTTATTAGTTACATATATATCCACTACTAATATGATGATACAGCCTATATCCACTACTCATATGATGATACAGCCTATATCCACTACTCATATGATGACAAATAGTAGTGGGAGTAGGTACAGTATATAGATATAGTGGGTATGGAAAGTATTCAGAGCCCTTTACATTTATCACTCATTGTTTCATTGCAGCCATTTGTTAAACTAAATAACTTAAATAACTTATTTCTCATTAATGTACACTCAGCATCCCATCTTGACAGAAAAAAAACTTTTTTTTGCAAAATGTATTAAAAAAAAGAAAAACTGAAATATCACATGGTCATAAGTATTCAGACCCTTTGCTCAATATCTAGTAGAAGCACAATTTGAAACTAGTACAGCCATGAATCTTCTTGGGAATAATGCATTCTGGATTATCCGCCATTCTTCCTTGCAAATCCTCTCCAGTTCTGTCAGGTTGGATGGTGAACATTTATAGACAGCCATTTCAGGTCTCCAGAGATGCTCAATTGGGTTTGGGTCAGAGCTCTGGCTGGGCTAGTCAAGAATGGTCCCAGAGTTGTTCACTACTTTAGCTGTGTGCTTACGGTCATTGTCTTGTTGGAAGGTGAACCTTCGGCCAAGTCTGCCATCGCCATGTTTCATTGTTTGGATTGTATAGGGCAGGTTATGAGCAGTGTCTGGTTTTCTCCACACATACCACTTAGAATTAACCAAAAAGTTTAATCTTGGTCTCATCAGACCAGAGAATCTTATTTCTCATAATCTGGGAGGCTTTCATGTGTCTTGCACAGAACAGAGGCTTCCGTCGGGCTAGTGGAGGGCTGCAGTGATAGTTGACTTTGTGGAACTTTCTCCCATCTCCCTACTGTATCTCTGGAGCTCAGTCACAGTGATCTTTGGGCTCTTCTTTATCTTTCTCACCAAGGCTCTTCTATGATTGCTCAGTTTGGTTGAGCCTGGACGGCCAGGTCTAGAAAGAGTTCTGGTTGTCTCAAACTTCTTCCATTTAAGGATTATGGAGGCCACTGTGCTCTTAGGAACCTTAAGTGCTGCAGATTTTTTTTGTAACCTTGGTCAGATCTGTACCTTGCCACAATTCTGTCTCTGAGTTCCTTGAGTAACTCCTTCAACCTCATGATTTGCATTGACATGCACTGTGAGGTCTTATATATAGACAGCTTTGTGCCTTTCCTTATCAAGTCCAATCAGTTCAATTAAACACAGCTGGACTCCACTGAAGGAGTAGAATCATCTCAAGAAGGATAAGAAGAAATGGAGCGAGTTAAATATGAGTGCCACAGCAAAGGGTCTGAATACTTATGACCATGTGATATTTAAGTTTTTCTTTTTTAATATATTTGCAAAAATTTCTACATGTTTATTTTTCTCTGTCAAGATGGGATACAGAGTGTACATTAATGAGAAATAAAATGAACATTTTTGATTTAAGAAATGGCTGCAATGAAACAAAGAGTGAAACACTTAAACGGGTCTGAATACTTTCCGTACCCACTGTACCCTACCCTATATACAGTCATGGCCGAAAGTGTTGGCACCCCTGAAATTTATTGCAATTACACATGTTTATTTCATTTGTGTGTATCCACTATCCGGACTTTCCTGCGCTGCAACCTTTCATAAAATTTTGTCTTCTGTCCACATAAAGGAATAGTAGCTACAGTGCCATGGGCTGTAAACATCTTGATTATGTTGCGCACTGTGGACAAAGGAACATGAAAATCTCTGGAGATGGACTTGTAACCTTGGGATTGTTGATATTTGTCCACAGTTTTGGTTCTCAAGTCCTCAGACTGTTCTTTTCCCCTCTTTCTCTTCTCCATGCTTAGTGTGGTACACACATAAATACAGATACACAATGCAAATATTAAGTCAACCTCTCTTCTTTTTTTTATCTGGTATCAGGTGTGATTTTTATACTGCCCAAACTTGTTACTTCCCTGAGGTAAGTTTAAACGAGCATCACATGCTTGAAACAAAAGTATTTACCCACAATTTTGAAAAGGTGCCAACAATTTTGTCTGACCCCGTTTTGAAGTTTTGTATGAAATTATATCATGTTTGGCTGCTTGAGTCAGTTTCTCAACTTTCTATAGTTGTTAAACCTTAAAAGTTTTACAAATGAGACAGGTAGATCTAACAAAATAGACAGTGATGGGAAGCTAAATTGTTTATAGCAATAAATACAATATTTGTTTATCGTCTTAGGTACACCTAAAATAGGAAAATACATAGGTACGTACTCTAACCTTGTTTACTGAAGTATCTTAAAGAGAAATAATGTATATTAATTTGGTAAATGTGGTACAGTTTGTAACAGTTCTCACAGCACACACCTTGTTATTGCCATAGGCCATCTCCATTGCTTCCATAGACAGCGAACACAATGCATTGATTAGATGATGAAGGGAGACATCATCCAAGTACCTACACACACACACACACACACACCATAGTTTTAATGTAAGGGTGTAGGACACATTAAGACAGTAAAAAATGTTACAGAACTCACTGGGAGCTTTCAAAAAGTCTGGAGAGAATGTTGGAGATGACAGGGAGGTCTGTCATTACAGCGGTTGTCAAAACCTGAAAAAAAAAGAAAATAGTGTTACGGACATATCCCTTTGTAACCATGGATTTTAGTGGCTATGACGATCCAACGTACAGTGCTGGGACCCTCCACTGCTCTCCCAGGTTTCAGTGCTCCTCCAACCCCTGGCTTTAGACCCAGAATCCATACCAGATGCTGAGAAAGAAGGATTGGGATAGAGAAACATCATTTGTATTGAAGAAACAAACACATGCAAACACATTAATCATATTATTGTTTCAAGGTCATCAGTGTTCATCGGCTTGGCTTACAGCTCTAAGGATGAAACCCTACATGTTTCTGTGTTAATGTTGCACATTGTTGTAGTATAAATAATAAATGTTTTCTTTTTTTTCCTTAAATGGCATGTAATTTCCTTGGTACTCACAAGGCATGTATAATTAAATAAACTGTACTCAACATACGGTGGAGGCCAAACCCTGAGACCACTAATGAAAATGTTCCCATTTTGCATTTATCATAAATTTCATACAATACTTTATCACAAATAATAAGCATAATAAGCTCAGTAACAACTTATACACAAATAAAATACACAAATATTTCTGCATACACTCGAGCTGGTATGAAATACAGAAGTTTGTGAAAAATGTAATGATGCATATACCACTGGTTAACAGCCAAAATGTTTCGGGCATCAAACCAGTTGTTCTTAACTAATTTTGGGGTGCTGAGATTGAAATT
>JAVSBV010000029.1:876464-887331 GCA_033117975.1 Parotocinclus spilosoma | reverse complement strand
CTTCCTCTACCATCAGGGGAGCATCCATCCAGATTTCATACTCCTCTTCCTCTACCATCAGAGGAGCATCCATCCAGATTTCATCCTCCTCTTCCTCTACCATCAGAGGAGCATCCATCCAGATGCCCGCCTCCTCATCCTCTATCATCAGAGGAGCATCCATCCAGATGTCATCCTCCTCTTCCTCTACCATCAGAGAAGCATCCATCCAGATTTCATCCTCCTCTTCCTCTACCATCAAAGGAGCATCCATCCAGATGTCCTCCTCCTGCTTCTCTTTCATATGAGGATCATCTAGCCGGATGCCCTCTTTCTCTTCTCTCTGCTGAGGAAGGCTCTTCCAGCCCCTTCCAGATGTTTTAGGCTTCTTTCCTCCATCCACCTTTCTCTTCCTTCTCCATCTAATTTTCCACTTCCTCTGCTTTCTGCACTTATTGGGCTTTTGCCAGCAGCAAAACAGGAAGCTCATTTTTTACTACTGCTCTCATCAACGTCTTAATCTTTACTGAGCTGAACACTGAGTACGTGGATTCACCTTCAGCAGCTGCATTATGACATCACAATCAGCAGCCCGAACATTCTAACAGGCCAAGATGATGCCCTGATGCTCTGCTAAAGCCACAGCAGAGGCTTTATTACAAAATGACATGGTGAATACATGAGACAAACAAGATGAGTTACAGTGTGTAAACAGAGAGGGACTAAGTGGCTAAGCTAATACAAATGGACAGTGTGCTAACAATAACAAGACACTGGACTGGGATGAGGCTAATGCAATAGAAATGCTAACAGCTAATGATGCTATTATGCATGGTATATATAGATGGTATTATTTCCCATTCTTTTATCATTAATGTGTGCTCTTTTTCTGTTTGGAATTCAGATGTTAATGAATGCAGACATTATCCTGGCCGCCTTTGTGCACATAAGTGTGACAATATTCTGGGCTCTTACAAGTGCAGCTGCACCACAGGGTTCAAACTAGCTAGTGACGGAAGGAACTGTGACGGTAAGGCAATATTTTGAATGTCAAGGTTTGCTCAAAGTGATTCAGTTACGGTGGTGTTTGAAAGTTTGTGATTAGACTCCCCATTCCTGTAGAAACATCTGCGTTTTGTCAAAAAAAGTCCTAAAACATTAACAGATTTTTAATTCTGAAGGTAGATTTAAACTAAATTAAACAAATAAGTTTAAAATTTTAAATTGCCCATTTGTTTTATTTTATTTATTTAATCAAGATAATTGTCCAATATTACATATTTGTGAGTGGGAAAAGTATGTGAGCCATTCCACCAAAAGGGTGCTGTTTTTTATTTTATTTTAAGAATTATGAGAAGCAAATTGCACCCATTTGACAAAACTAATTAACTATACATTCTAGTAACTGTTGATCAGTTGAGATTCAGTTCAAAGACTGATGGCCTGACATTTTCCCTAGATACAGCGAAATAGGCCCAAGCCATGATACTTTCACCACAATGATTCATATATGGGATGTCTTTTTATTCTGGAATGTAGTGTATTCCTTTCACTTTACATAATACTTCACATTTAAAACAAAATTGTGTATTTTTTGTCCCATTCTTTCACAAAATGTTTTCCAATAGTCTCTTTCCAGATGTTTGGCAAACTGAAGCATCAATGTTCTTTCTGTATAACATTACTTACTTACTTACTTACTACCAACTGTTTTGGGAGGTCTTTAGAAATCTCCTTTGTTCATGACGTGTACCTGCTTGCATTGTGAAGACTTTGAGAGAACGCTATTTATCAAATACAGTAGGGTACAGCTGATTGTCGTCCCATTTTTTAAAAACAGCTGACTCTAAATTCACCTTCAAAATAGCTGCTACTCCTAGAGGGTTACATACTTTTCAATTTAAAATACGGGTATTTTATTTGTTTGTTTATTTTGTTTATTTAATGTCCCATTAGCATCAATTGCTATTGCCAGGAGCATGGTTACATTGAGTGGGTATACATGTGTACATAAGTGGAAATTATACAGTATACTTCTAGAGTACTTATAGCATGTAGACCTGTTACCCAATTTTAACCCTAGAGTCTCTGACCCATTTATTCTGTACTTACTTCAACTAACCTCCCCCAATTCTCTGTCTCTCTCTCTCTTAAAAACAATAAAAAAGGAATATTAGGAATAGATAATGTTACTGATGTCTTAAAGCACTTTTTGCACTCTGGATAAGGGTGTCTGCTATATACTGTAAATGTAAATGTAGTCAGTACACATTTATACCGCAAAATTTGAGAATGTGGCAGGAAACCACAGTACCCAGAGTAAACCCACGTAAGCAAGGTTGGGAAATAACCAGGGATCTCTGAGATCTGAGGTGACCGCACTAACCACATGCACCACCGTGCCCTATGCTGACAAATATGCAATAATGGTCATTATAATGGACATTTTTACAAATAATTAAATGACCAAGATAATGTTTTGTTTGATCTATTTAACTGTGTTTTCTGTACCTAATTTTAGGACTTTGAATATCTGATAATGTTTATGCAGAAATATAGCAAATTGTAAATGATTCACACATTTTCAAGCTCTCCTATATTTGTGAAGCGGGTAGATCAGGAGTAACAGGCACTAAAGTTCTGGGAGCAGGGATATAAATGAATAAGAAAATGATTATCTGTTTGAGAACATAATGATCACTTTTGTTATAATCAGTTACCGGTATGTCTCATACGCTGACATTTTAGATATTAATGAGTGTGAGAGCAGTCCCTGCAGTCAAGATTGTGCGAACGTTTATGGCTCCTACCAGTGCTACTGTCGACGAGGTTACCAGCTGAGTGACATAGACGGAACCACTTGTGAAGGTAAGTACAGGACATTATAAGTTACTTTGCCCGTGTAAATGTTTGAGTTTAACTGGCAGGTTTTCTGTTTCCTCAGACATTGATGAATGTGCTTTGCCCACTGGAGGACACATATGTTCTTATCGGTGCCACAACACACCAGGCAGTTTTCACTGCTCATGTCCTCCTCAAGGATACACACTTGCATCTAATGGACGCAGCTGCCAGGGTAAAGTGTCCACACTGGCTATAGAATATTTTTAGGTCCTATTGACAAATACACAAACAAATATTTGCAGTGGGCTGTGAGTAGGCACAAGTGGTTAGTGCTGTCATTTCACAGCTCCAGAGATTTCCAGTTAGATTCCTTGGTCTAGACTCTGCCTGTATGGAGTTTGTATGTTCACCCCATGTCTTCAGTCAGAAGAAAAAATAGCCATTGGGTATTATTATTTTTCGATTGCATCTTAGATTAAACTGTTGATCAGTGTATATACCAGTGTACTGGACAGTATACCAGTGTATTGGACATGAAAATGTCACACAAACACCTAAAGGTGGTATATGACTGATTATTTTAAGAATTCCTACAACACAAAAGTAATTAAAATGCCTTTTTTTATGCATGTTTAAAATACAAACAGCAAATATTTGAATCACTAATTTGCCATTATTGGTATGTTGTCTGTCTTTGAATTTAAGTTAACATGCACTTAAATTTCCTCATAGATATTGATGAATGTGTGACAGACACACACACTTGCACTCAGACAAAGAGCTGCTTCAATATTCAAGGAGGATTCAGGTGTCTGAACTTCGAATGTCCTGCAAACTACAGGACATCAGGTGAAAAGTAAGTATAATGGAAATTTTAAAATCAGATGTGCTAAAAGATGAGAAAACATAAAAAGCAAAATAGAGATATGATTCAGTTCTCCATTCAGCCAAAATATAAGCCACCTGGTCCATAACAAAGTATTATGTGTCAAATTAATCTCAAATTGTTTGTTAAAGTTGCTCTAGTATCTACTACTAAACATTTCTCCCACATCTACCAAGCTGACTACGTAAAGCAGCTTACCATTAATATATCCAAGCACTTGTTCTAATGTTGTACAATGTGACAAAATTACTGTTTTTTTTTCCATCTGTGTGTGGTTTGGATGTTTTGGCTGATCGAGATGTACATTCATAGAATTTTGTGCACAGCATCCTCACCAAATCAAAACGATCTATAAAATATTTATTACATTGATTTCTATTATTTTCAAATGTAAGCATTGAAGTTTAGAAGCTTTTTTGTTTGCTTTTGCGCTCCATTAAATCAACAAGGAAATCTGAAATGGAACCTGGAACCTGGTTTTAAAATGCACAACATTTAAATATAGTTCGTAGAACTGTATGCACATTGTCACCATGTTAACTAGGATTGTGTCCTGTTTGTCAGTTTGTATGCCACTTCTCACCTTAACTGCATGTGAAGCACTGCATCACCCTAACATTTCCTTCTCTCCTCTCCTTCTCCAATTCCCTTTATCCCTCTGTCTCCATTTTGCAGTCGCTGTGATCGCTTGCCTTGTAATCAGACTACTGAATGCCTGGCCTTACCTGTGAGAATAACCTACTACCATCTCACTTTTCCCACCAACATCCCTGTACCTACCAACATCTTCCGCATAGGCTCCTCCAACAATGTATTTGGAGACACCTTGCAATTGGAAATAGTGGATGGAAATCAGGGAGGCTACTTTGTCACAGAGAGAATAGATAATGGTGGTGTGATTGTGGTTCAGAAGCCTATTACTGTGCCTCAAGATCTTGAGCTCTCACTTGAGACGAAACTGGGGCGCTTTGGAGCTCTTAGCACCTATCTGTCCAAAATAAAAGTGTTTGTAACCAAAGATGATCTTAACAATTCAGTCCTAGACAGAGATTATAAATTACATACAATTCATTAGAAACAACAACTTTGAAATAAAATCATTTGAACTCAAAAGAAATACAATACTGACTTTTCTTTTTTAAAGATTTGTTCAAATGTCCCATTTTTCTGGAATAGCAATTCAGTTTTTATGTTTCATTTTCTGGTAGGTTTATTTGTAACTAGATTGTATTAGCTCTGTAAATGTTCTATAATCTGATTAATTATTAATAGTTCCACATCATATATATATATATATATATATATATATATATATATACAATAACTTCATCTATGCAGGAACACTTACATATAACCTTTATGTGAATGACATTGCATTTATTTCATAACATGTATTGTAAAATGACTTTTGGGCACCTTTCCAATTTAATCCAATTGAATTCTTAACTAAATTTCCCATTTTAAATTTGTCACTGGTAGAAGTAAACTTATTTCTACGTTTGAGAAAACGCTTATTTAGACCATGAGCTCACACTTTTGCTTGAGGCTGTAGAAGAGTTATCAGCATTCTAAAATTAATATTTCATTTTGGTAAAATAAAAAGCATGCCTTCCATATGGGGTTTACCGATAGGGCCTGTTTAAATATTTTAATAGTTTATAAGCTTAATATTGCACCCAGTATGTATTTTTCCGCATATTCGTCACAACACTTGGTTTCAGATCCCCATGTGCATAAGAAAGAAAGAACATGAGAAAGCATAATATAAATATGTAAAATGAGCAGAACACAAACTAAAACAAAAAAATATTTTAAATTGTCATTCTATTTAGCAATATTTAAATTGTCAACACCATTAACAAGTAAATATCAATGGGGTTCAAGCTCGAACTTTAAGTATCCCTCTACAAACGTGTAATTATTGTCAAAAGGTCAAAGGTTGGTTTGCTGATTTGTGCTGGGTTGTTATTTTGACGAATAAGCCAATTGGAATGACTGGACCTGGATGGTAGACTGGCCATTTCTGGGAAGAGTCATCACTATTCCAAGTTTTCTCAGTTTTGGAATAATAGTTCTCACTGTGGTACACTGGAGTCTTGTAGCATTGAAAATGGCTTTGTAGGCTTTTCCAGACTGATGCATTTCAGTAACTTTCTTGCTCACCTCCACTGAAATTTCCTTTGATCATAGCATAAGATTGCTGCTAATTGTGATATTTTAGTTTACTTCACATTGCTGGAAATGTTCTATTCAGCTAATATTCAGATCTAACAGGGCTTTCAGTAATCAAGTTTCTAGTTTAATTGATTACAATTATCGATTTTATTTGGATTATTTGTTAACAATTATCGATCACAATTGGATAATGTTTAAATATGAGGTCGATTACACAGTGCCAGTTGTTGTGGGATAAGTTTTTTACTACAGTAAATACAATTCTCCTCAAATTCTCTCAGATTGTGTTTTGTCAAAATTTGATTTCGAGATCATAAACAAGTGACAATGACAAATAAGTCATAAGGGGCAAATATGTTTTCATAACACTATGTGCATAATAGAATAACCTTACAAAAAACAACAACAACAAAAAAAACCCCAAGCCCCACATTCCAGTCTATTGTTTTTGAATTAATGATACCTTAGTGAAAGTTAAGATTTCTTCCATATTTAAATAGGAATGCTGTTTTATTCAGACAATTTTTGCTCATATTTTGCTATTGTACCAAAGATTATGGAGCATACTTTATACCTTCTAGGTTTTTTAAATAAATATTTTTTGATGCGTAGAATAGTGTCAATGTAGTGATGTTTAGTGCAAATTGTTGTAGTAGAAATGTTGACATTTTTAGTCTGGTTATTGTCACTGATACTGGTTTATTTCTTGTACATTAAGATGTCAGCTTTTTAAGCCACTAGATGGAGCTTTTGGAAAAGCAAGTTGTGTAGTGTTATGTAATGTTGCTATACGCTTGTTTTTTTGTTTTTCTTTCTTTCTTTCTTTGCTAGTGGGATTTTTCTTTATCTACAGCACTATTTTAATAAAAAAGTGTAAGTGATATCTGTTCAGAATTTTTATTTTATTTTATTTTTGTGGTCTTATTGGAATGTATCTTTTAAAATGGCTAAATCTATTTTTATTCCAAAAATCTAAATTTGATATATGTTAAACATACTGTGAGGTGATGCTCTTCTCTTCACTGTCAAGCAAGGCATGTTCTTAAAATATTGATTTTAAAAAGTATGGTTGTGTGCTGCATATTTTCTGAGAGTGAATTATGGGACTGGGTTCTGGACAGTGGTCTGCACAATTTGCGGTGCAGCAGCATCACCACTGTGCACCAAGAATGATGGCCTGCAAAGTTTGTGTTGGGGCTTTATCAATGTGCTGACTATGAATAATTACCAGGGAGAAAAAGAACTTGTGCTTCACTATTGGTACTTGTAACCAAAAAGATGTTTTCTTTGAGGTGTCCAACAAGATGGAAATCACCCCCTGTAGCACTTTGAGGTATAATTATATCATGTCAACTTTGATGTTATCTGAGCTGTTAACTTAAAAGTTGGAATTCAGTTTGGGTCTTTATGTCCTTGTAAATTTAGTCAATGGTCAGTTGTAACACTTGCCCACGAGTCATCTCATGTTTGCCTTGCCCAAGCCAGGTTATTATGACTGAGGGGAACATCTTGTGGTTTTGGCTCTGATCTAACCTAAACGTGGACCCTCCCGCTAATTGCTAATTACAAGTCCATGGCCAGTGGAGGCTTGACTTTTTCTGTCAGGGGTTTCTCCCCTCAGCATGAAAGAAAGCCTGTAACCCAATCCAACCTTGGGATTTAGCTGCAGCTCTTGCATCCCGATGAAAGAAAGCAGCGATGAAAGGATAACTAATCATAGCCCTCACAACACCGCGGAATATACTTTTGTATTTTAGTTAGAGGTCAAATAGCTGTACTCTTAGATGTGTGTTACTGTTGTCCTCAAATGGGATGACAGTACTGCACAGTAAGGAAGGACATTTGGTAAGTATTGTTTATTTGCCACTGGTAACATTTTTAAAACAGTAAGTCATATGATATATGAATGCCCGCACATCTGGATGAAATCACCTCAAAGTTTCTTCTGTTTAACCAGTAAACATAACAAAACAAGCGAGAATAGGTGTATCTAGGACTACCAGCGTGAGATAGGTGTTCAGTTATATTTGGCATAGCTTAACGTAGGAGCTTGGGTGGCAAGAGCATTGTGGGAGCAATTTGCTATCCAAACCACCGTGGTAACCCAGGTTTAAGTCCCCATGGTGCCTTCCGGGCGGGTCCAGCGTAACACACTTTCTGCCTTTCTGCACAGACTGCCTGTGTCTGTTGGACAGGAGGTTAAAATACCAACTTCCTAAACATCATTCTAGCATATTACCAAGTCTTAAGATAAACAATTGCACAGGCCAGCAAAGGCATTGGAGTTTTCTAGTCAGATTCTCCATTGATTTTACTCTCGCTTCATAAATTATGCATATAAGATTATTGAATGTGAACTTAGGTCTGCTCCACAAGACAAAATATTTTCCTGAACAGACTTTATATCAATGTCAGAAGTTCAGCCTGACAGGACAAAACTATAGGAGGCTAACAGGAAACCTGACGACCAGTCTCATTGTGGTGTGATTTTTGGACAACTGCATGGCACTATTTTGATTCTTAACCCCGAAACATAATTGTACAACATGCAATTCCCTATTTAAGAATATCCACTGTATTTGTCTAGATAATATTTTTTTAGCGGATATTTCTCTTGCCTGCTGTGCAGTTTGTTCTGTGGTGAGTTGCATGAGAAAGCACACTGTCGTTGCCTGCCCCCAGGTTTGAAAGAATACTTTTTATGTCATCAAGTATAGTGCAACAGCCCAAATGTGCATGTTAGTCACCAAGATTAATACTGTGCTAAAGTATTACTTGCCTTAAGCAAAATCATTGTAAAAACATTTTGTCACTTCATTTCAGCAGGCAAAGCATTGATCGTTCTGATACCATCCGTTGTATAAAGTCCTGTCAGCCCAATGACATCACCTGTGTGTTGGATCCTGTTCACTCTGTCTCATACACTGTCATCTCTCTACCGACCTTTAGAGAATTCACCAAACCAGAAGGTACGATACTGTTTTAAAGCTACAATACTGTGTTGTATCAAATTGTTTTGTAAACGTGACTAATGATGTATTTGTTTTTTCTTTGTTTACTAGTAAACAATTACTTTTAACCCAAAATCTAAAACAACATTATGTTTCTTTTCTGTTTCTGTTCTGTTCTGTTCTTCTTTTTCTTCTGCCAGAAATTGTTTTCCTGAGATCCATAACTCCATCCCACTACTCACATGTGGATCCTCCAGAGATAGTCTATGACATTCAGGAAGGAAACATCCAGAACTCCTTTGACATTATTAAACGCTTTGAGCATGGCATGATTGTGGGTAAGTAGTACTTTGGTATCTGCCTCACAATGCGCACTGATCACAGCCTGAACTCTGGGACCCTGTTCTGTGGTAATTAAATTTACATAGTGTTATGTTTTTTTTGTACAACAAACAAAGCGCATAAAAAAAGCGCATTGGTCAAAAAGGGGGAAAAGACCAAAAGACCTAGAAAAGCATGTAGAAACTTATTCCACTTAGGTGATTGTGACACCGCTCTTTCAGCACTGGTTCAGTTGATGATAGGCTTTAAGTCTCTTGCATCTTTTGTGGTTCTCTCAGCCACGTTAAGGCCACTTAAGAGGAAATCTGTTCATATTCTGTTCATGAGTGTTTTACCTTACAGCAGAAATAAATTTACTTGATCCTCTGTTTGTTAGCTTTGCTTATCCAGGTTGGTTTGAAAGGCTTCCTGGTTGGCATTCAATGACCAAAGGGTTATTCTTGTTTTGTTTAAGTGTAAAGCTCCACCTGTGACTTGTGAAAAAAGACCAGGCCATGTTAAGCTTTATATTTTAATATATATTAAGCTAAGTATTTAGTCAATAATAAATCTAACTGGTAACCAGTGCAGAAATGACAGGACAATTCATTTATTGATTGCTTTAACATCATCATCAATGGCTTTTCACGACAGGAAAGGTTAAATCAATACTAGCTAAACAGATTCAAAATGGGGAAATTTAGAGCAACTAATTAACATAATGTATTTATTTGGAATGTGGGAGAAAACCCACAATAATAAACTACTAATTTCACATTTTTAATTGACTCAATTATAGTATCTACCAACAATGATATTTGCTAAAGTGAAAGAAATAAAAAGATCAACAAACTAAGGCTGTGATTGTACACAGTCTCCCAAGTTCAAATAAATTTCCGTTTTTTTATTTTAAGCTTTTTCTCCTCAGGGTATAAAACTTAATACCCCTAAATGTAACCTGTAAGTTCTAATTGATGCAGTGACATCTGGGTAATGCAGTTTCCACTGTGGCCACCGTGGGTTGGGCTTCTTGCCTCTGCTGATGGCTGACAGGATACAGCTTTCACTATAATGTTACATTTATTCTCACTTGACTGTACATATAAAACAATCTAGTTAAACTTGCTGAAATATTATACACAACTGGATGTGATTGAGTGTGGGTTTTATAGTTTTAAACTCATCACTGCTTGGTTATGCTAAGAATAAAAATAACTTTAGATAGCCAAGATAGCAAATTAAAAAATACTTCTTCAAACATCTGGTGGGAATGTGTACTAACCAATTAAATAATGTCTTTAGATACTGATGGCATCATTGTGGGATGCAAACAAAGATGGGTTTTATGTGCTGGGGTATGTGATGCTGGCAGTAGCTCCTGGCCTTCACAGAGACCTGAGGAATGTACTGTTACTGTGTCAGTTTTTGAAAGACTGATTCAAAGTGAAATTGAACAAGTAAGGAAAAAATAAAGTGTCTGCTTGTGCCATACAGTGGGTAGAATAGGTTTTTGATGCAATAACGATTTTTCAAGTTTTCCCACCTACAAAGAATGGAGAGGTCTGTAATTTTTATTGTAGGTACACGTCAACTGTGAGAGACAGAATCTGAAAAATGTTTAAATTATTAATTATTGTGTTAGGGTCCTACCCGCTCCCGGAGCTTGTAGTCGTCCGCGCTGATCGCCCTTACAGAGCCATCGGTGGGGATG
>JAVSBV010000029.1:849259-871795 GCA_033117975.1 Parotocinclus spilosoma | reverse complement strand
CACACACACACACACACACACACACACACACACACACACACACACACACACACACACACACACACACACACTAATATATATGCATAGATGGATATGAATGAGAAGAGGAAGAGAGGAGGAAAGTGGTGTGGAGGGGGTTGGCCAGATGCCTTATTCATGGTTTCCTAATTCTAGTCTTCCTAACACCATGCGCTTGCTAAAGAGGTATGTCTCCAGTCTGAGAAAAAAACAAGGCATGTACAGCTGTGTGCTGTGTATGCTCCTACACTCTCACATGCTTTTTTTTTTTACCAAGCATACACTCAATTAAGACTCCATGAAGTGTCACCCTACTTGACACAACCTGACCTCTGACCTCAGGGGTCTGGATTTCTACAATGCCAGGCATGTGTATAGACATGACTAGGTCAAGAGGTGTCAGTCAGTGCCATTGTCCTACCGATGTCCAGCCTGTTGACACTACAATGCTTTCTGTGGATTTCCTGTTTAATAATAGTCCCAAAGAGGCTTCACGTCAGAGGTTAGTTTACGTAGCACGGTCACCAAGCATTACCAAGTGCAATCTGGGACCAGAAGACATTATATCGGATTATAAATATATATTTATTGTTTTGTTTAAAGATTATGCCAGACAAAATGCATTATTGATTTTTGTTCACCAGAAATGGATCTAAAATCACCGGTGTAACATTTACTGTGTGAATTAATTTTTTTTTACTGACAGCTATTTTCTGAACAAGGCACTTGAAATGTATTCCTCTCAGTCAAAGCAGGTGTCAACGGAACTGTTTCACACAAAGCTTAATTGTTGTCGATTGCATTCAATGCCACAGCATAGGAAAATGTCAAGTGTAAAGCTCTCCTCGCTCTGCTATTTTGACAAGCGGTACACAGAGTCTGAAATCCTGTGTGCATTGTTTCATAATCCTCAGTATTAGTTAGAACTGAGATTTCTATATATACAACACACACCTGTATATATAGCCTGTATATGGGTGTATACTGAAAAGTGTATATATATAGAAATCTCCCTACTAACCAATACTAATGATTATACAAGAATAAACAGTATTACAGCAACACACACACACACACACACACACACACACACACACACACACACACACACACACACACACACATACACATACACATACACACACACACACAAAATGCAGTTTAGAGACCTACAAATATTTGCATGAGGGAAACCACAGTAGCTCTAAGTGGCACTTGAGGGGTTGGGTGACAAAGAGAGCAACCAGGTCTATATGGTGGAACTGTATAAATGGCATCACTGGTTAAAAAATTAGAACATAAATAAAAGAACCCACAAGTTAAGGATGTGGTTGCTTCAGGTCTACTAGGCAAAACAATGAGATTTCCGCTTCTTTTCAGGTTAAAACTTACTTAAAAAATACTTACACGTTAATTTAGCTTTTTGAGTTCAGACTAAAATTCAATATTATCCTTGTTATATTTACTTGGCTCTCTTTTGACCACTGTATGATTTAAAAATCTCTGCTGAATCCTTGGTCATGGTTAGCCTAGCTGGGGGCACAAGGCGCAAGGGAGGAAGAACCATAGACAAGGCACCAATCCATCGTACAGCACATTACATGCGAAGGGAAATTTTGAAACTCCAGCCTTCAGATTAAACTGTGTGTGGGCCATCCTTAAAAATCACCCCTGTACAAAAAAAAACATGGAGGCACAAACCCACACACAAAAAGGAGGACACATGTTCTTACAGACAGGCTTCAGAGAATCCAACAGAAAATACTGCATAACAAACCATGAATATGTACACACACACCCACACAACCACAGCAGTCTCTTCCCCTGGCTATGGTGTGAGGTTGGAGGGCAGCATTGCACGTCCATTAACTCCACTTGAGTTATGCACACACCGCTGGCCTGAATCTGCCAACATAAATAGATAAACCAGCCAAGGGGATAGCAATTCTTATTAATTTATTGTTTCATCAGTCTATCTGCATGCTGCATGTCCATATATCCCCTGTTGTACCTACTCATCTGCCATTATTTATGTGAACTGTTATTCACAAGAAGAGATAGCTATTAAAGCACACTTAGTAAACATTCCCACAAGGGATAATGTGCCATAATGTGCCATAAATCTATTTGTTACTAGTCGTGGAACTCCAACAATTCAAAGTGAATAGCTGCAGTTATCTACCCCCCATACCTACAATATATAATAAACTTATGGTACAACTTAATAAAAACTGTAACTTTCTTTTGGAAAACCAATATGTAATGTAGCAGTACTAATTGCTAAAGCACACTTTTTAAAACTAGGCTAGTTTTAACAAAATACTTCACACAAAAACCACACACACAAACTTCACAATACCTCATATATCATGGAAAAGTAAGCACTACAACCAAACTATGTATAGCATGATCAAAATCAAAGTTTTGCACCAAATGGAGCACACTACATTCATATTAGCAGGTTTTGTCTAACCACTGTTGGGCATAATGAAAACTCGCATCTTTAGTAAACTTTGTCATAATTATTTTTATTGTTGTTCACATGTAAAAAAATATTTTCAGACGCACACATGCTGATTTTTTTATTTTTCACCAAACAAGTCAGTGCAACATATGCACAGCAGATATATTTACATTGGAGTGAACAAAAATATGCTAAAAAAAACATCTATCCATTATCTTCCGCTTAATCCACACGGGGCCGCGGGCAACTGCCGCCAATCCATCGTATCGCACTCACACACAGTCACATACTAAGGGCCATTTTAGAGAAACCAATTAACCAAACATGCATGTCTTTGGACTGTGTGAGTATACTGGAGTACCCAGAGTAAACTCACTCAGACACAGGGATGACATGCAGACTCCACACAGAAAGGACCCAGGCCGTTTCACCCTTTGATTGAACCTGGAGCCCTCTTGCTATCAGCAGTGCTACCCACCAAGCTACCGTGCTGCCCGCTCTCAAAAAACAGTAAACTAAAAAACTAATTACAGAAAAATGTGCAGAAGAAGTATATAGAAAAAAGTAATTCGGTAGCACATTGTCTCACAGCTGGGTCTGGCAGCAACGCCTTGTTCACATCATAGGCAATATCTTCCCTTGCCAAACATAGAGGAAGAAGCACCTTGAGTGCCTTATCCATTTCTGAATCGGACCCACATCAATTTCATCACGTGCCTCTTGCATAGGATTCACAAGAGGCATGCGCACAAAGGGCTGCCTATCATATACCGCCATTCCAAAAATAACGGTGAGTATGGTGAGAGGTATTGCATGAGAAATGGTGGGTGGTCAGCAAACCAGGTTTGGACTGGGGCCTGAAGCTGAAAGCTCATAAAAGCTCATGGTGTCCCATACTACAATGTACCTGTTTATTTGATGGTCTGCATAATTCATAAGCTTTGATGGTATGAGGATGTTGTGAAGTCTGTCAAGAAATATGAGAATATGGTCTGTGTTGTATGGTCCAAGGTTGGCATGGCGATGGAGGACACCATGCATATTGGAGATGGCAGCGTACATTGTGATGTTCCCACCACATTGGCAAACAGAAACATTTATACTGGCTCTGGCTCACTGGCTCACTGTATCCAATGACGTTTCTTCCCTTTCCTCCAGTCTTTGCTAGGTTGAACCCAGTGTCATCTATAAAGATGAACTCATGTGGGATTGCATGAGCCATTACCATTTCCAGTACTCCCTGAAAACAAAGAACAAAAATCAACATGGTTTTATCCTGTACACTGTAAAACAATGTGTGTACCGTAGTTAATATTGTACTTACATCCACATATGCTCATCTGAGCTCTTTGTTTCTTTGAGAGTTTCTCGCAAAAGGCACCTAATAAAGTCGTTTCCTTCTAATCTGTTTTTTTGAGAATGCATGAAAATGTGGACACACTGACTCATTGAATGTTGTTGAATATGGTGCTTTCTTGGATGATGTGGCTTCGCGTTTCTCGTACTCTGATTTCATTATTATTCCAAACCAAGTTTACAGTGGCAGCTTCCTGTACAAAATTTTGCCCCTTCCTCCATCATGGTTGCATCTCTCAGTCTTTTAGAAAAACAAATGAACAAAAATATAGGCCTTGGACATTGTAGCACCAACATTCCCCCACAGTAGAGTAAATCATACAGAAGCTTGTACAGTTAGTATATGACATCAACAATTCATAAAGTGAACAGGTGTCACCAAACTGATACATTATTACATGTACTACATAATATAAAAGAAATTTGCGTCACATACCTGTACTCTAGTCTAAATGACAGATGCGACAGTAAAATGGCTCAAGTTGGGTTGCACTCTCTGTTCACCCTCTCGCATTGTCAGCTCATGGTTGATGACATGATTAACTAACATTTATGTCATTTAGTTGCTAAAGTTGCTAAAGTTGCTCTAATTCCATTAGAACTCCTCTACCAGCTCTACCTCTACATCTCACTCTTACATACCCTCGCTGTGTGTGTGTGTGTGTGTGTGTGTAGGTGTGCCTAACATTTGCAAGATATTCAGAATAGAATACCTTTCCTTTAGCAAAATATGTTATTAGCCTTTCTCATATATGTTTTACATTAAAACACTACAAATTTATAATTTAGAGACTACAAGCAGGATTTAATCAGGTAGGATTTGCTGTCTTTAGAACTGATTCACATTTCTGACCCAAGCTTCTCCCACCCATCTACCATGCGTGCCTCAATCCCACTTGCCATGTATGATGTCACCAGGCCTATGTCTTTAAATGGCTATGTGTTCCTTACCACTAATATTAAACAGATGAGATGGAACCTCAGAATGATGGACTTTAAATGAGACAAGCAGTCAAAACAATGATGATGATTATGATGAGAGGCATAATTTCCAGACAAAGTTTTGCATTTGTCTCTAAGCTGCAGGCTATGCATTCTGTGGTCAAGGCTGGGTTGATTTATTGGAGGTATCAGAATTTTAAAGAAAGAATCTGACAAAGAATGAAGTTGATGTGTGACTTATATTCGCAGTGAAATCATTTTAAAGGCTCTCAAGTCAACATCTTAACCTGAAAAACTATAGTGGTAAACACACTAGATTTTAAACTGAAATGAAACCATTTTAATTAAATGTCCATTAAAGACATTAAAACAGATGGTAAAATATGCAACACCCCCACACCAACGTTTTTTCATGGCATTCAGGTAATCTATATAAACCAACAGGCTTATTGAATGACATTTCTGTGACATGTAATGCAATACAAATGCAGTTGGTGATTTCCCAACCTTGCCCAAAATGACTCACTAAACCACTACAGTTGTGGAAGTTAATCTTTATGACATTGATGCCACTGGTAATGCATTGCTGCACTGTTTAAAAACATGTGTCAGCTCATGCCTTTTATTCAGTGGGTCTGTTCATTAGCTCATTCTAAATGGGGTCTATGGAGTTTGTCTTTTGATGGGCTTGTCAGAGTGTGTTCCTCAATGCAAGACACTATACACAAGTGTGCATTACAGCTTTCACATGAATGTCATGTAACAAAATGCCAGAATAAGTCCAGTTTATTCTTTATTTCTGAAGAACAATAGTAGAGCAACTATGTTCTAAATTATCGCTCCATCTAATGCCATTAAATTCAGAATAACAAACTTGAAGGCCAGGAGCTACACAAGTGATGCATTGCTCCCAGCTCCTCTTCACACACTGGAGTAGTGGGCTCAAGCAGCTCTAGAAGAGATTGTGCAGTGTGTGGAGGACAGCGGCAGGTCCTCACAACACATCTCTGGAAAATCTCAGTTGTCAGTTGAAAGGACCCCTGGAGTTCTTTTACTTTATCCCCACTCCCTCCTCCTTCTTGGTGTAATTTATTTTTCAGCACCCTTGTCTCTCTCCCCCTCAAAGTTGCATATTATCTTTTGCAAAACACAACTCATCCTAAGGGCACAGATCTAATACTTACTGCTTCATTTTTTATAAATGAGGTGAAATTCTGGGCAGGGGATAGATATCAGAAGTATGGGTGGTGGAATCTGTGACATTGCTGTTAAATGACTGTAATCGGATACTTCCAGGTTGAAAATATTTGATTGATAAGTAGAACAAATAGATTTTTTGATCATTCATTTATCAATCATATCATTTGCCATTGTTATCAAAAACAACTTAACTAATTTTGAATAGAATGGTTCAGCCAAGTTTTCTTGACTAAGTCACATTTATGGTTTGCGTAGTGAAAAACAAATAATGACATCACCACACACACTACCGTTTTTATCCTGGGTGTTCTCCTGTTTACATATGAGCCTCTCTTTTAACCCTTTTTATCCTAAAGAGAATCTCAGACCCACCAACGAAGCATGTGAAGAAACTGCAAACATAGTCATTTACCCAACCAGTTTCAAAGTCAGCTAAGCTCCGTTCTCTGTCTGATGCCTGGCAACTGGCTACACTGCCTAGCCTTCACTTAACCAGAGTGTTTTTGATACACTTCTCTACACAACTCTTCAAATCACCCCAGGGAACCATGAATGATTTAATTAATAAAATTGAATCTGGTGTTAGAAAAAAACATTTGACATTTGGCAAATGCTGTCCAATAAACATCAGAAATGGGAGTGCTTCATAAAATAAGATATTTCCATAATTCAAATGTAGGTATTAACTGTACTCTACAGCAGATTACTACTCAACCTATAGAACCTATACCCTTTCTCAAAATATAACCACAATGTAAAGTATATTAGGGATTCTTTCTTATGCCATTTACTGTTCAGGTTATTTATGTATATGAAATATAGTATAGTGGTGGCATAACATGTCAGAGGCTAATATGACGCTTTTGTAAGCTGCTTCCTCCACAACTGATGAAGTCAGTTCATGAGGTTTCTGCTCTGCATTCCTAAAACAATGTCCTTGCATTGAGTCCTATACCAGACCGCTTCTAAAATGAATTATAATGTCAACATCAAGCCAGGCATACTGTCTATTATTCAATACTTGCAATTCAAGCTTGCAATCTGGTTGATAAGCAATTTCACCGGTGACGCCAGTGACTAGTCATCTTTACAGGGCACAAGGCAGAAACAGACCTAGACAGGGTGCCAATCACCATAGACTACATACAGTCACACACTAAGGGTACTTTAGAAACTCCAATTAACCTAACACGTATGCCTTTGGAATGTGGGAGGATACCAGAGCAACACGCATGGACGTTGGATGGACATGCAAACTAATTGGTGATCAAACCAGGGTAGCTGGAGCCATAAAGCAACTTTATCCACATTAATCCTAATAAATAAATTGTTTAATCAATAACGTACATTATTTTTATTTTCCTTTTATCTTCACTTCTCTGCATTCCAGACTATTGGTAATTGGTAGTGTACAACCACTTTTGTAGGACACTATGTTAGAGCAGTGCAGGGAATTGTTGCTGAACAACAGTTCATACTTTGTGAACCTACAACTGGCAAAATGTGATTTCAGTAGTAAAGCATATTCAGTATGAAATTCATGGCTTCTTTGATTTCTGTTCTATAAAAGCAATATAATGCTTGAGGTCATGAGTTATCATGAATAACATCATGGCTACAATTATTTTGATTATTATTCACAGTAGCATGCAACCTCAAGAGATATATTGCTTAGAAATCATTACCCAACCTTATAAGTATACATAAAAAACTTCAGGGTCACTAGGGTGTATTCATATACACTGACAGAGGAAATCTGAGACTCTAATAGACTTTAGAAGTACTCCAATTAATTGTCAGCAGGTTTTCAACCTTTATCTGTCAACATAATATGCAAATTTTTTGGAAGTGTAACCGTGCCCACACTTTAACTTGCTTCTTTCAACTTGCTTCTTTCAACTTCTCAACGCTTGGGGATAAGCATGAATAATTGTTTGACAGATTAATCAAAATGAAGAGACAAACTGACTGAAGTTGAATGTTCTGAAAGCTCTGATTGTAATATCCGGGTATAGTACAGAAGCTTAAGTGGTTCTTTTTCAAGGCACCAAGGTTTCAGACTGCTAACAGAACACTCCCTACTTTTGATTTGATGTCCTGTAATGCTGTTCAGCCAAGCCCAGTTGCAGTCAGTGTAAATGTGACACAGCATACCCCTTCCCAAAACAAACAGGATATATTTATATTTTAATTATTTTTTAGGTAAATAATTTAGTCTGTTTTATTGCTTTTTGTTGTTATTTTATTAGAAACTGGATTAACTTCATCCTGGGTGAATTAGTGCGTACATGAATGGACCGCATTTCTAATAAAATACAAGGAGAGCCCATTTAAAGTGTCTTAAACCATAATCTTTAGAAATCTTTAGAAACCTCAAACTATAATTATTTTGTGTTTACTATTTATCATATTTATATATGTGTATTCGTATACAGTTTTTCTAAATTTATACTGTATCGTAAACCTTTTATTTTTCATTTCATCTGCTTGAGCTGCAAATGTCCTGTTTTTTGTGACAATTGTCATACTGTAGTTTAATGCATGACAAGCTAAAGAACATAATATTAACAAGTAAAATTAATTATATACAAAATACAAGAGAGCTTATAATTTTACATGCTGTAATTGAGATTTAAAATGAAAAACAGTTTAAAATAGTTTTTAAAAATCTGAAGAAAAACACATTGTTGAAAGCATATACCACCTTTCCAACATTCACTCCTTAACCCTTTGAGGACCAAGAGACATGATTGTTCTATAGTTTTAAATGGGCACCAAATGCATTTGTAACACTTTACTTAAACAGTCCTGAACGAGTTACAGTGTTTCAGGAAAAAATGCCTTTAGTGTTTCTTATCCCTTTCAGGACCATAAGTTGTTTCAGTTGCATTTGGTGTCTATTTAAAAGGTATGAGACAAATGTGTCCCTTGGTTCCTTGGAGTTAACATAAAGAAAAAGAAAAATAGTAATAAATGCATCATTTACGAAATTGTTTGATGGACTCAAACCATTTTTCAAATGTATTCGGTCCTGTACATAGTAAAGAAAAAAATCTTGGCACTGTAGCCATCACTTCAATTATGCAACATCTAAAAATTACATACTGTCAAAGATTTGCAAAACACTTTATTTAAAAAATTGTAGGTTACGCCTTTATGCTAAGACTCTTTTCCCATAGTTCTTCCTACAACTCATTGAGAGATGGCCTCCTGTTTTTAATGCCAGAGATAACTTACTTTTGTTTTATGCATACCATAATGAAGGGATCTGACCACAAGTTATTATGACCATGTTGTGTGTACAAAATAAGGTCCAAGTCAGCTAGCTGACAGATTTATGGTGTTATGATGTTTTTTAATGATTTATGTTACGTGGCCAGTGGTGGTATTTTGGGGTGGTTGGAACATCTGAATAAAGGACATTTCTCAAGCACTACAAGCACTTGCTCAAATGTGTTGTACAACAAGAAAACATTTGAGGAAACAAGCGTATGATGGAAAGTTCATGGCATATCTTTTTTAATAAATATATAGCAATATCTTAAAAATACAAATACACATAAAGGCTCAAAACATATGTCAACCACAGTAAATCTATAAATTTGTAAATTGTCTATGTATATTCCATGATGAGTGGACAAAAAATGTAATGCAGTCATTCACTCAGTTATTGCTATGAATATGGTACAGATAGTCATATGCAAAAGTTAGGTCAACTTAGTCAGGTTACATGTTTTGTTGATTTTTTTAATGAATAATGTCTGCTGGAAGAACCCTTACAGTTTATTTGCTGAATTTCTGTGTAAATTGAAAAAGATCAAGTGCAAAATTCTGGGTAACCCCCAAGCATATATTAATATTTTCTAAGCAATTTGCATTAGGTCTGTTTGATTTAATTTTTCTTTCACACTCTGCCTTGAATAACACTTTTAGTTCAGGAAGATTCTTATAGGTCAACTAGGTCAACTTATAACTGGCAGCGTTTTTGAGATCTATCCACACGTTTTTTAAGATTCAGTTTTTGGCATTATAAAGGCCATTTACAAACATAAAACATTATGAATTAATCATACAATTTTTGAAGGGTCATTTTGAGGTAAGCTTTGGATGATTGTCTGTGCTAATAACTAACCTCTGTTCAGCTTTTGTTCCTTTATGGAATGTTTCAATTTCCATACCAAATTTCAACAAAATTACAGAAATGATTCAAATCCAAGCCCCCACTGAAACAGTGAAACATTAATGGCATCCTAATCCACATTTCAGGATCAGCATCAGACCAACCACCAGACAAACCTATAAAAAACTACCAAAAATCTAAGCCCCTAAACATTCACTGATATGGAAATGTTCCAAAAGTGTGTGAAAAGGTATTGGCACCCCAAAACACAATTAAAAATAAATGTATGCCACACTCACCACCTTACAATAAAGCAAGTGGATTAATGGAAATGGTGTCCAAAGTTATGCACATTTTACATTTTGAATTTTCTTATTTTTTTAATTTCATCAAATAAATAGTAATTGTACATTTATTTAGCAGAAATACAATATTTAAGTTTGCTTACTGCAGAGTTTGGCTAATTTTTCACTTCAAAAATCAACAAAACATATAAAACAAAACACTTTCCTGGTATAAAAGCAAACTCTAGTCACAAATCTTTTTTGAGTCAACTGTGTTTCCTCTGGAATTAAATGTATTTAGTTTTATTTGCAATGTAACGGAATAGAAAAATATCAGTGCAGCACTCAACAACACACCCAATAGCATTATAATTTCATGAGTTGATAAATTATCCTTAAAGATCGTTCCTTAGCTATTGTCTAAGTAGAACAAATAGACTGTTCCAATAATTGTGCAATTCTAACTGCACACTATGGCTAGACAATAATAAAGCATAACTATTATTAGACAAGTAAATTGTAAACTGCCCTAAAAAAATTTTTGTAGTCATTACACTATTCATGGCTAAACAATTTTAGGAAAATAGCATTTCTGTCACAGAATCACAGAGTATTTTTTTCTTGAGAAAAAGAACATCTTTAGTTAAGAGTTTACACAAACACTTATTTCCATTCCTTTATACTTTACATTTAGTACAAAATAAGACATTTCTACCCGTTAGTGCTTTGCTTTTTAAGAGACTATAACATAAATAAACAAATTATTTTCAGTGTTCAAACATACAGTTCCAGTGTGACTGGACAGCTAACATATCCCATTGTGTTCCAGTTGGCAGTAGGAGATTTTTGTACACTATGTACTCCAGCTGCATATTTCAGTTTTTTTAATGTGATTCCATTTTTATTTTTATGAGAGCTAGGGACCATTGGTAAAATGTTATCCCTCTCTGTTTACTCTTTATTTATATTAATTCACTCAGGTCAACCTAACCAGTCCCTTCTGATTTCTTTCCAGAATGTTCTGCCAGCTTCCAAATTATGTAGCCTTCTTTATGTATTTTGTTTTTAAACTTCCATTTCAATGGACAACTACAGATCACAGAATGCAATGCTTAGTTCGAGGATATGGCATGTTCCGTTTCAACATGGACACATCAGTGCATGAGATTCTGCTTCTTCAAACTCATCCAAAACCTGAGCTTTGCTATGAGAGGGATAGTACTCTTTTACAGAGTTGAACATTTAGCCTTTATGGCAAAGCAAATCAAAAACAATCTGCTATGAAAAAAAGTGCTGGAAAAAGCCAGGTCTAAAATGCCCATTTATATTTGATTGTTTTCTTTGAAAAGAAACAATGTTTATTCCAAGAGTCTTCTACCCAACATTTCCTGGTGTCCTACTCCCAGCACATTTGCACACCTGTTCACTTACAGGTGAATACCTCCGTCCTCTCACTGCACGTGTTACATTTGACAAAGCAGCACCACTGGAACTTGCAATTACACTGCCACACCTTGGTATATTGGTGTGTATTGTATCCACGGCCACAGCACATGAGGTCACAGCCATCTGTGTGTGGAGACGTTCGGTTGCACAAACGCCCCTGTGTCCCAACGCTGCCTGTTTTAGCATCCTCCTCACAGTAATTGGGCGAACGCTCAATAAATACCAAGTCTGTCTCCAAGGGTTTTTGGTAGCCATTTGTCTTCTTTATCTTTAGGAAAGTAGGCTGGCGCAGTCTACTGGCTCGAACCACCTCCACATGCACTGCTTTATTGTACTTGTCTTTCAGCACATAACCAATTTCTCTAAACTTTGGGAGCGTGGTCCAGCATGTCTTAGTGGTGCAGGACCCCGACACACCATGGCACTTACACTCCAGCTTCATCCGCTCTTCTAGCACCTAAGGAAAGCAATGCAAGTATAGGTTACTATAGATCAGCTCGACAAGAGTTTGTTTACAATATAGTCTCAAAACCTGCTCATATTAACCCATTACTTCTTCAAGTTCATAACTTGCCTGTTTCTTTCTTTTGTAATTTAACAATTAATAATTGCTTGTGCTATAAATGATAGTGTTGGCATATTTAAAATGACCAAATTAGATAACAGTTCATATCAAAATAAAACCACATACAGGGGTTGGGCAATGAAACTGAAACACCTGGTTTTAAAACAAAGGTTTGGCTATAGCAGCTCGGTTTTGACCCTATTGACCCTGTGGATCCCGACAGACAGTTCTGGTGGAAACAGGAGAGTTGAAGTGCACATTTAATTCTGCCATGATTTGGGCAGCCATGGTTTTATGTTTTTTGGATACAATCTGGGCTAGCACCCGAACATCCCTTTCAGACAGCTTCCTCTTGAGTCCATAGTTAATCCTGTTGGATGTTGTTTGCCATTCTTGGTGGTATGCTGACATTACCCTGGATACCGTGGCTCTTGATACATCACAAACCTCCCACAGTAAAATGACAGGTGTTTCAGTTTCATTGTCTAACCCCTGTATTTATTACCAGGAGTTCAAATGTTCACATTTTTCAAAAACATTTTTCCAATTATACACACTTAACCAACAGAAACCTTAAACTAACTTTGCATAATAGATTTTGTTGTACATCTCACTGAACTGCATACATATGTTGTATACATCATCATCTGGATACCAAAGAAACCCACCTAGTTATAGGTAACATTTTAATCACTATTATTAGCAATGGATTAATACACATACCCAATTGATGCCCATTGCAAACTCTGTGGTTTAGTCATGTGTTGGCATACCAAAGACCTTATACTGAGTTTTACTAATGACATAAGACAGTTGCCGAACCACTGAAAGAAATATGCAGATGCCAGTTAAATGTCAAATCCAGGGAAAACAGACTTAGCTATTATACATTACTTTGTAATTAATTTTACCTCCCAGGAGACCACATAGAAGTACACGAAAAGTAAATATGGATTTCATGTTACTATTCACCATGACACTCCAGCAAATGTGAATCATTTGGCTATGTTATATAAAACTGAATTTTTATAAGGCAAAACTAATCACATGTTTATTAACCAGTTATATCTGGGACAAACATAATTACATATGAAGTTACTGAAAAAACAATAACTACTAACTTATCTGTTTAGTTGCATTATAGAGACACAGGCTAGGCACCACTTTGATTTAATAGGTAGTGTGGTTGTCCCACAGTATTAGAAAGCCAGATTTGTTACTTCTGTAACTGTATGTGTTTAGTTTGTCATTTTCATAGTAGATGCATTGCACATAGCACATAGAGTGTGATGCCCTTTTAAACTGGCACACTGTTCACTGTGTAATCGCACCTTGTGTGTAATGTTTAAAGGGCAGGCTGATGGCCCAAGGTGACCATCACCAGAATTCTGCAGTTACTGATTAATTAATTATGAGTAATCTAAACTCACTGCTACCACCAGCTTTATTTTTAAGTGCTTCAGCAGAGCACATTTTCCAGTGAATCTACCAACTCATGCCCAAGTCATTTATTATTTTCCTTCAAAATATGTGCAAGTTAACTGATTAACTTGACAAAATCTAGCATGATCCACACAAGGACATGGCCAAGAATGTTTTTATTCACCTCAGTTCCATCAATACGTACTGCATCATTCAAGACAGCTGTTTTTATACATGTGAGATTATGAATAAAACTCCAGAACAAATCTTTTAAATAAGTGCTTGCAATGTTGTGCACATTTGAGTCAATCAATTTCCATTCAGTAGAATGAAGTGCACCAGTTTTCCTCCAATCCATTAAAGCCAGCTCAAACCACACACACACACACACACACACACACACACACACACACACACACGTCTGATTGCAATTGAAATTCCAGAAAGGCAGACCTGATCCTGCTTGTTGCAGAGTCACATGTTAAAAGTTAAAATCCTCTTAGCCTCCACTCCTGCCTTGTGATGCTCAACTATTACTATGATAGCTCTTTTATAAAAGGCAGAAAAAACTGATGCAATGGAGCGAGCAGTATGTTTTCAGAGCAGCAGAATGAAGCTTGCAATAATATCCTGTTACTGACTTTACACTTCATGATTCCATGCAATGGCCTGGAGGGGGATTGGAGTGGCTCCATCTGGTAACCGCAGACTGGGCTCCGCTTAGCTCAGCTTGGCTCTTCCAGCACACACAATAAAGAGCAGCGTTATTAATTAGATCCATTTGCCACCAGAGTGCACTCTGAAGCGGAGAAGCTGTGCTGTTAGGGTGCATGTTATTTTATGTTCTGGGATGACTAATAACAAACAAACATGGCCAAGAGGAGCAGAGCCAAGCCAAACCAGTGCTGGAATCAAAAGGATGCCACAAGATTGGAAAGAGAAAATGCAGTCTCTCCCTTTTTCTTTCAGCTGCTCCTGTTAGGGGTCTCTATTGTAGAGCATCCGCATATTAGGTTTTACACCAGACGCTCTAACTGATATAACCCCCTCCATTTATCCGGACTAGGGACATACACCCCCAGCGAGTGGAGAGTTTTTCCATTAATGCATCACTCAACTTTATTGTTGCAAGCCCCACCTAGGATTGGAAGCAGGCCCGCTGATGGTGCCCTTTTCCAGCAAATGGCTCTACCCATTAAGCAACTGAGGCTGCAAAGGGAAAATATACACTAATTGTGCAAAAGTTTTAAAGAATCTGTAAAAAGAAATTTTCTGTTAGTCATCAACCAGAGATAATCCAAAAACACAGCCTGTAAGCCCTGTTGTTGTGTGATGGCATTTTATACTAGTGCGTTACACATTTTTGCATGGACTTTATCCCAAACACCTGCTATAGAAAGCCAGCAAACTATAAAAGATACTGCTGGGCTAGTCCAAAACCTATCCTAGAATTTACAGGCTTCAGGAACTAAACGACACACAAGTCAGCCGCCATGTTGGGTAACAGTCACTGATGCATTGTCAGGGGGATGATATCACCCATGTGACTCCAACTTCCTCAGGCACTGCTAGAACCTGAGCCACCACCATAATTTCTGGCAAGTTGTCTTTGAAACACAGCATACCTAGGCATATATGCCATAGATACAAATATATACTTTTCTTTACTTATTTATGGCCAAGTCTTGGAATTTTGCCATAATACTGGTTAAGACAAATTAATACATATTTCTTAGCAGAAGCTTGAGCTTAAGTAAAAATATGTATAGATTTAATGCCTGAACATAACATTTTTCAAGTTACCTTTCTCCCTGCTTCATTGTTGTGCAGGTTCATTAGTCGGCGGGCATTTTTTTTTATCTCGCGAGCATCCACAAACCTCCTGGAGAACTCGATGCCATATTTGATGTCGGCAGAGCAGCCCCCCCACTTCCACCCCTCCTCTTGGTTGTAGTAGCCTTGCTTCTCCCGATCGCAGCCGCAGTGGCTCATGTTGCCCTGGCTACAGGCTGCTGTCACTGCATGGGCCACTCCTGCAGCTGTGATGGCGTAGGTGAATGCAGCTTCCCTGCTGCCTAGGGGAAAGAGAGATGATCCTGTGATATCCCCAATTCACCCCACTAATACATAAAATTCATTTATAAGAAAAGTAAAGCCTACAGAGGACCACTGCTAAGACTTTTATTATAATATTGCCATCAATTGAAAATCCTAAAAAATAATCCTATGCATTTATAGTTCACAATTTCTTTACAAAAGCTGAACCATGAAACAACCACATTTGTCATTTTAGACAGCTTGTAACACAACTTGTTGTTGTAGCACAACACAGAATACTGATCGTATGAGAAAGCTGTACAGGTGCTGTCCAATGTGCTGAATTCTTTAAATAAAGCACCTTGCAAACTGGCCACAAGAAAGAGGAATGGTCTACAGGACAACTCTGTCTCTGGTCATGGTTACAGTTCTCCACACTGGTACAAAATTGCATTGTTATTTTTGTACAAAAATCATTTAACATCATTAAAATATTAGCAAGTGCTGCAAAACAATCATTATTATTATTATTATTTTTCATACTCACCTTTTGTTTTGTAAATGGAAAAATAATGTTTTATAAAATAATCAGTCCTATAGTACTACAGTTTCTGGTAGGTTAAGGCTATCAGTGTTAGCTTCTGCTAATGATTTCAGCTCCAGTAGGCTATCTCCTTGTAGAAGCAGTGCCCATTATGACAATTTTGTCCTTAACTGTCCCTTTTCATTGTCTTCTGTAATCTGTGACACATCCGTGACTCAAAAACAACTGCTCACTGTCATTACAGTTCAAACTCGTTACAGCTGTGGAAATAGAGCAAGCCTACACACAATCACACCAACATTGAACACACATATGCACCATGCTGCACACTCATGCAAACAGCTCACCACATACACTGTGCCAGCATAATGGTAAAAACACACACCCGCATAGAGCATACATAGTGACACGCAGGGGAAATGATGCCGCACCAGTGGGTTGTCACCCCCTGTTGGGTCTGGAACTGCTAAGTCTGGATATGAGAGCAAATTACAGCAACATCCACAGAGAGAGAGAATTGTCGCTGTGTTTGTTCTGTGGCCATCTCTTCCAAATTAAATTGTTCAAATCCTCAACTCCTCTGTTTTGCCCAATTAAAATGTTTAGCCATCAGCAATTGCGATCTTGGATGCAATGTCCAGTTAAATGCTTTCAGAATCCTAACCTGTGTTAACACCAGACAATTTCACAAGCACTAAAGAATAGAAATTATTTTAAAACTATGTCTGAATGAGAGCATCTCTCTCTGTTGCCCTCTCTCTTCTGTTCCCTTTCTCTCTCTCCTTCTCTCTCTCTTTCTCTTTCAATCACTACCCTTCCCCTTTCTGCATTCATGTGGTTCCTAAATTGCTGAAGTGAAAAAAAGAACATGAAGACTCCAACTCCAGAACCATGACTCTGTTCCAGGAGGAACCACCCTGGGATAGCCTTATGCACTGCCAGTGGAAAATTGGAATGACCAGAAAAACCTCAGTGGACTTGGAACAGTATGGAGAGATGAACATAGCATTATTAAACCATGTGCCTTAAGTGGTTCAGTGGCAAGTGTCTGTGACAAGAGTCCAAGATGTGTGGAGAAAGAGAAGCGTTAGAGCTACATTAGCATTAAATACACATTCATATTTCTTATCTTTTATCTCTGATATACAAGATTGTTTTGATTATCAATATGAAGAAAAAGTAGGCAGGTGACTTTTTTTGTGACACCTGACCAGTTTTTGTGAAAGCAGTTCACTAAAGCAGAAATTTACAACGATAAAAAGAACTATAAGTATTAAAACACATAATATTAGTTTCTCCTGGACTTAATCTGGGGCTAATCAATGTAAAAGTGTAGGTATAATTATAAGCCTTAAAATAATTGAGCAATCCAACACAAATTTACTAACATTTTAAATAACACAGCCCTTGTTTTTGTTTACATTGTGGAGCACAGTGATGAAATGACTATACCATATCGCAGTGGTGTTGCAATAAAATGACAGTAGTTTGTTTGTACAGATGGGTGACAAAAGAGACCCTGCCCTGGTGTAGTGTCTGTTGTCCTTTGCGGATAAAATCTCAAAGTGCTACAATATAAAATAAAATAAAATAATATAAGTTATTATTATCTGCATAAATTCAGATAATAATAACTAATATTATTTTATTCTCTTTTATATTGTAGCACTTTGAGATTTCTTTGAAATGTAAAGTGCATTATAAATTGCACCACTTTAGCCAGTTACTTACAAAGGGTGCGGGCTGATTCCTAAATAAAAACAGAGAAAAAGGTGGCACCCACTAGTGGTTAGAGAGTGTTGCAAGATTAAATTCAGCTATTACAGCAACTTTAACACAGAACTTCAGACTATCCAGGAAATCATTTACTTAAGACTGTATATACAAATTACCATAATTATCCACTCTGTAATTGAAGACACATTTCACAACAAGAAAGCACATAAACAAAGTTATTTCTCAACAATCAGTGGGTCAATTCATTCAGTGTAACATTAGCTAAATAATATCAGTAATACCATTTGCAATCATTATAGATTTGCTAAACATTTTATTTAAAAAAGCTGACAGCGAAAGTCGCATTCAGCATCTCACTTTTTGAGTGAGTACTTACCCTCACATTTTTGTAACTGTTTTATTATACCTTTTCATGGAACAACACTGAAGATATGACACTTTGATACAATATAAAGTAATCAGGCTACAATTTGTAAAACAGTGTAAATTTGCTGTGCCCTCAAAATAGCTCAACACAGCCATTAATGTCTAAACCACTGGTAACAAAAAGTTATTAGATAAATTAGCCATTTTCCCACCCCAGTATCATGTGACTTGTTAGTGTTACTGTTACTGTTAGTGGGACTGTGGTGGCCTAGTGGTTAAGCTACTGGACTAAGGACCAAAAGGTCCAGGGTTCAAATCCCACCTCTGCCACAGATGGGTCCCTGAGCAAGGCCCTTAACTCACAATTGCTTGGACTGTAGGACTGTATTAATTGTAAGTTTGTCTGGATAAGGGTGTCTAACTTTAAATGTAAATGTTACAAGGTCTCACGTGTGACTGGGGAGCAGGTGTTATTGCTCTCATGGTTTCTCAAACTGGTCTCTCAAAAAAACTCACTGAGAAACCTGTAAAAAAAGATTGACCTAGGCTATAAGAAGAACACCCTGAAGGTGAGCTCGAGCACGGTGCCCAAGACCATACAGAATCACACAGTTTGCTAAGCAGACTAAGAACATGGATTACTAGAACCATGTTCAGACCAAGGGCTGCATGAGTGCTGCTGGCTGGTGGGAGATACAGTTCATTGAGGGAACCATCATGTAATATGACATACTAAAGCAGAGCATGTAAGCCCTTCAGTAACTGGTCTGCAGGACCAATATTCCAACATGATAACAACCCAAAACACACCTCAAGACGACCACAGCCTTGCTAAAAAATTGACAGTAAAGGTCAAGCATGTCTCCAGACCTAAACCCTATCTGTGGGGTATTTTAAAACGGAACTCCATGCCCAAGGTAGTGCTGGAAAATAATGGTTGCCACACATGTTTACATTTTGGGCACAATTTGACTAAATTTACACTGTTACACAATCTGTAGACTGACCTTTTTTTTACATTTGATCAAACTGTCACATCTTCAGTGTTGTCAAATGAAAAAAATAAAGCAACATATTTACAAAAATGTCAGGAATGTACCCACTTTTGTGAGATACTGTAGATGATGCAAGTAACTTAGCAGACTGGAGACAATATTAATCGTCAGCACTGTATTTATTTCCAGGCAAAAGTAAACTAATTTAAACACATATCTGTAACTGTAACTGATTGGACCAAGTGTTTTAATACATTCAGAATTAATTTACATAATAATAATTCTGCTATTTGCCAAAGCACAAATGTGTTCTGCTGAAAGGATTGCATACCAAAATCTGCTATGTTTTCTTGCAACATTATACTATTATAAGTTGCTTGCTTTTAATTTGATGCAAAGTGTATTGCCTGGATTTCTGCTAAAAGTTTTCATGAGTAATTCTCTGAAAAATCCACTTGAATCAAGAATTTTTTGTTGGTCATGCATTTTCTTCATTTCATAACTGACCTCAGGAACATTTCCCACAGATCTACCAACACTATGTTCTTTTTTAATAGCGACATTTACATTTTTATCATCAAAGTTTGTATTTTATCTGATGGCTGCTTTAGTTGACAGATAAATGATTATGAAACTTGCATGCTAGTTTACTTCTTCGGTTACTTCTTTACTCTTCTGCCTTTGTCATTTGTTGGAATACATTTTGTGCATGCATTTGAATTGGATTTGGATTGTAGCTTGTGGATTTCACTAATCAGTTTAAGAGCAACAAGAAAGGAAAGATGTTCATGATATACAAGTGTTTGATTAAATAACTATAATTACCCATAACTATGCATACAACAAAACAAGGAGTAGAAGAGATGATATTCGGTGTGAAATGTCCTATGGGGGCTTCTGAGGGTATCATTTACAAACCTTACAATGGTTATTTAGCTACATAGTAAATATTAAATGGCTGTGCATTGTTTGTTAACCAGCTGTATCCTTCATCAAGTTGGCAGAGACACTGTCTTGTAACTGAAATGATAGGTGTCAGTATTTGTCTTTGTTAGGATTCCTCTCCCTTTTTCCGGATAGGTCTCTTGCTGTACAAACTCCTTGTTGCAATACTAAGTTTTGATTATCCTCATAGTCACAATTTTGACATTAACTGCTGTGTGTATTTTGTAATTTGCTGGTGCCAAATTTGTCATTGGTGTTGGCCCCAAAGCTATGGTGGATGAACAGTGATCTTTGTCATCTTGTTTTTGATACCAGGGAACTTTACAGCATCTTTTGAGTCTTTTGTATATCTTACTCTTCTGCTTTGTTTGTTAAGCAGATATTCCAGTATTTAACTTTGTCTGTGTAATTTTTAGTGTATTCTCCTGAATGTTATCTTTATCAGATTTTTCTTAATGAAATAAAGAAGATACATTAATTTACAAATAATGTACTGTGTATATGAACTTAAACTTTAGCAATAAATGTATTAACATAAACAATTTCTGCTATTGCTGTTAAAACTTCTAACCTAGCTATATTGGAATATGGAATATTGGTCAACACTTTCTATGCTTTCTTTCTCTGCTCCTTTGCTGTGCTTCCTTCCTGGATGCTCTCTTGCTTCTTTTGTTTCCTCTCACTTATCTCTGTCGCTGATTTCGCCTATTCTTGTGCACTGAACTTGCGCCATGTCTCTCTGTGCCTCACCAAATTTGTAGCCGTTCTTTTAGGCTTTTAGTACTTCTGTTGTTGCACAGCTGCCGACATCTATTAAATAATGTTTGAATTTTTTAAAAAGATGTTGCTAACGCAGGAAGGGAAAGCCCATTTGAGTAATGTAGTGTATTGTGACACATATAGACCAATGATGATAGTGATGTGATAATGATGACTGATGCTGTAGGCTACTGAGTTATTTGACAAGTAATATAGCAGTCAACTGTAAAGATAAGGAATATTGGCCTTGCCTGGCTGATGACATATCATTTTCTTCAAAAGGTTAAAACAAATTTTAACATATAATTAAATAAATATTATTACACATTGTAAGCCATAACAAAGTATGGTAACATTGCTGATGGTCATTTAATATACTCACTGACAATTATATTACAGGTGAAATATTAAAAGAAATGAGAGAACACTCACCAGAGTTTGTTCAAAAATGTGTGCCACAGAGGAACACGACAATGTGATGCTGGTATTGGAACAAACTGTTTTTGAGTGGCTGTGTGTTCTGTTAGTAATACAGATCCCTTTTCTTTAGGGCATTACGGTGGTTGGTTGGTAGCACTGCTGCTGACCTGGGTGCTCTCTGTGTGGAGTCTGCATGTCCTCGTCTACTAGGTACTCCGGTTTCCTCCCACAGTCCAAAGACATGTGCGTTAGGTAAATTGGTGTCTCTAAAGTGACCCTTAGTGTGTGACTCTGTGTATATGTGCCCTACAATGGATTGGTGACTCTGAGGAAGTGGGGGACTACTTTTAAACCACCATGGCAATACAAGAACCATTGTCTAATCAGAGACTGTATCATTTATAACCCCAAATTGTTAGGCGACTCAGCGCGGCCTCCCGTCCGTCCCGCCGTCCTCCCGGTTCAACGTTACGGAGCGATCGATAAGCAGGGCTATATTCCATTCTGTAATTGACGACGTGATTAGGATCACCTGGAGCTCATGTTACTTATACGTAAGCTCCAGCGTGCCTCCGTGCCACTTCTCGTCCGCGTTCACGTCTGCGCTATCGTTCCGTAGCGTTTGTCCGCGTCCGCCATTACGCTTAGATTTGAGACGCACCCGAAACGGCTCCTACTCGCGCTTGCTGCGCTTTCGAGCTCACGCTCGCCCCCTGACGCTTCGATCTCGCACTGCGTCACCCGATTTGGGACGCACCCCGAAGACGCCTCTCTCTGGCACTCTTAGGGCCCTACGAGCCTCACGCTCGCCCCCTAGCGCTTAGGGGGCACGGAATGTCGCCCAATTTGGGACGTGCCCCTAAGTGTCATTTTCCTTTTTGTATTTTGGAGAGCCTTTTGCTCTGCCTCCTGAGTT
>JAVSBV010000029.1:836617-847238 GCA_033117975.1 Parotocinclus spilosoma | reverse complement strand
TTCTGAAATGCAGTGTTTCTTTTATGCCAGATGTAATGGGACACACACCTTCCAAAGAGTTCAACTTTTGTCTCATCAGTCCACAGAATGTTTTCCAAAAAGCTTGGGGATCATCAAGATGTGTTTTGGAAAAATGTGGTTTTCTTCTTGAAACTCTGCCATGCAGGCCATCTTTGCCCAGTCTTTTTCTAATGGTGAAGACCATAACTGAGGCAAGTGAGGCCTGCAGTTCTTTGGACGTTGTGGTGGGTCTTTTGTGACCTCTTGGATGAGTCGTCGCTGCGCTCTTGTGGTAATTCTGGATAGCCGGCCACTCCTGGAAAGGTTCAACACTGTTTCATGTCTTAGCCATTTGTGGATAATGTCTCTCACTGTGGTTCTCTGGATTCCCAAAGCTTTGAAAACCCTGCATATCAAACTGACTACAAAGTTTTTAGAACCATGATTTATCTCCTGTGATTACTACACTTGTTTGTATGTATATATCAAAAATCTTTCCTTTACACTGTTTGACTGATTTATATTTTGTCCTGCTTCATTTTATTCAATATAATATTTTGTAAACAAATCCAGTTTCAAAGCATAACTCATTCCCAGTTTGATCAGATCTACACTAGGGTAATAGAAGTAAACATCAGACACTTAAGGTTTATTAGAGACTTTAAGTTTAGATGTTTTGTCCTCTATTGCGTATATGGGGATTTGAGATAGAAACACTCCAGTTACAGTTAAGTCTACCATGGCCTGGATGGCTGAGAATCCACACAGACAAGATAGATCACAGCTTTACTAAGCTTCAGTAGATCTATAACTGTTACAGTAAATATGAAGTGGCCAGAGCAACCTTTCACCAACTGGGCAGTTCCATACTAATAATATTAAAGCAAATGGTATGCATGACACTCTAATTAGGTGCTTTGTAGCTTTAATTTTTGACTGAATTCTCCCATCTAGAGCAACCTATGCTTCTACTTCTACTAAATTATTTGTAAGGTTAAAAGGCTCATCTAACTGCCCTTGCACCCACCCTCCTGTGAAGTGAGTATAATTTGAACTTAAGCAATTTTTCACTGGGCACAGTGACAAACTCCATTCACGTGAATACACTGAATCACCAGAATGACAAACAGGCCAGAAAGGTAAACGCAAAAAGGTTAGAGTACTTCTCTCTTTCAACACCTCTATTGTGTAATGGAGACTGAAACAACCTTAGTTTTAGTCTCATTTCAAACTAAGATTACAAGATCATTTACAGAGACACACATCGACACCTAGACTTCAACATACCACAGATCCACATACTAGTGAGTACACCCCTAAGTGAAAGTGGCCAAATTGTAGCCAATATGCTATGTTCCCTAGCTGGTATCATGTGACTTGTTAGTGTTATGAGGTGTCTGGTATAAATGAGTGTGTTAAATTTGGTGTTATTGTTCTCACACTCTCTCATAATGGATACTGAAAGTTGTTGGTACTTCATGCCAAAGAATCCTCTGATTATCTGAAAAAAGAATTGTTTCTCTACATAAGGATGGCCTATGCTATAAGAAGCTTGCCAACACCCTGAAAGTGAGCTGGAACCATAACATGTGGTCTGATGAGACCAAGATAAACTTATTTGGTTTAGATGGTGTCAAGCGTGTGTGGCAACAACCAGGCTAAGAGTGAAAAGACAAGTGTCTCTGGCCTACAGTCAAGCATGGTGGTGGGAATGTCATGGTTTGGGGCTGTATGAGTGCTGCTAACTGTGGGAGCTACAGTTATTTGAGGGAACCATGAAAGCAAAAATGTAATGTGACATACTGAAGCAGAAGATGATCCCTTCAGAAACTGGGCTGCAGGGCAGTATTCCAACATGAAAACAACCCCAAACACACCTCCAAGACGACTACAGCCTTGCTGAAGAAACTAAGAGTAAAGGTCAAGCATGTCTCCAGACCTAAACCTTATTAAGCATCTGTGGACATTCTCAAAATCTGGGCACAATTTCATCACTTTCACTTTTAGTGTGTACAGTCTGTATGTTATAAAGAACAATGTAAAAAGGTTTGTTACAATACAATATAGTTTGTGAGGTATCTGTTGTCAGGAAGTAAACAGGAAATATATTTTCAGTTATTTAGAAAGGCGAGCCATGGAGGGACCCAGGATGCTTAATCACAAAACCAATGCGCTACTTCCATACTAACAGGCAAGTGCATCAAAACAGAGAAAGGAATGGGTTTACAACACCAAACAAAGGAGCTGTTAAGAAATGGTTTCAAAGAAAACAGATGGATATCGCTAAACAGAAAGCAAGTTATCTAACCCTGAGTCGATACCAGTGAACAATTTGTGAATCAAAGTAGAAGCTCCCATAGCAGCAGCGAGCCTAGCTCATGTAACCAAGAGATATAAACGCTCAAAGCAAGAGGCGCCCGATTGCTCCAAAAGCAAAGGCTGACCCTAACAATTCTTATTACCTTGGGCTGAGCTCTACGTTCACACCTCTATAAAGGAGTAAAATTGGAGTACCTCATTAAAAACCTCCCGCCGGAGCCTTAAATAACCCCTGGGGCAGGTGTTTTTTTTACAGCCTTTATCAGATCCTTGCCTGCTGGACGCTGGAGGCGCATACATGCTAGGGATTGTAGTCCTAATCCAATGTCTTCCATAATGCCTTGGCCCTCTAGTGTCGGAACATGGAAGTGTGTGCTTCCTAATAATTGCAAACTGACACTGTAAATAGAGCTGACCTAATGATGACAACATAGATTTTTTTCCAGGCATCAACATTTGTATTTTTTATTCACTTGTTAGATTTGTGTGCCTTTAAGCTGTAAAATACAGAGGTTCATCAACCAACATTTCTCTTTCTGTGGATATTTATATTTCCCTAGTAATATTGAATTGAGGATCCGATTACATTACCATTTTCTGAAACAGAATCTTTCCTTCAGTTAAATCTCTAGGGGCTCAGTAATTTCCAATAACCCAGTCTTAATGTGTAACGCAATGGAAAGCCAAAATAAAATACCCACAGATTGTCCAAGATCACTGAGACTGGACAGGGAAAGAGCGAATCAACTATGTGGTTAACTGACCTTTAACTCTACAAACAATGCTATCCATGTAAGCAAAACCTTGAATGGTCATAATTTTTAGTACTTACACTCAACTGCTGGCATGTAAATGTGTTTTTCCTGAAGGTAACTGATTACAAATCATTTATAGACATACACTATGTAAAGATGTTCTAGTTCCAATAAGTATTTATGTAACTAAATTAGTAGACCTCCAAAACCCAAACCAAGAAGCAAATACCAAAATCTAAACCATTAGAAACCATTTTACCCTGCTTGTAAAATAATTTAAATGTTTAGTAGATACAGTTTTCAGTACGTAATGTTCTGAGAAAAAGTAAAAGTGCATGAAATATATACAAATGCCAAATGTTATATTATCTATTAAATCATAAGGAACATGTTAATTTTTTATTTCACTTTAATTTAGAGTATTGTATTGTAAAGATCTTTGAGAACTTTCTGTAGAATTTCTCATTATGACTACTTGTTTGTGCTCTGGCTTCATGATGCTCATGATATTTTGACATGTCCGAGATAGCAATATAATGTGGTTAGCACAGTTATCTGCATGGGTTTATTCTGGGTGCGCCAGTTCCCTTCCACATTCCAAAGACATGCTTTAGGTTGATTGGTCAATCCAAATTGGCTCATGACTAGTGTGTTGATATAACCTTGTGTCAGTTGCGAATATAGCCATTGATGTGACATTAACATAAATTAATAAACATTTAATGTGAACAACACCAAAACAAACCAATTTAACTTGTAGCAGGTTAAAACTCCCTTTTTGTTTTGCTGTATAACAACTACAAGGATCTAGTCATTTAATGCATTTATTTAGCTTTAATTATTGCACATTTGCAAAGATGAGAACACCATCTGACTTTAACTTTAGAAAAAACAACTGTAAGGATCTCTCTGTTCAAAGATACACCACAATAGTGTAAAATATCCCACAAACCATAATGCATTATGCGGAGACCAAGTCGAGCAAGACATTCAGTTGGTTAATGGAGCATCTGGCTTAAACATTCAAGTTGACCACACTTTAACAGCAACAAAGCAGTCTTAAATGGAAGGAAATATATAAAGAGGACTATAAAAAAGCACATTTTTCTATAGCCATCTCTGGAATGTCACTCAGAACAAAAGCAATGTTAATATTTGAGTTGTAGTCCATTATGAGAGCTGAGTTTATTTAGTGCAGACAGAGCAATAGGGAAAGAACAGTAACAGATTTTACAGCTCTTTACTTTTCTGATACAGAGTGGTTATGACATTTGGAATCAAAACAACACAATATGTATTTAAATGGTTAACACAATAACCTTCCTGTAGCATTAAAAGAGTTTATTATTTTAATACACAACCCCAAGTCCTAAAAAGTTGGGATGCAGTGTTCCTTATATATTTTTTTTACTTTTATTTAACTGCTGACAGTATAAACCAAATATATTTTATGTTTTGTCTGCTCAACTGCAAACATTTTATTTATCAATAAAAATTTATTTCTGCAGGTCAGGCCTGCAACACCTTCCAAAAAATAAAATGGGACAGGGAAATTTAGAGCTAGTAATGATTAAAATGTTTTTAAAACAACTGTCATTTTAAGAAGTTATTGTCAACAAGTGATTAAAAACATAATTGGGTTTAAAGGAGCAAATATTGCCAAAAGATTTTCAGTTTGTCAACAAATGTGTGAGAAAATTATTGACATTTAAATAAAAACATTCCTTAAAGAAATATGGCAAGGGATTCACATATTTCTCCCTCTACAGTGCATAATATCTGCATCAAGAACTGCCATTCATCAATAGCTGATATAACCACACGGGCAAGGGATTACCTAAACAAAGATTTGCCAAGCACTACAATATGGAGTTACATTCAGAAATGCAATTTAACCAGTTACTGTGCAAAAAACAAATGCACCTTTATGATGGAGTAGCAGATGAAGGGATGCTAGACAATGGGTTGAAAATGCATTTGCAAACACTGGGATGCCCAAAAATTAAATGCCTACAATGGCACATGCAAAATAAAAGACGACAGTTTACTTTAGAAAACTGAAATACAATACAATGAAGTTGTACATGCCTATTTCTTGTTCTCCAGAAGATAAATTTTATCACTCATCTAACTGACTTCAGTTTCTTCAGATTAGACCAAAGAAGTCACTTAAACGAGTGACAACATGTTTCTCCCACACAGCCTTATGTCCAGACTAACTAATTAAACTGTGATTTTCTGATCTGGATCAAATATTGTTTTTTCTTTTCCAATTATCTAACTTGGCTTTACCCTCTTTTCAAACTTATTTTGTTTTCCAATCTGTGCACTTATGATGGCCTCTGGTGGTGAAGAGATATCATAATACAATTGTCATCTGCTCAGTATGGGTGCCAACAATTTTTCTAAATATTTCTTATATCTTGTCAAACTTCTGAGAAGCCTGAAATAATCATACACTGTATATACCTAAATGAATTTGGTGTGATGTCTGATAATGTTGAGATCTTACAACAAGGGTTTAAAATCAATTTAATTTGACATATAGCCGTGCCATGAGGAGTTTTAATAAAAAAATAATGTAAGACGCAAAATCTGATTTGAACAGTTGCCAGAGATTGCTTAATACAGACTGACCTACTCGTAACTCCTGGCCGAAGACCGTGCGCTCACCCAGGGCCGAGCAGTTCCAACGGCCGTAGCGGAACTGGTACTGACACTCATTGATGCCCAGTTGTGCCCCTTCACCAATTACAATGATGGCATCGGGACGACTTTGGCAGATGGCCCGCTGACGAGGAGCCAGGCCTGGAATCTTGTTACAGATGATGTTGGCACCCAGGGCCACGACAGAGGAAAGGGCCCTTAAACAGGAAAGAAAAATTAAGATATAACTAGTTATAACAGAGACATAATCAGTGATGGACTGATATGTATTCTTCATGCTGGCTTTTAATGTGGAAGGTCAGGTACAGGATATAAAATTAAGAACTTTATGAAAAAGGGATCTGTTGTTTAGTGTATGTCACAGATTGTAATTAATCAACACAGGCTAGCAAACCTTAAAAATAAATTATTTTACACTAGTCATTTTAGATTGACTTTACACAAAAAAAAAGCGACACTACACACATCATGTCTTAACTAGATTTACTGAGAAGCTCTGGAGTTACTGGAATCCTTTGGTTCAATAAATGTCAAAAAGTGTTATGACAAACTATCTGCGTGGTTACAAAGCCTTAGTCTCACACTGAATTGTGCAACTACAATAATTCTTCATCAACAATAATTCTTGATGAGCTTGCGGAACTAAAGTGATATGATTCTGAACCACTCCAACAGATCCTGCAGGGTACAGTTCTCTTTTATGGACTCTTATTTAGCTCACTCCACAAGTTTGCCACCTGATTTATGTCAGGGCACTGGGATGGTCATTCTATAAGCTTACATCTGGTGACTGAATATTTTTTGTGGATTTGGATATGTTTAGGAATTTGAATCATTGTTCTGGTGGATGTTCCAGCCACGACCGATTTGTAACTTGGCAGAAGCAGCCAAATTTAAAATGTCATAGTCCTTCATGCTGTCCAAGTTTTTCATGTTCCACCTTGCCACAGGCCTAAAAGTTCTCTGGCCGAAAAGTTCCTCTGTTCTGGAATCTGGGTCTATGGCGTGCAAACAGTCCAAGCATGCTCCATTTTGTGATATCCTGTTTTAACCCATTTAATCCATGATCCCCATTTGGGGATTGGGTGCTTTAACTCGCCTACTGATGAGATGGGATGGGATGTAGGCATACAGAAATAAAGTTAAAAAAAAAATCAGAAAAAAATTGGCAGGTAATGGGTTAACAGCACCCCAATTATGCATGACAAATCACTTACAGAACTTATAGGTATTTTTTAATATTTGTAAAGTATTAAATATTTAGGGATGTTTGTGAAGGTTTACAAATGTTAGTAGCTGAATGTACATTTTTGCATTATAAACTTATTTTTTTTTTATTTTTTAAATTACAGAAGTAAAGTAAGACAGGTGTGTGTGTCCATGGATTATAAGGGTAACCACATAAACATGTTCCATAAAGTATTTAGTCCTCTTTACCAAGGGTGGCAAAAATTCTGGGGCGGACTATAATTAAAACCATTTGTCATAGTTTCCAAAGAAAAAGCTTCTAAATGGTGTATCACAAATATTTTGATGGTATGAAGAACAATATTTGATAAATGTATTGTATACATTACATTTGATAAATGGATGTTCAGAGCAGAAAACGATATTTTGTTTATTTGCGCGTGGGTGAGGTCTATCCACAATGGTTTGGCGTAAGTCCCTGATAAAGTAAGTTGGTTAGTACACTAATTGTTAGGTAACATAGCTACAATTGTTTCCAGACCTAACCAATGACAGTCAAGCCACAGGCAGCAACACAATTTGTAATTTCTGCTTCTTAAATTTAGAAGTGGTTCACATCTTGACCCTATAGTCACCATAAATGTTATTCATTTTAATTTGGCATTTTACTTTGTTTACTAAACAGAAATTTACAACATAAATCAGGTTTATGTGTGTTTCATATGTAATTCCTGGATGTTTAAATATGCAACAGACCATTAGTCTACTTGCTGTCTCCACAAATGTTTTTAAGCTGGGCAAATAATAATGAGCAAAATTGTTACATAAAAAGTGCATAGAGTGGAAGAGCTTGCACCTCATCCTAACCAATGGTATGCATTACAGTGTGTAATAAAATATATATTATTAATAGAAGAGGGCGTGCTTTCATAACTTTTCCTAGCACACTTTAACGCTTGGTTCTACTCATATAACAGTGCCTAGTACTCATTGGGTATTTTGGGCACAGTTTGTGTATAAAACAGCAGTGTTAAACAACCTAGCCCTTTTGTTTACAACCATCTAACCCATTCAGATACATGTATTTCAAACATATCAGACACAAGGGCTATGAAAGCCCATGGAAGCACATGCCAGCTTTGAAGTATGACGTAGACCACTAAGGACTCCACCACAAGCATGGCAGGCTGCAGCATGCAAGCTGTGTGTCAGCAAAATGCAAAAGAACAAGCATATCGGGAGGGGGGACAGTCACAAGTTATGGATTCCCTTTCAAAACACATGAAAGCTGGGAAACAAAGGGAGGGAATGTTCCTTGGAAATTGGATATGGTTGGCTTGAGTCTGCTTTAGTTGCCTTTCCATGTCCACAAAAGCTTAAGAATTATTCTTAAATGCAAAACCACATGTGCAAAGACTGAGACAAGGAACTAGCAAATGCCTTCTTTGCTCTGAGTTTAAGATACACATATTGTTTCAGATTAGAATCAAATCCATATGTCTGCGTAAGAGATGGTAAAGTGTTTTTTTTTATTAAACTCTTACTGAAAAAGGTGTAAAGCAGTAGGATAATTTGATGTAAATTTGTAGGCAGTTTAACAAACATGAAATCTCCACTTAAAGTTAGAATTACAGTTCTGAGTGTTACTGTCCCAGCTTCATTTGTGTCTTCATTAATGTCTAGGAACATTTTTCAAGGCAGGGTAAGATGGGATTTAAAAAAACAAAAAAAAATTATATATATATATATATTTTTTTTTTCTTTTAATTGTTTTTTTCTTTATATATATATTAATGATATTTATGATATAATTTATATATATATATATATATATATATATATGCTCTTACATTTCTGATGCAAATATAATATAGTGATCCCAACATCCTACAAACAGATACAATAGCTTCATTGGACTGCGTGAGGACCAGTGTATGGAAATCATTACCCAAAATCACAAAAAATCGCTTTGTTGAGACTACCCTGTGCTTTGCTACTGCATCGATCTTCATTTCCCAGTTTTCTAAACATTGAGAAATAGTATGCTAAACAAGCACAATGCACATACAAACAATTTCTATTGACACTTCATAATTCCTGAGTCCGAAAAATGAAGAAGTACATGAATGGATTTCCCACAAAAACACTTAATCCTTAATCCTTACTTAATAAAAGCCACAGCTTAGTCATTTAATTTAGTTATTTAATTAAAGCATACCTACATTATGTACAGTAAGTTTTATATTTTATATGATGGGTAAGGTTTCCAACTCAATGTGCCCAAATTAGCCTGCATGCACACACAACCACCACCAACAACACCATCCAGTACGTATATTGCCCTACTATGTCTGTTTGATGTTGATATTGGCTATAAATACTACAACAGGCTAGCTTATGGCAAGGTATAGAAATAAAATAGGGATCACAGGCATTTGCTGGCCAGTGTGTCTGTGGTAATGTCGTACCACCATTCAATGTTAACACCGTTTGTTGACCATGTCATGATACAACGGTAAGGCATTCATGAAATCTGACTGTATGCACCAAGCATAGTGCTCACCACCTCTGCCTTTTAGTTACTCTAGCTTGCAAAGGCACAAAAGTGTAAGTCAGACTTCACTTCATAACACACAGCATGTGTGTGCACAGTTTCCCGCCCAGATGACATCTTTGTGGAGTTTGCATACTCTGATTCCTTTCACATTCCAAAGATGGTTTAGGTCAACTGTCATCTCTGAAAGTCTCCTAGTGTGTGTGTGTGTGTGTGTGTGTGTGTGTGTGTGTGTGTGTGTGTGTGTGTGTGTGTTGGTTGTGTGTTTAGTTCCCTATAATGGATTGGTTGCCTGTCTTGGATTGGTTCCTGTATTGTGCCATGTGATAGCAGTTAGACCCTAGCACCTATTTGACCCTAAAGTATAAAAATGAAAGAACAAGTTAATCTAGGTGAAAGCTAGATGTTTACGCAATACACTTTATGGTTGTCTATTTATTACACAGCACACCAATATAGGATCAAAGTAAAAAACACAGATACTTATCTTTAAAATGTAGGTTGATGAGAAATTATGGCAAAATAAATCAGATCTGTACTACAAGGGCAATAGTAACATAAACAGGACTTCTTGGTAAATCATAAATAAACTATCCTGAAGACAGGTAAATGCAGTCTAGACTTAAACAGCATAAAATAAATGTCCTCTTTGGGCTTGGCTAAAACTAACATGCAGCTCACCGCCCCTTTTTAAACATTGTTAAACTACCAACATAGGCTGATGGTGTTTATAGGGGGAAAAAAAACTTCACAAACTATCTCTACTCTTGTAACCCTGGGTAAGACATTTTTAATGTAACTTTTTTGTCCCACAAACTAAAATAGATGGACTTCTAATATTTTTAAATTTAAGGTAAATATATTTAAGAATTATTTTATCTGCCTTGCTTTCAGGGGTTGTTTCTAAGTTACAGAACAATGCAATTTATAAAAGTGTATTTTACTGTTTCACAGATACAAACAAGTGTATCCATATTGTCCACTACTGTTTCTACATTCACAGCAAATATGGGTGTGTGAAAGAACAGTTAACACTTAAATGTCAGCTCACAGTAGATTAATCAGAATTAATCTGGATTATTTATGCATTTTCTTTGTATTACAAATCATAATCAGCACAATATGTAATATGTAAATA
>JAVSBV010000029.1:799444-821764 GCA_033117975.1 Parotocinclus spilosoma | reverse complement strand
TCTCACGCGTGCACACGCACACACACACATACACGCACACACAAGCGCACACACACGCACACGAACGCGCACATACACGCACACGCACACACACACACACACACATATTATTATTATTATTATTATTATTATATATTCAATTTTTTCCTGCGAACATGTGCATTAAATGAGAGCTGTGAGTGGAGGGAACCTTATACTCTAAGGCCTTTTACAAGAAGTTTCTTATTGCTTGTAGATTGTGCTGATGTAATACTAGCTTGCTGTTGCCTCAGGGATGATGTCTGTGACTTTGCTGGAAGTATTTACACATGTACATTGGTCAGTGTGCTAAGGTTAGGAAATATTAAGTAGACTAGCCTTAATCGTAATAATGAGATATGTGTACAATAATAGTGATCCCTGCACAATGAAAGCACGTCTATAATCTGTGGTTACTCCTTGTGCCTGCAATCTCTCTCTCATACAGTTTGCTTTTGTTTTCTGTGACTGCTAACCATTTTGGTGTGTGTTTTTTAACGGCAACGTCTCTCTTCTCCTTTAGAGCTGAAGATGTTCTCTCCCTCCTGACGGCTTCAGTGCTTGGCGAATTAATAATTCAAGGAGTGAGGAATGATAGGAAAGCGAAAACTTATCAGCTCTAAGAGTGGAGAGACTGCACAAGCACTGATACAAATGTTCTGGCACTAAAAAAAAGCAACTGCCTCAAAAGCAGTCTATGTAGCAGTGTGCAATGAGGTTCAATTTCCTTTTTTGCTCATTTTTTTTCTTACTACTTGTGTACATATTTAGTTTTCTTATGTAGCACATAATACATGTGGGGATTTTTTTTTTTAAATATTGGAGTAGGTGTGAATTTGATTTGACTTGAAGAGCTGCAATTTTAAGGTTTCAGAATGTTTCCAAAATGCTGTTTGTTACTTTTCTCACTTTTTGAAGGCAGCGTGCCCCATTTTGCAATAACTGTACAAATATAGTTTTGTGTTCTCCTGTCATCGAGATCCATTGAAGTGTCCACACATGGGCGAACAGCTGTGCAAACCTGCCATCACCCTGGTGATGCATGGCACAGAAGTCGGCTGGTCTTATGCAGATCAGTTTGGGCATCTGTTGGCTCTTCCCTTAGAAAAGCCCTTACACACATTATGTTAAAAAACTCAGTCTAAATTATTATATGTAACGTTTAAAATTTTGTCTTTGACAGCTGACCAATGTTGCTTGGCGATAGACTAGGTCAATCCATGTAGCATCAACCAGTATTAACACCATGTGTGCACTTGCTGAAAGACTTTAGTTCCCCCTTGTTTCTTCTTAAATTATTTTTTCTTTAATATCTATATTAATTATTTGTCATTTGTATTATGTGTGAAAATTTCTACTGATTGCCTTATTTTAAATTTTTGGTTCCATTTCACTCAATTTGTTGTAATATCTGGAAAGAGTCTCTCAGCTGTGTGCACCTACACTCCCATTCGATTCTGTGGTTATTATGGCACGTGTTTATTTATAATTAAAAAGTACAAATTAATATTTTAACAGTTCACACCGCCTGTGTAATTGTCTAAACCTTTGAAGTGTACCTGTGTACATAACTGTAAAAACACTGAGAAAATTAAAACTAACTTATTTATATTGAGGATTTTTGTTTTTTTAAATCTTAAAACGAGTTTGGTCATAATTATCCAAAGACCAAAGTGGCATTTGAGTTGTTTCTTTATAAATGCTTTTTGGTAGTTTTTTTTTCTTTAATATTTTAACAAATTGTGTAAGGTTGCAAACTGAGCCTGATGGAAAAATAGAAATTTTGCCATATGTGCAGTCTTTGTGTGGTAAAACAATTTGCTGAAATCAATTAAAATATTATTAAATTATGAGTGTCTGGATATTTTGTATTATTCATTATTATTGTATTATCTACACTGAGCGCTTGGTTAATTAAGACCAAATGCTCATCAACATATCAGCTCAACATCTGCCAATCAGTTTGAAAAAAAGGGTTTCAATATATAGTGATATAGGCTAATAAAAAATGTCATGCATATTTTAATTTGATTGTTGATGTAATAATGCCGGTGTTACAATTGACACTGAACAGCGACAAAGGAAAAGGTATTTGCTTTTGGAAGACACCAGTATCATCTCATAGAGTGTAGGTGCATGACCTTAGCCCCACCCCAACATACTCACACATTCTGCCTGCTGCAGTAAAGGTCACATTTTTCAATTATGTGCATCTCTGTGCGCTATTGTGCTTGGGCCTGAAAAACAGACAAAAGGCCTCACCTGGGGAAGTGAAGAAGAATTCACAAGGTTTTGGTGGAGTACTTTGCACCAAGCCACTGAGATAATTTCATTCATTCATTAAGTTTCTTATTTACTTGGTCCTGGAACGGGTTGCGAAAGAGCCGGTGCCTAGTTGATAGCAGAGGGTGCAAGGCAAAACCAACCCTAGACCAGGTGCCAATCTATAGCAGGGCTCACACACACCCTCACACTTTGGGGCCACGTTAGATACACCAGTTAACCTAACTTGTGTTTTTGGGAATGTTCTATTAAGAACACAATGGGAAAATAAAGGACTACAATGAAAAAAAGTACTGTAGATGAAAAAAGTTAAAGTAATTGAACAAAGTAGGCTCAAAAAAGGCTTTGTGTCTTTCCCCTGTCCTTTAAAAATATGCTAAATGACTTCCTGTAGTTTCTCACATATTACAAATAGGTGTCCATCTTAGGGTTCATAAAGAAACGTACTGAAAAAAATTGTAAACTCTTCTCATTGTGTGGTGTTTGGAAGCCAGCAGAAGTCTTATGGAGTAGATTTCACAAAAAAAGGCCTTTAAAACAATGTATATTTCTGAATAATCTTCCTCAAACCTGGTATTTCCAGGGAACAGTGTGACTGTGCCAGGGCTAGAAAAGCTTGTCTTTGGAGATGTTTTAAAATGAATCTGATCCCAACAAAGAGACACTGCCGACAGAAAATATTGGATATGTCTAAATGAAATATCATATAATGAAATATCCCCTAATATCTGAGCAGTGTCTTTGTTGGGATCAGATTAGTTTCAAAACACCTCAAAAAACAACATTTCCTAGCCATTGCACAGTATATTTTGATGTTCCTCCAAACATATAGAACACTGGATGTTAGTAGGAAAAACTGTAAGAAAAGCATTACAGTTGTGAAACATGGTGGTGATAGCATCAGTTTGTGTCCATAGGGCCTTGGAAGGAATGATGAATTACATGTTGGATAAAGAATGGAAATAGCTATTGTAGAAATGTATCTGCTGATTCCTACGATAAAAGCTGATGCAGCAAGACAATGCTGTGTCATAACCCAAATAGAGTTATTTATGCTAAATAAAGAAAGCAATAAAAACACCCCAGAGTGGTCTGTAATTTATCATTACCATTGTGCAAAATCGTCTTACCAGCTGCACTAAATGTTAACTGCTGTAAAAAAATGTAACAGTTAATAAATATAAATGTTCCATGAAGACCACAATTTTGTGTTTAGGGCACAGTGTGCTTGTCGATGCTCAACATTTTATAAGCAATTAGTGTAGACATTCAGCTAGTAACAAAAGATTCACACACTTATTATAATTGTAACCGTTGCAAAAGTAATTTACACCTTGTTGTAATTAATTTATTAATGTCTAGCTATGGAGTTTTATGCCCCGAAACAGCTTGAAACATTAAGACATAATAGTCTATCTGGCATAAATGAAAATAACCATTTAAAGTGATTCAGATAGACATAAGCATGTGTATTAAAGACTGAGCTTTTAAGGAGTATGCTTAATGCCTGCTAATGGTTTCCTAAAGTAGAAAAGTTCACGATTACCACGTGAATCTATCACTGGCGGCAGACCTGCATCCTTTCCTGTAACTTGCAGTGCAAGCAGTTCATTGAAATTTCAGAGTTCCTCACTCCATTTCCTCTATTAACCACAATGCACGTCACTGGGCAAATTCTCAATAAATGAAATGAATTATGAGTAACCCCAGGCAGGAAACAGATGAAACTGATAGGTCTTGACATGGCAGTGTCTTCAGGTCCCTTACGTTGAACGTTTTCTTGCAGAATGTATGGGTATTCATATCATTCATGATGCTTCCTTGCATTTTTAAAGTACATCCCTGGCAGACAGTTTTGCCTGTATATACACTGTGGGGAGTTCAATCTTAGATCAAAACATGCATTTAGGTTCCTACTATCTTATCAATACGGTGTCCTTTAATTTGGGACATTTGTCTTCCTGTTTAAAACCTTGCTTGGTGTAAACAAGATGAAAGCATGGATCCATCCTGCCTCAAGGATGCTGGTGGGTTAATAGTGTGGGGATATTTCCCTGGCACACTGTGGGCTCCTCAATATCAATTGTGCATAGTTTAAACACCACAGCCTACATGAGTATTGTTGTACTGTTTCCGACCATGTTTACCCCTTTGTATACCATCTTCTGATCGTTGCTTTCTGAAGAATAATGTAGCATGTCAGTATGAATGTAACAGTGGACCAGCTAATATATCATGCTATCATGTCAATATGGAAAAAAAGGAAGAAGCGTTTCCAGCACCTTACTGAATCTATGCCACACATAATTAAAGCGGTCCAGATGCCAAAAGCAGGTTCAACCCAGTAGTAGCAAGGTGTACCTGATAATAAGGCCAGCTGAGTGTAAGTAAACAACTAATAAATAATGTTAAGCACATATGCAAAGCCCATGTTGTTTGTAAATAGAGGTTATATTGTGTAATGTAAATAAAACTTGTAAGGTGTAGAAATCTTTGTTTAATTTTTAGGCCTGGATAATATACAGGAGATACATAGAGATTTGTATAGCTTAGCCAATAATGCCTATATGATTCAAAGTCTGATTTACCGTAATTACTTTCACAAAATGTGTGTTTATTTATTGAAAATTATAGTTTAAGTAGACCTGCAGTCTGTGTTGCTCAGGCACTTGCAAATTATGCCCGACAAATCTGGCAAATATGTTGTATTAAAGTAGCCTTCTTGATACAGTCACGTATTCAGTTTCACTCTGCTTCTCCTAGTGAAGGTTGTGGTTTAGTCACTTATTGTCACGAGATGCCCATTGTTTCCAAGCTCAATTATGTCGATATGGTTCAGGAGTCTCTGTCTGCTCCACTAATATAATAGATTTTCCAGTGCGTGCTCTTACTCTGGCTGCTTTTAGATTCATACCTAAATTCAATTCAATTCCTATGATCTTAAACTTGGGTCTAAGAAGGCTCCTTTCTTGAATACTTTAAAGCGCACATGTAATGAATAGCATGCAGTATAAAAGTATCCTTTGTAATCCTATCACTGATTTTTACCAGTGTTTACATCGTCAGATAGCAGCATGCAGTTTGTGATGTGGCTTGGACTGAATGTTTGCTTTGGTCCAGTGGCACTCATTAGGTGGGCCCACCTGCAAACAGTCAAAAGCTCTTTATCAGTCATCAGTACAGCTCTGGCGAAGCACAGAGGGCAAAACATCTACAGCAGCCTCACTCCTCATTATCCAGTCTGCTGTAATCTGTTCAGTTATGCGTAAGGCCATGAAGCCGCACCAGATACCTGTACAGCAGATTAACAATGAACTGCTTTCCTGCTGAAAGGTCAAGTGATAAAGTCAAGTCTTAAAAGTGACATATGATACCGCTCTTCCACAAGTTCCCAGTAAAATAGTCTTAATACAGTACAAGGACTCTGAAAAGTATATTTATTTCCTTGTTTGGTTTGATTCTAAGCTACTTTATGGTCTAAATACTGTTTATGTTGCTGTAGTTGAGTTTGTTGTTATGATTTTTTTAAGTGTTCTAGCAAATTAATTGCAAATATTTGGGTTAATTAGTTGAACTTCTTCACTGGCCATTAAATGTGGGTAAAGAATTGCTAGCACTTGTTAATATCTTATTAGCATTAACTGACAAGCCTTACTGAGGTTTCGAAATGAAGTATCCCCTAATTTTCTCTTCCCAAAAACACAAAGCAGTTTACTTGTAGGAATCCAACACATCAGAACACATGTTCCCTTATATCCATTGTGTGAAAACATGTCCTCACCCAATGTGTTTGTAGATCTAGTTCTTCTATGATGGAAACACTTGTTGGTGGAGGTCTTAGGAACTGTCATTCAACTGTACACAAAGCTGACTTTATCACTTCCCTGTTCTACTAGCCTAGCTCTCAATGAATCTGGGCTTATCACAGAAAACACAGCAACTCCTGCTCTGCTCAGCTTTTTCACGTCTGGTCATGGTGGGGGATAGGTCTACTTCTTTTATCAATCTGGTCTCTTAACTTGGACCTGCTTATTTTCTCTGTTCAGTTTCATGATCTATCAACTACTCCTGGTTCATTTGCAACATTATTGATGAGCTTGGTTCTTTCTCATGACTCATTTCTAGAGGATCACAGTCCTATGATTCTACAGGATCACCTCAGCTGGTGACTGATACTGGCATTTCACCATCAACACACAGAGCATGCAAAAACCGGTCATCTGCACCAATAACTATGACACCAAATTAATATCTCTTTCCTTTTTCTCCTCAACTGTCTACTCATCTTTGCAATCTTCAGACCCCTTCTCAACACTGCAGTCACTGCCAAGTCAAGTCTTTGGATTCATTCTGTCCTCTCATTTCCGTGCAAACAAACACCTTTTCCTTACTCACAAATTTACAAAGTCAACTCATGCATATCAAATCCAAGAAAAAATAGTTACATTCTCTTCCTTACTCAGTCGTCTTCCTACCACACCTACATTCTCTCTTACAGCTGAGGTTTTCGTGACATTAAGCCACACTTTTGTAATCTAGCCAAGGTGGAGCAAACCCATGCCCCTTGCTCCATTTTATTTGTACTGAAAAAATCTATTGAGTATGAAGTGGTGACACTAAAGACCACAAGGCATCTTACAACATATGCCCACATCATCTGCTTACTGAATCCAGTGCTATCCTCACTCATCCAGCCTATTGACAGCAACCTTGCACCATATACCACAACAAAGATCAACATGTGAATGCCATCTGGCCTGGTTTCTTCTCTTCTCAAGATGGTTCCAGTTACACCTCTACTGAAGAAGTCATCACTCAACCCAGATGACATGTCTAAATGCAGGCCTATTTTTCTTCTTCCATTCCTGTCCAAAACTCTTGAACGTGCTGTATATGGGCAGCTGTCTTTCTTTCTACAAAAAACAATGTTTTTATACTAACCAGTCTCCCTATAAGTTGATCACTTTACCAAAATGTATATCCCTGGAAAACACTATGACATCAGTGCTTATTCTAATGGATCACTCTTCTGTGTTTACCACTGAGAATATTCAGATTCTCATCTCCACTCATAATACCTTGGGTGTTAAAAGTCAAGCACTCGCCTGGGTTTCCTCACATGCGAGATTAATCCTACCATGTATCTAAGGAGGTTCACATTAGTCACCTCATAGTATTATTATAGGAGTTTCTTAGAGATCAATTTTTGTCCACTCCTGTTCTCCACGTACACTAAGAATTCAGAATGCTGGAGTCATCTGGTTCACAACCTACCAAACTTTTCTCATGCCACTCATTTAATGAGATTACCCAACTGGCTTCCTTTTGCAGCCTGGATCAAATTTAAAATTCTTGTCCTGCATGATAGCACACCTCAGAAGGAAGTTCCTAAAGACATGGTGTGTCAAGATACTTGAGTGGGCATTATAATTCGGTTTGAGGTTTGCTAAGCACCAATATATTTAAAAGTATGTGTTCAATCACTGAAAAAGATTAAGTTCCTGGTACGAATGATGCTTTGAGCCATATTTATGAAATGTGCTGGATATATACAGTTTGAGCACTGGAGAGTTTTTAATCTAGCATTTTAAGGTTTTTAATGCTAAGTGCACAGTACAGCTTTAGAAATAATAATAATAATAATAATAATAATAATAATAATAATAATAATAATAATAATAATTGTACAATTTTAGAAATTTTGAGCACAGATAAAAAGATCTGTATTGAACATACATTAAATATTTTAACATTTTTTTAAAATGTATTTTGACTCACTTATTTTGTCGTGCTTTGGATGATAGACTGAAAACTATAATCAGTTAATCTGAGCAGTTTATTCTTAAGTTTACCTTAATTAGTTACAGTTATATGACATGAGTATCTGAAACACCTAATCAGCAAAAAAGGGGACAGTTGGAAATGTGGACACTAATGCACCAACAACAAAAAAAGCAGATATGTTGATATGAAAAATATAGAGTGCCTTATGACTGTAATTATGGTCCTGGATGTTTTCTTGTTTTTCTAGACTTAAAAAGTCATAGACATTTAAAACATCTGAATGACTAGACGATTAATGGATATTTAAATACAGCAACATGTCAGCCATTGCATATGCTACTTGTCATTTGTGTGTACATGTGTGGTGTGTGCCCCACTGACGTGGCATGGTGCAGCTTCCACTGGTGAGGCACTGCTGCAGCTGTCTTTCCTCATGCCTCTCATACTGCCTAGCCTGGCCAAACCAAAAGTCACCACTGAACTCTTAACAGCCTTGGCCTGAAAGTCTCACTCTTTCTGAGAAACTAGTCCACAGCAATTTGATTCTTTATACCATCTCTTCTACATAAAAAGTTGGGGTTTGCACATATACCAACAATATTCACAGCTATCCTGAGGAGATTGTGTGTCAATTGGAATTTAGCTATACTGGAACTTAGAATATAAAGCAAACACAAGGTCAGGATAGGTGAAATGCCACCATCTAAGCCACTCAAGGAGTACAGGTCTCAGGTCTCCCTTCCAAGGGTTCTTCCTTACAACATTTAGGGAGCTTTTCCTTGCCACTGTCACCCTTGTCGCTTGCTCAATTTGAGATTGATATTTTAAGATAATATTATGTTGTAAAGCTGTGTTGCGGCAATGCACTATTGTAAAAAGCGCTATATAAATGAATCTGACTTGACTTGAAATGCCAAGGAGGAAATAGAATCTTAAAGTACATTTGTCTCAATTTAGATAAACCACTCATATTGAAAATCACACATTGAATGGAAGGGGATGCAAAATGTGCATTGCCACTAGGTGAAAGAATTGTGAATGGGATTGGGAGAAATGTATTTGGGTCCCAAATGTAAAGCAACAGTGAAAGATATGTTGATAGACTGAAATACACAAGACAAGCCATGAACATGATCTTTGTAAATATGTAAAAATATCAGCCGCAGACCAAGAGCAGACAACACTCCAACTGTTCCAGACCTGCTGCTATTTAGAGAGCACAGGAGTGCAGTAGTCAGCTGCTGCATGGTGGCACATACATCACACACACCTGCTCTTACTCATATCTGCTTTCATAAATGACCAGTGATCACAGGTGGCCCCTATAATGGCCACACAGCTCAGGCTTGTCATCAGGTCACACAGGCACCAGCAGGAAAGGCATGTTGCTTAGTGTTGAGGCGTATATAAACATAAAACCAATTTGGGCATTTTTCCACTGAAGTAGTGGAACAATAGTTACACTGAAACCAGACCTTTTAGTTTCAGCAATACTGATTATAGTTTGAAAACAACATGACCTTACACCAAATAAAAATCCACAGCTCATTGTTGTTGTTCCTACGTCTGTGGCAGTAAATGTAGTATTTTATTTTACATCAGAACCTAAACAAATATTTAAAATGTATTTCTTGAAAAATGATTGACAAAGTATTTTACATCACAGATGTAGTGTAATCAAAAAAAAAAACAACTCTATGGAGCCTGTGTCAAAGTACTAGCATTTGTACAACTATGTTGTTGTTTTCTTTTTAGTTATTTTTTTTGAATTTATAGACCCTAAAAAGTATTTTTGGTAACACTAAAATTAAATTTTGTTTTTATTTCTGGACATTTGTTAATAAGCATCCATTCCTGCACTTCAACACATTCCAATTAAGTTCGGAATGGAGCAATTTATAGCTAGTAATGAAAAATATATGATTTCAAACCGGTGATGACAACAGGTGATAATAATCATAATTTGGTACAAAAGCAGTGTCCATAAAAAGAGGCGCAAAGATAGCCAGAAAATATCACCAGAGACAGCTTGTCAACAGATGGCTAAGAAATGTTGAAAAACATTGTACCTCAAAGGAAAATTGGAATGGATTTTCATATTTTTCTCTCCAGTGCATAATATCATTAAACCATTTAAATAATCTGTGAGAATTTTAATCTGTAAATGGCATGTGTGCAAGCTTATGCTGAAAATGTATGATTTAACCAAGTGGGCAAGAGATTACTTTGGCAAACCTTTGCTAAGTACTACAATACTACATTCCCAAATACCACTTACAACTTTACTTTGCTAAACAGCCTGCAACATTAGATTGCGTGATTGTCCATCCTAGATGCATCTGAGCCCAGAAGTGACATCGAGAGGCATCTAGGATGGACTATAACACAACTGAAACCTTCACTCTGGTCAAACCAATCAGTATTCAAGGCTTTTTATTGTCGGAAAAAAAAGAATGATGTTTGCTCCGGATCAAAATGTTCTAGTCCTTTAAACCATCTATTCTTTAAAAAGTTGTTTTCACATATACCAAAAATATTCACAGCCACCTGAGGACAAAGAGAAAAGGGCTATTAATAGCTACAAGTCCAAAAGTCAGAGTCCGTCAAGGTCATTTACACTTTTGTGATAGCAGCATAATAAAGTAAAGTAAATATAAGAAACACTGCAGTTTGTTTATTTGCATTTTCCATGCTGACCAAAATTTTCTGATTTTGAGTTTTTTGGAGTATTTTACTTATAATACTAATAACAAATGCCTTGAAATGGGTTTATGTGGCTTATAGAATTGTACCACACAATGATAAAGCTACATTTAAGATGTTTTACACAATCATTTTTAACTGAATAAAGTTTCTCTAAGATCTAAAGGAGCTGATGTGTTTGGCTATACATTGCTCAAAAAATTACAGTAACACTTTTTTATCAGAAGAGCACGGGGGATTGTTAATTAGTTTCAGCTGCTTTAGTGTACTAAAGCAACATGTGAACTAGACCAGCAGCAATGAGACAACGGCAAAAATAGCAATGGTTTAATAGGTGGCCATAGACATTTTGTCCCTCCTCGTCTTTACTGCCTAATTTTTCATTAGTTTTGGCTAGGGTCAGTGTCACTACTACTACCATGGTGTGTACCTGGATCCTAGAGAGGTTGCATAGGCAGTCCAACTCCTGCAGGATGGTACATCAATGTCATCATGTATCCCAGCACAGTATTAAGTGTATGGAGGAGATTTCAGCTGTAGGCTGTCAAATGTCCTTAACCTTTCATCAGGACCAGTATCTGCTCCTTTGTGCAAAGAGGAACAGGATAATCACAGCCATAGCCCCACAATATAAGCTCTAGTAGGCCACTGGTGTGAATCTGTTTAGCCAAATAATTAGAAACAGGCTTAATGATGGCCCAACATTTTGTAGTAGGCCCTGTGCTCACTGCCAGAACCGTAGAGCTCGATTGGCATTTTCCGTAGAACACCAACTGGCAGATCCACCACTGGCACCCTGAGATTTTCTCAGATGAGAGCAGGTTTCACCTGAGCACGTGGCAGACTGTCTGGAGTCTGGAGACGCAGTGGATGTCACGGTTTGGTGGTGCGTCAGTAATGGTCTATAGAGGAACGCACTGACCTCTATCGGGATAAAATTAGTGGGCCCATTATCAAACCCTACGCTAGTGAACTTGGTCCTGGGTTCCTCCTGATGCATGACACAGCCCAGCCTCATGTGGTGAGAATATGCAGGTAGTTCTTGAAAGATGAAGGAATTGATAACATTGACTGGTCCCCCACTTGGCTGTCCTATATCTATTAAAACACTTCTGGGGCATTATGTTTCAGTCCATCTGACTTCACCAGACTGCACTTCAGGCTGTCCAGGAGCTGATGTGTTTCGTCATACACTGCTCAATGTTTGGGAGTAGATCTCTCAGGACTCCATCCATTGTCTCATTAGGAGCTTGCCTCGAAGTTGTAAGGAATGCACACAAGCACGTGGAGCCCATACAAATTGCTGAGTATCATTTTGAGTTGCTGCAATGGAATTTCGACTAATTGGACTAGCCTGCTAAATCATTATTTCGCTTAGATGTTTGGGGTGTCTTTGAATTCTATGATCTGTAGGGTGATAATTTTGATTTATATCAAACAATGTGGCATCATTTTGCTCCTAACACTAAGCCCAGATCAAGAAAGATGTTGTGCACCGTTTTATTACCATTATTGAGATCTGATGTGAATTGTGCGTTTTCAGCAGCGTATTTTTTCAAAGGTGATACATGGTTAAAGATTCTCCCTAAGTATTTTCTGTTTTGGATTTGTGTCATTTTTTTTTACCAGGTTAGGCTCTGTTTTGTTTACCTTGATTATTCCAGTTGCCAGTCAAGCCCATATGGTTCTTCTTTATGCTAACTTTTATTTCAAAATCCTAGGAAATTGTGCAGATACAAGTTCATCTTTAGTGTAGGGACTTATGCAAAAAAAAAAATAATTCCTTATCTAGCATTAAACTATGATTACAGATATGACTAGACTTTAAAGTACCATCAGAAGTGTAGCACCATCTAAACAAATATTCCACCTTGTATGTGAGGACAATGTGATTAGTACTGTATAAGTAGCTTAGATACCTTTTCTCTCGCAGCTGGCACTGACGGCAAATACAAAGATTTCCATTTCTCTCAGCTCATTTAGAACTGGTTTGTCATTGATGTCTGCCCTTTCTTCCAGTTCCTTAATGTCTTTCCAGGAGCCTGGTCTCTAGCGCTAAATCATGACTGAGCTCTTCTTCCATCAAACAACCCCTGAATTGGGGGAGGCTCTCAACTCTCCACATGAAAGTAGCATAGTGTCTTGATCACACAGAGCTGAGTCTGTAAACATGAGCAAAGGTCCCTGTCAGAGACATAAAACAGGAGACACAAGCAGAGGAACAGCATGTGTATGAATGTGAAGGCATAGCCCTCTGTAATTGAACATGGCTCCAGACCAGACTTCCTTTACCCTCCCTCCTGTCCCCTACATTTTTCCCTTACTTACTCTCTCTCCCTCCCACTCTAGCCCTGTTGATCTTGGGACATCCATCATATTTTTTGGCCTTAGAACGCTTTCACCATGCTGCTTTGACTACATACATACCGTTTATTTGCATTGTAAAGTTAAGGGGAACCACACAAGTTAAAGCTTAACAAAAAGAAACAAACTACCAAACAGTATATACTTTTTAGAATCTGCATTTGCTTGTATCTGATGCAATATCATTATGTTTAAATCTTCTACATTCCATGGAAAACAGATTATCTTCAAACTATAGGAAAAGGTCATCATTAGGCTTAAAAGAGCATAAGTGTGCATTAAATGAACTTATTTAGCATATACTTTCCCATAATGAAGAAATAAGAAAATGAGCCTTTTCAAATATTTCTATATGGTATATATAAATATTTCTATATCTTAATGCAACCACAACAGTCAGTCACATCACTCACAAATGTAAATGTCTATTTATTTATACCTCTTTTACAAGATACTTAACTATATTATACAATGCTATTTTAAACATCACTAGACACTGACAGTGATGTATAAATATCCTGTCATGTATTAAATATGAAATATTACAATATGTACACCACATATAAAACTGTACACAACAGTCAGCAACATATCACTTTCTTATGTTACTTTTCAGTTACAGGGAATAATAATCAATGAATGAAACACTTCACACACTGAATTCCTGCTTCTGTTGAGGTCTCATCTCTGTGAGAACAAAAGTAAATACTGGATCAACAAATTAAAGATGGAAACCACCTAGCAATAAATTTTGTGATAGGCAAAGTGCCAGCATTTTGATGAACGGGGTGCAGGTGCCTTATCTCTCTGCTGTTACCGTACCTAAGAAAATGCATTCACAGATTTAATGGGAGTAAACCTTCTGAAGTTGTGAAATGAATAGGCTGTTGAAAACCTTGGCACACCATGCTGAATCCAAAACCTCAAACACGCTTACTCTTCCTTTTGAATTTTTCAGTGAAGTATATTATATCCCTTCATCAGTGTGTTGCTGTTTGTGTTGGCTCTGCCATAACTACGTAACAGTGATTAACTCAACTTGTGCCAAGCATATTTACACTTACTGACTTAGAAATGAACATATTATAGAGTTAATCTGTTTCTTATTTGCTTTAGAAGCTTAATTGTGGTCTCAAACATTACATGACTAAAGATATCATGTAACATAGCTGTGGGTTCCTAAACTCAACAGAATTATTAGCTCACATAGCCGTATTAACTGTCTTCAGTATTCCACAACCCTATTACTGACTTCCCTATGCTAACTGACCATGTGATTTTGTCCTAGGAATCTATAGGCCCTTACATTTACATTTACAGTATTTAGCAGACAACCTTCCCAGAGCGACTTAGAAGTGGTCCTGACATTCATGTGGATGTCTTACACATACAATCTATCTAAATATTATTACAAACCAGTACAGCCCTTCTTGGCAACAATACTCCCTAATGGAAGTGTCACTTTCAGCGGTATTATGCACCCTTCCACATTGCAAAAATTGTTCAGGAATGGTTTGAGGAACATGACAAAAAGTTCAAAGTGTTGACTTGGCCTCCAAATTCCCCGCATATCAATCCGGCCGAGAATCTCTGACGGGTGCTGGACGAGTTAACTGTTCCGATTCATGGACCCCCCCATCTGTCAACATATCGTACTTGGCATCTTTTGCCAATGTCTTGTGCCAGATAACAGAGGATAACTTCAGAGGTCTTGTAGAGTCCATGTCTTGACAGGTTAAAGCCTTAGCAGCACGAGGGGAACCTACACATTATATAGCAGGTGGCTTTATTTTTATGACTGATCAGTGTAGAAGTGTTAAACACATAACTGATAGTGTTTGAAAGACACTGAAGTATGTGTTTGTAATATTGCAAACCCTAAAGACTGGTTCGAGGTGGAATCATTGCTTGTTTTTTAAAGCTATTTTATTTCCAACCCTGCTTCCCGTCCCTTTCCATGTCCTTCCTCCATGCTGCTACTCAAGCTTCTCATCACACGTGGGCTCGGCCTTTGAAGGAGCTCTGGTTTGGGCTGGAACTCCTCCACCAAGATTTTCAGGATACTCTCCAGTTTTTGGTCCATCTGAAAAACCTAAAGAACAATGGTAAACCGTCAAACATCATCCCAGAATTTCATCAGTGAACTATTTGTAGATATGTGGTGTATGAGGAGATCTGAGATCTGGGTTAAGAAACACAGTATTTCCCAGAGATCAGTTCAGAGATGTTTCAGAGTCTTATTTGCCTTTCCACATAAGAACATTCTTCAATTTTTTGTCACACATCAGCAACATGTAGCCCTATATCCTAATCTATCATTACAAAGCCTGCTTGACTTTACACTAAATGTATAGAACTACACTGTTCACAAAAGATAAGAGATATTTCATTGTGGGATAGTCCATTTTGAAATATCCCCCTAATTTTTGTGAGCAGTGTACTTCTATTTAGCGTAAAGTTAAACAGGCTATGCAATGATAGACTGGGCTAGATTTTTAAAAGAACAATTTGTTTTAGACTGTTGTGTGATTGTTCTGTAATAAGCATCTTCTTATCATTCACTTTACATACCCAATTAATCCAATTCTGGGGGCCTACCTAGTGTCAGTCCTGTACAGTCCAATGCAGAGCACAAGCACAAGTGCACACACTCGTTCACACATTTTGCCCCCCATTTACACAGCTTTGCACAGCTTATTTTATGTGAAATTGAAATAGTGGCAAATATTTAGTAACTGTTTAGTAAAATGTGTTAGAATAAATCACTCCTGTTGAAAGAAATTGGTCAAACTTGTAATGGGCCTAAAAACAATTACTGGTCAGAAGATTTACATCGCCTAAGAAAATACACTCCTGAGACCAGCGAAATTCAGTTGTGAAAATCTTTGAATGTTTGACAAGATGCTCAAACACATGACTGATAGTTCAAAGTCTTCTAAATATATATTTAGTCTTGTGTATCTTTTGTATTTAATTCTTAGTTTGTAATTGGTTATTTGGTCCAAATTTGAACTCTATGCAGACTATCTGCTCTGACATTTAACACTAACTGAAAAACATTTTCATCTACCTCGTCAACTGTTTGAAGCCATTACCATTTTGCCACTTTTTTGCACAGGAGTGTATACATTGTTATGTAATGTAATGGGAAATGTGACTCATCAGACCAGACAACTTTTTTGATTACCCCAGATTCCAGTTCTGCCCATTGCAGACACTTTCAATGGTGGACAAAAATTAGCATGACTAGCATGGTTCTGGCTACTGACCACTGCCGGGAGGTGACTATCTAGGATACGCCCGATAAGACTTGCTCCAACCCAGTCATATTTATTTTTCTTGTAAGACAAACCTGTACAAGTTGCATGTCTTTACACTTGCCCATTTCCCCTGCAGTCAACATGTCAAATATGAAAACTGCCTGTTCTTGTACCGTACAGCATATCCCATCTGAGAATGGTAGATGCTTGACTGGTGTACATATTAAATGTTAACAACCTTACTTACATTTTACTCATTTACATAAATTCAGTATCATATAGTAAATAAAGTAATACATATATGAGTAATATAACCCATATTTATTTATATACTCCAGAAACAACACTGGATGAGTCAACTCAGATTTCTAGACTAATGTAGACCATCATTCACTTGCTTGCACAGACACACACCCAGGGTTAGAGTAACCAATTCATTTACAGGCATGTTCTTTGCTGTTTGGGAGAATGACATGCTTTTAAATACACATGATTAGCCACAATGTACAGATTGAACCGAACATTAAAATAAAGGTTGATTATCTTATTATGACAGCATGTTGAGCTCTAGGAGAAACTGGAGAAATGCTAAGTAGTGAAAACCTGGGCAACTTTAACAGAGACAAATTATTATAGTCAGGCAATTGAGTTGGGGCATCTCCTAAACTTTATGTCTTGTTAGGTGCTACTGGTCAGCAGTGCTGACTGTGTAATGGCAGTTGTCAGATGAGGGATAAACCATAAACCAGCAAGGGGGTGTTTACACCCAAAACTCACTGTTGCACAGGAGAGGCAAATCCTATCCCAGATAGTCCTAATGGACAGCAGTGCTAGTGTGGTGCAAATCACAGAAATGTTTAATGCTGGGTACAAGAGGCATGTACTAACACAGTGCAGCCACCCTGTTGAGTATGGGTCTACCTGACCACAGTCAGTGTGTTCCCAATGCTAAATCCTGACATCAAAAGTGTCTACAACAGTCATGTGAGTGTCACAGTTGGACCTTGGAGCAATGTAAAATGGTAGTCTGGTCTGAGGAGTCCAATCTTCTTATAAATGCGCATGAAAATGGTTGCACGAGGAAGCACTGTGGTAAGAAGACAAGCACGTGGACTAGATGTTGGCATTCTGTTGGGATACCCTTTGGTGTAGGCAGTGATTGTGATCATGTAGTGATTGATGGAGAACGCCTACCCAAACATTGTTACACACACAGTGAATTTAAAGTTTTGGCCGAACGGTGTATAATAGTTACTTAATGTATATTACTTTTGGCAATGACTGCACACTGCGTACTTCTTCCACCAATATCTATAGCAAATCATATGCTGAGGGCACCTCCTACCCATCAGTTGCACTGCTGACATGCATATCATGAATAAAAACCCAACAAAGCCTAAAAGAGCCTGGATGAAGCCATATTCCTTTAAGGGTGGATTGATATACTGTAAATATATGTTCATAAAGAAGAAAAAAGTCCCTGTGTGATTAAGAGCAAGTATTAATCTTTATTATAAACATGTCAGTGGTAATCTACTGCTTTATCAGCATTCCAGGCACACAGTCTCTGCTAGACTCAAAATTCCTTCCTCCTGTTGTAGAATCAGTAGTACTTTGACCTCAACCCTACAAGATCTCAAGCAGAAGAGCCAGACAGTCTGTGCCTAAAGCCTAATGTAGCCGGCTTGAAGATTGAACTGGGCTAAAGGCCTAGTTTTTTAGCTCTCACCACAGCTTTCACCACCACAAAAATTGACAGGCACAATGTTTTGTTGTTTTACTTCAACATACTAAAATCACTTCAACAAATTGAAATCCAGCTTCTAAATCATTTATTGGGCTTCAACACACAGAATGTTATTTTAATGACTCTCTACAGTATTTATATTTATACTGGATGAACACTATTAAACACAGTTTTTATACATAGCCTTTTTAAATTCAGGCAAAGGCAACAACTGTTGGTGCAATTATTATTAATTATAAAATGAAAGAAACAAAAGTTGACTATTATTCTTCCTCGGTCTGTGGCTCCATGCAAGATATCACCTTGTGGGGTAAGGATGATTCTGAGAAAGGTCAGGAATCAGCTCAGAACTACACAGGAGGACCTGGTCATTGACCTGAAGAGAGCTGGGACCACAGTCTAAAAGATGACCTTTAGCAACACACTACACTCTGTAAGCAGCATTTCAAGGGCCTGTAGTGTCCTAGCCAGTCTCCAGACCTGAACACAATAAAAAATTGTGAGCTGAAACTCAATGTTACCCAGCGACAGCCCTGAAACCTGAAAGATCTGAAGAAGATCTTGGTCAAGACCTACAGAAAACATCTGACCTCAGACAAAGGTTTCTGTATCAAATATTAAGTTCTGTTTTTTACTGTATCAAATACTTATTTTATGTTAGAAAATGCAAATGAATTATTTAAAAATCATGCAATGTGATTTTCTCAATTCTTTTTTTAGATTCCGTCTCTCACAGTTGAAGTGAACCTATGATAAAAATTACAGACCTCTCCATTTTTTGTATGTGGGAATTTTACAAAATCGGCAGTGTATTAAATACTTATTTGCCCCACTGTACATCTGAAACAAAATAATTTTTAATACTTGGGTGTAGCATTTTTGCAGTTTAAAGTGGGTGTTCTTAAACATCACATTACCACAAATTATGGTTTCTGCTGATGTTTTCTCAGGACTGTATTCCAGTACATTTTCATTCCCACTTAATGAAATTCTAGTTTGAGAGGAACCAGGGCCTAAAGCGGCAACACTGTGCACAAGTGGGAAATCAGCTCTAGACAGTGCACAAATCTATTGCAAGACATATGCATGCACACACTCACTCACCAATACTGCACTTCGGAGATGCCAGCTGACCTAATACATGTCTTTGGAATGTTGGAGGAAACTCAAGACACAGGAAAAGCGTGAAAAAACACAGGTGGAGGAACACCTATAAAGCAATCCAGGGATCTCTGGACATGCAAGGCAACAACACCAATCACCCATTATCGTCAACTTCAGTCATAAAATGTATGTTTAGTGAGTTTTGTGCTCATAAAGCTACAGTACATTCCAATTACATGGATGAACTATGGTATAAAAAGGTATGCAATTACTACAAGGAGGATTAGTGCAAGACTGAAGACATAAATGCTATTGACCAGTACTGAATTTTTCAGTTCAATTTGGTAATTACTAATTTAAAAGTAACACAAATGTTATTGTGCAAAAATATGAATGGCATCTATTGTAATAAAACGTGACAACAATAGATTTAGATTCAGCAAAATTACTATGCAGAGTCACTTTAATGATACTTTCATTATCTACAGTATACTAGAGGAAACTAAACTGAAATTTGTGCCACAATGGTACAAACACTGAGTTTAAACTATGGTTTCCAGAGGCAACATAGAACTTTTTATACTTTGTGTGTTACTCTGAGTGTTTAGGGCACACATGATGAAAAAAACTGACACAAGCTGACACATGCTAAAAAGTCTGGAGGCAGGCAAAAACACCCAAATATAGTGCATCCGGATAGTATTCCCAGCGCTTTACTTTTCCTACATTTTGATGTTACAGCCTTATTCCAAATTGTATTAAATTAATCTTTTTCCTCAAAATTCTACACAAAATACCCCATTATGACCATGTGAAAAAAGTTTTCATGCATCCCTTCATGGCCACAACTTACCCGTCTTCTAATGGAAAACAAGGTTTTGGACTGCTGCAACTCAAAATATGCCATGTAGCACTATGTAACTGGACTGGAAGTTAGGAATAGGATGGACTATTCTCTGATTCCAGATGCAAGCTGAGACAAAAATATATTAATTAATTTAACTATGAGGCTCTGAAAGTATGTCGTAATAACAGTGGTGCTATAAAATACTGGTGTATGCAGTGTATTTTCTGTACATTTTACAGTTACTTGATGGTTTGAGAAGCTTGTTTTTGTTAACTATTAAACTTTACACTTCTGTATGTCCTTTTCTTTTGACAGCATGTCTGTTCAGGTACAACTGGCTTTCATTTGTCTACCTCATCTACCTCCTCCTAATCCCGCTGTTTCCCGAGCCCTCCAGCACAACCATGCAGGGTAAGAGCTACTCTAAATCATTGAGTACTGTCACAAATCCAATAGTGCCACACGGTCCATCTCAAACCTGCTATCAAGCTTTCTGGTAGCGAGGAAAAACCAATTGGTTTGAAAACGTTAATGAAATTGGGCTAATCTATCAAGTAAAGTGGTGTCTCTGTGTTTAATGTAGAGGTTTTACGAATTGCAGGACTGGCTTTAGATTGTTTTAGATTGCTTCGTCAGAGTGAAGCACTTAGAAAAGGCATACTGTATTTAAGTGTAATACGATATGTATTAAGTGTTTTTAGGAGGAGGACATGTACAATACTAAAACCTTTCCCGCTTCCATTTCATGACTATAACTCGTTAACAGTGTTTGTACTTTATTAATCATTCATGTATGCACTTTTTAGTCTGAGACTAATAATTTCGAGCTCATTAAGGGGTGCGATTGCCCAGCAACTATAAAACAGAGCAAAAAATGGACTTACCATGTTAACTCCCAGGATTTAAAATGCATAAACGTATTTACTTATGAGCACCAAAAATATATGAAACAGTTTTACTGGTGCACTTCCGATGCACCGTATCATTTAAGGTTTATGGGAAGTTCGAGGGCAGAGACCGTGATGTAGATCTCCTTTACCTTGATCTCTCAAAATCTGATGTGATTCCGAAATGCTCTAAATGTGAATGACCAGGTACCATAGTTGTATTAGAGGCATCTCTGGGCAACCCTGGTGGACGGTGGGCCATATTGATATTACCATGGACAGATAGGTCAGAGGAAGGGCAGGGACAGCACTGCATTGGATTCAGTATGAAGAGGAGGATGAGTTTCTAAAGTGGACCACTTAGACCCTCATCAATAGTTAAAGAGACCTGCCGTTATTGTAAAGGAAATGTGCTTCCTGCGTAGTGATTATAGATTTTTAGACTCATATATTTGTGCAATATTTGCAGATATGCAACTACAAACAGGATAGATAAGTATATATTCAGACTGACAGACATGCAGATTTTTACCTGGTTAAGTAAAAGTGAAATAGTACTCGGGTCTTTAACTTTATCTTAATGTAATCTAATGTAGTTCTGAATCTAAAACAAAGGTGATTTTGTTTACATTTATGTACTGTACCCCAAAAACACTTTGAGCTACATGTACAGTACTGTGTAAAATACTTATTTAAATATTACATCAGATACACCATTCTTGTAGCAATGGTATTATGGCCGTATATAATTATGTCTCTAAGCTTTTTATTATTTATACAGGCAAAAAAAAGGAAAACTGTATGCATCAGAAAAAAAGGTTTCTGACAAATAAGGTTCTACGGGTTACAAAGGCAAGTATTTTATTGCTCACACTTGAGCAATAACAGCAGCTGGCAGCTTCCTTGGGAAAGGCTGAAATCTTTTTGATTTATATCTATTTTATATCTAGTCTTATATGCATATGTTTGTGAGACCTTATAAAGAAAAGTGTGTGTCTTTCCAAACCTTTGTTTCGTGGCAAAGGGTCACACTTATGCCTATGCAAAATTGTACGTTTTGTTCCCCTTTTATTTCCTATATGTGTGTATATATATATATATATATATTTATATACAGTTATATATTCAGTTCTGGTTAATGGGACCACATCAGGACGCGATCGTTTTGGTCCTAATAACCGGCTGGTCCGATTAAACAAACATGCTTTATGTTACAAAACGGGATGTGCTATGTAACATATTAAAAGTTTATTAAACCTTTATTGTACGATTTACACGTATAGAGAACGTACAAACAAGAACTACTGTTACTTACCAACTTTG
>JAVSBV010000029.1:773503-787045 GCA_033117975.1 Parotocinclus spilosoma | reverse complement strand
ACCTGAGCTCAATTTTGAGCTTCATGGCGAAGGCTGTGAATACTTACGTAAATGTGATTTCTTAGTTTTTTTATTTTAATACATTTTCAGAACTCTCAAAAAACTTTTTTCACATGGTCATAATGGGGTATTTTGTGTCGAATTTTGAGGAAAGAGATTAATTCAATATAATTTGGAATAAGGCTGTAACGTAACAAAATGTGGAAAAAGTGAAGCGCTGTGAATACTTCAGACAGTATACACCTGGGATATTTCATGTTTTGTCTATTCAGCTTATACCTTTCATTTGTTAATAGACATCCATTCCTGCATTTCAGCCTTGCATCACATAAAAAAAAGTTGTGACTGGGGCAATTTTGGGCTAGTAATAATGCAATTAATAAATTAATAAATAATGTGATGTGAACAGGTAATTGTAATCATGATTTGGAACAAAAGTAGCATCCAGAAAAGGAAATTATTTGATTATTTGTATTTGATAAGGAAAGGTGGCCAAATGATCAACAGTTTGTCAATAATTTGTGTGAGAAAATTATTGAAATGTTTGAAAATAATGTACCTTAAAGAAAGACTGGAAGAGATTTGCATATTTCTCCCTCAACATTGCATAATATTATTAAACAGTTTAAGGAATCGGAAGGAAGCCAGTGAGTAAAGGGCTCAAGCTTAAGATGAATATCTATGATCTTTGCTGCCTGCTAATGTAACCACATGGGAAAGGGATTACTATTCTGGTATCTTTGTCAAGCACCACAATACACACATTTAACATATATAACATATATATAACATATACACATATATAACATTCACAAATGCAACTTAAAACTTTTCTGTTTAAAAAGGAAGCCTCATGTTATCTATACCTAGGAACGACATGGGCTTGGAGGTATCTAGGATGGACCATCACACAGGGCAAATGTGTTAGATGAATTATTATTCCAGACCTACTTTTTTAATGGACAGTGTGTGCTCCAAACCTAGAATGGAAAAGATCATCCAGAGTGTTATCAGCAACAAGTTTGTCAGGCTATGGGGTTATATTACATATATGTGATAGCAGCATTCATTCAGAAATGTGCTTTAAGATTTTACAACACCATATGCTGCCTTCTTCATATGTTCACTTCCTGTCCAGGTATGTCCACAAGTTTGTACTGGTTTTCTTGCAGTCCTGACCTGTCCCTAGTAGAGAATGTGTGAAGAATTTTGCAACATTGCAGAAGTGTTAAATACTTTACTGTCTCACCTTCTGGTTTGAACATGGTTCAGGAATGGATGTTTATTAACAAATGAAATGATGCTGACCAAACAAATCATGAATTATCTCAGGTTCACACTGTCTGAAAGAAAATAATAATCCAAGGAAAGATTACAAACCATTGTATTAGTAACAGAATTAAGCTTCAAGTCAAAAAATAACATGGCTGTTTTAAAAATCATAATAACACACACCAAGTATAAATCAGAAGTTTTCAGTATCATCCCTGAAAGATACTTAGTTTCATGTTTTATGTGTTTTATTAGACCTCATTCAGCTCATATCACAAACTGTTTTCTCAACTTCTGGGTTTGAAACCTGAATAACTGGTCATTATCTTACAGTTAGCTGAAATAGTGTACAGTTAATTATTAAAGGATGTATACAATTCATGTCCCAGTGTAGTATACAGCTTTTTTACATAATTTGGAGTCTAAAAACATTTTTTATATATGGTCACTAGGTGACCACAAGTCAGAGTGCCACATGTGCAATTGTGTGATACAACACTCGAGTAAATGTTGCTTAAGGAGGAGGAAGAAAAACCAATGTTTTCATGCAAGTCCCTTCTAATCAAGTTCCATTATACAAAAAGGAAAACACAAGAGAACACAAAATATTTGTCACAACTTGCACAGTGACTTCCTGTTGTTCTAGAAGACTCCAGCATTCCTGTTCGGTGATGCTGCATTAGTAGAGCATCTCTTGCTTGGGCTTCTGGACAGTAGTACTTGTGGAGTTGTTTACCCCGATGTGCTCATCATCTCAGACTTAAGCATGGAAGGCTAGGATGGCAGTCAACAGAGGAAGCCGTGGTGCTTTTAGCTGTAGGAGGAGTAGGAGGCGTTGTAGTGGTAAGAGCAGGCTCTAATCTGGCCCATGAACTCAGTCTTTCACCAGTCGGTAGATGTGATGCTGGGCACCGTGCTCGCTGGTGGACACTTCAAACACGTAAGCTATGCACAGCAAAGTTTCCAGTGTGTCCCTGTTAGTAACAACCTGAGACAGACAGAACACCCAGGAATGAGGGGGAATGAGATAAGGTTTACAAGGGGTACGTTGATTTGAAACAAATACTCCAGACCATGTCTGACATATATCGGTCTGATCCAGTGATGTATTATCTGTTTTAAACACATAATAAATAAAAACACGGTAATGAAATGAAATGAATAACAAGAAAGTAAGTCACTATACTGTACTCTGAAAACGTATCGGGCCAACTTTAAATTTGTTTTAGCAATGGTATAATGAGCATACATAACATATTGCTGATGTCTGGACCCAATTTTTTCACATTTGAACTTGTCACTGTATAATACTTTCACCCTGATTCCCTTCCCAAAAAAGTAGTTTCTTGACTACTACCCTTCTAAAACGACCATTTCTGATCAATCTTCTTGAGACCATTGCAGGGTCAACTTTACATCCTGTTAAAGCTGCCAGATGCTGCTATTGCTCAAGTGTAAGGGCAGATCGCAATAAATGTACTGCTCACAGAAATTAAGGGATATTTCACTAGATTTTTTTGTGAGTAGTGTACTTAACACTGTAGCCAATAGAAGCTATTTTATTCTGGTTTTATGCCAGTATTTTGGTACTGTATTCTAATTGGGAGTCAGAAATTACATATGGTCAATATACAGTCTAACTGCTCAAATAATGTTATATCATATAAATAATTTGGGATTGGTCTTTTAAGATAACAATGGTGTAAAAATGCTTTGAGAAAATGCTCCATTGTAAAAAGCGCTATACAAATGAAAATGACTTGACTTATATTTATTCTAAAGGTTTTTGCACAGTACTACAGGTGTACAGTACACTTAAGTGTTTTCTTACATATCTCTGTCAGTTATCCATGGCTTGGCACGTTTTTGCAGTGTTTTAAGCCTTACTAAACACTGGCAATATGGCAGAGCTGGGATTTGAACCACACAAAAGGTTCTGATCAGTACTCTGCAGACCTAACCATGGAGCCCTGAAAGTGGTGAGGTATTGTGTGTCGCAATGTGAGAAATCTTTGTGTGCCTTGTGAGGGCACTTACGATTGTATGCTTGTACGTATCAATCTGGGCTAAATCAGTCTATTGAGAAGACACTGAATTTCATGAGTGAGCACTCAATGCATTCTCAGTAGATCATTGTCTCAATCACAGGGAGTGGGCAGACACCAATACAGTGGGGACCAGTGTTGGAGAACTGTTGTTTGGAACACACTGTTGCTGAGGCAGTAGCTTAATTTCCATCCAGCTCAATGCCCTCCTCTCAGACAAGCTGACTCAGAAAGTCAAATGCCACAGTTAAGGGGTTAACTATTGATGAGCTAAAAGAATTCCTCACGGTGCTACAATGTTTGCATCTACTGATTATATTTGCCTTTGCCTCATCCATGCAGCTTTTTTAAAAGAGATATATAGTGTGCTGGAGCAGTAAAACACAAGTTCTTGTCTGGCCCTGTCTCACACAACAGAATCTCACAAGCAGATTAGATGGATTTCCACTGTAATGTTCCACTGTTTCACAACGTTTCCATTAAGTAAGTTGGAAAGCAAGGCAAAGACAAATCAGAAAAAGTTGCGACATTATGAAAAATGTAAATAAAAAAATTAACAAAATAATTAAGTGATTTTACACAGGTGGTGTCAACAGGAGATTGTAATCAGGCTAATAGCTGATTGAACCACATGGGCAAGGGATTACTGTGGCAAACCTTTCTACAAAACAGAGTATCGTTCACAAATGTCACTTAACATCTTTTCAAGGGACGTTCATCAACAAGACAATGCGAACCAAGTCAAATCAGAAAAAGTAAGGACTGAAATATGGATTCTCAGTCTTTCTTTGAAGAACATTTAAATGTTCTCACACGTTTGTTGAACAATAAAGATCCTTTTCCCACTTTTGCTCCTCAAAGACTTATTTGTTAAGATTGATTTATTTATTAAAAAGTAAACTGCAGTTGATCACGAAAAAAAATAATGTCCTGGGTTCATACTGGACATTCATACGCAATGTGATAAGAGTAAAAGTACATTAAGGAGAACTGCATTCTTTTAAATTTGAAACCTTTTTCTGATTTAGGGATGTAATCTGAACATCTTTACATAAACAATACAAATACTGTGCTGTACAAAAGTATTAGGCCACCATTAGATTCGATATACCATATCTTTATAATTATGCCATTACTATTCTTAAAAATATTATATTATTTATTTACAATTATTTTCTTCATTAGAGTACAACCAGACAATTGTGGAAATTTGTCTGCAGTATTAAACAATGTTTTATAAAATTATTATTATTACTAATTAATATATTATTGAAAAATAATAATTAAAAATAATTTCTGTAGTGTACAGTGGCAAGTATTAATTATGACCTCCCCTTATACTTCACCAATAGCAGCATCTGACAGCTTCAATGGGATGCCAAGTTCCAAAGTCTTTCTTACAGTCTGAAGAAGCTTGATCAGGAATGCTGTAAAATACTTGGCACTCAAACAAACAAACAAACAAAATGAATAAAAAAACGTGTAAGTGTACCTGCAGTATAGTGAAATTCTCCAAAACGCTGTTCATCATATATTTTTCTGGGAGATGCTTCAGTTTATGAATAAAGTTGATCATATATTCACACAGAGGAGATCTGTGGATTCTGAATACGTAGCGCCCATTTTCAAACCGTGCATATTCCGTCTGCCAAGAGAGGATGAAGGAAAAATATACATAATTAAGCAAACAATAAAAATCATATCACATTAATTGTACATGATCTGATACACGCTTAAATTGGAGGTAATATAATTCCTCTGTGATTCATAAGCATGTGGACACTGATGTGATCTAAAACTTGATAAAAGATTTTTCATTACTGCAATATCTCTGCTAATCTTAGTGTGGCAAAGCCACTGGCAATATTGTGTCATAGCTTTCTGTCTCTCTTTCCACCTCCTCCTTTCAACTCTTACCTCCACTTTCTCCACCACCTGCTTGCCGAAGGAGCATACTTTAGTGGAGGAAGTGATGATCATGTTGTCGGAGCTCTCGTACTGGCTGGAGACACCATAGAACAAACTATTGTCATCCTGGAGGTTTAAGCTCAGGTCCGCCTACACCAACACAAAGGGCTTTAATCATTTCAGAGCTGCCATCAGCAATTTCCACACAATATCTGCTCTGTGGTGCAACAGGTGCACAGGGTTGAATTCAGATAAAGTTTACACTGGCTCTAGCAAAGACACCTGTCTGCATTTTTTTGGGAGATGAATGGCAGCACAATTTCACTAAGAACATGAACAGCAGCAGAACAAATAGTCAAGACAGTCACTGAGATCTGCCAATTTTTAACATTTTCCTCTAATCTAAAGCAACTTCTTGGATTTCTAGGTATTTGCATTTCCCTTAAGCATTTATACTTATATTTTTTCATGTTCTAGGCAGGGTCATGAGGGTGGTCTCAAACACAGGGCACAGGCAAAAGCATATCGTGGACAGGGCTCCCATCATTCAGGGCTCGGAAGTATTGCTGTTGCAGCATATCTTACAACCAGTCCACATCAGCCTCGTTAATGTTTACTTAGCTTCGGTCAGTAATAGAGCTTACTATTGACGCCAGATGTTAACCAAACCGTCGGCAGAGACGCCAGACGTCTTTGGCCCACTGGATTATCACTTGCATCGTTTGTAGATACAGTATACTGTGACAAATTTCAGTATACTGCTCAGTCAGCAAAGGCAGCACTCATATATTATAATCTTTTAAGTATTAGCAACGTGGTGACGGCACAAGCCAGAATTTCTGAACCAAGTCCTCAAAACACGTATAAGGCAGGTTCACCTTTTACCCGTCCCAAACCCCCCCAGCTCCCTCCTTCATAATGGCCCATTATAATCCCCCTGCCACCTTTTCATTTTCCATCTCGATCACATACTCTCTGTTATTCCCTTATTTATCTTTATTTCTCAGCTAAACTCGTGCTTCCCCGCTTTCTCTCGTTCTGCTAGGGAATTCATTCAATTACAATCAACATCCCGCAACGTTTCTAAATTGCGTTACGCTGCCCAGCTCCCTGTGTAACAATTTAGCAAGGCAGACTCAAATCCAATTGTTGTGGCACTTCAGAAGCGTGAGGTGATCTGTTAGGACGTGGCCACAGGGTGCAGCTTGAAACAAGTGGCCATAGCTGGTGTGCAAATTTAATCTAGAATGCCATTGCTTTCTTTTCCTGGCAATAATGCCAGGAGGCCTGACAGCGTTGCCATAGTGACCTGTTCCTGTAAACGCCCATGTCATGGCCCATACTTATATATTTATGACAAATGCTGGTTGGTCAGAGGACACTTGATGCTTAAAGCCCATGAATTACCTAGATTGTCAGTGTTTTTTGTACACATTTTTACACATTAAAACACCCATTATTATTATGGGCTGTTTGGCTGCACCGAGATATTTTTTCAGGCATACCATCTGCTTTTCCTTATAAGAATGCAAATCTGTGTGTAGAAATAAACTGTTACAAGCAAAATTGCTATGAGCATATTTTTACTTTAGCAACCTTAAACTTACTTCATAAATCATATACGTCTGCTGTGGTGATGCTGTTTGCAATACAATACTCTTTTTATGTACTATAGCAAGATACATAAGATAACAATCTATAGGGTGAGTCAAAAGTCACAGGGTAAGTTACGTGTCATAGACTTGCCAAAACAATTGGGATATTTTAAAATAAATATTAAGCGATTAAAAAAGAAGCATTATATTTTTTTTCATTAAACAGGATCATCAGAAAAGCAAATTAAAAGTCAATAAATAGTTTTTCAATTAAGCAAATTAGATGCAAACTTAATTATGGTAATTGAGTAGCAAGTGGCATATTCCCAGAAGCATGTTAAATTGGAGGAGAGTATAACACAGTGACTGGTCAGTAGGGTGTATGGTCAGACAAGACTGTCAAAACACACTGAAACTGATGGGGCATGAACAGGATCAGATTGTCCAGCAGTTCTTGTGGGATCTTCTGTCACTCTTGCTCCAGGGCATTGGATGGTTTGCCAGATGTCTTCCCAGTACACTCTTAGCATGTTCAGTGGGATTCAGGACTGGAGAATGTTAAGGCCAGTCCATGCATTTGATTCCTGCCTTCTGAAGCATGTTGTTAATGAGATGGTCTCGGTGGGGCCTTGGATTATCGTCCATGAAAAGCATAGGTTACCACTATAGGGTGCAGGACCTTATCGTAGTGTCTGACAGCAGTCAACAATCCATTTCTGGAGCTCGGTATAATCACCCATGCTGCTGATGTCAGTCAAAAACCATGATTCCACCACCACCAAAGGAATCATTTTCTAACATAAAACATGGATTCTCCTGTGTCCCTTGTTCACACCAGATCAGGTCACGATGATTGTCAGGCTGCACACTGAACTGTGACTCAACAAAGAAGAGGACTGTCGACCACTCATCATGGGTCCAATGACAATGCTCATCAGCCCACCTTCTACAGGTTCTATGGTGTGCAGCAGATAACGGAATAAATACCATTGGTCACGCAGTCCAACACGATGGAGCCGATTTCTAGGTACATATCTGTTGTCTAGTGATCTGTTGTCTGTCTCCACAACTCGGTTTCATAGCTGCATCTGCTCCTTCATGCCAATAAGGTACAGTATTGGTTATCTCTTGCTGTTGTGGCAGATCGTAGCGACCATGTCCTAATCTTCTTCATACTGTTCCAGTCTCTTGAAAATCATTTCAAAGTCTGCTTGTCACGCTCTGGGATGTTTCAAGTGCTCTTGCCACTCTTGTCTGTGTTTGACTGAGCCTCACATTTAGTTAAATGTGTTGGAGACATTGTAAGGGCTGGGAACGTTCAGATACTCCGGCACTTTTAGCCTTTCATATAGAACACTTTCAGCCAAATAAAATAGTTGTTTTTGCATCTCATTTGCATTGTAGTACAACTTTATTTGACTAGTTGTTTTCTGTTCTGACGTTCTTGTTCAATAGATGTACTAAAAAGATCAAATGTTTCTTTTTTATCGCTTCCTATTCATTTTAAAATATCACCTACTTTTTGTGTGCAGTGTATACTATACAGTACTATATTCTACTGTAGGTGTAAAGGCATTAATATAAACCTTTCACAGTTTTTCAATGAATAATGTTTGAAAAGGTGTGTATATACGTCCATCTGTCTGTCCATCTATCTATCTATTTGTTTATCAATCTGTCCATCCATCCATCCATCTACACAGACTTGAAGGCACTATAAATAGGAGGGTGCGTGTGGTGTGAGATGGTGTAATAGTGAGCGGGACAGGTGGCCACACTCAGGTTTCTCTGCTGAAAAACTAGAGCCTGTCAGTCTTCCCATCCCAAGGCCCTAGAGATCTACATCGCTCAATTCCCCTTTCTCTTTGTGCTCTCTGGACAACTGTCTGCTTAGCCAGTATAAAGAAAACACTCTCAGTTTAACATGCGACCAATCCGTAATTGGTTCAGATGAGGCCAGCATGCATAGCATATGGTCATGTGTCTGTCAGAGGTTTGCAGAACACATGGCCATTACAGACATAAAGAAGGTCATTAAGTTCACCTTATAACATTCAGGATATCAAATTCTTTCCCCTCCATGCTATGTACATCGAATAACCTGATAATCAACAGCTGCCTCTGCACCTGTAGTCTAATTGTGTCCTGAACCACAGAAATGAGAGAATCACTGGCACAACAATGTTTCTGATTGACCTCACCCAGAACTTGACGAGGAAGAAAGCGTTAGCCGGTCCTTTCTCAAACAGCTCCTTCAGCCCCCCTTTCTTTTCAGGGAACTTGTCGTAGATCTGCCGAATGTCCACAGCCTCCAGATAAGGGTCAGAGTATGTTGGGTTTGACTGACTGATGTGCACAAACAAGTGCTTGTTGAACTTGTTGAAATCAGAGAGTGAAAGAAGTGTGATTAGAATTTGAAGCATTCTATAAATATGATATCAATTTCAGGCAAGCGGTGCAATTCGTTCACAGAGGACAGAGCTGGATCTTTTGGTAAGGTGTTGCGCGTACTGAACTCAAAACAGATTTAGATACTTACATTTTCAAGGTCCTGAGGTTGCTCCAAAAAGGCAGAGAATTCCAACATACGTAGCTTAGAGCTGGCTATACTTCGGCCTTGCCATGGGGGGGCGCTAGGAGACATAGACAGACCTGAGGCACTCTCGTAACCTAGAAACCAGCAACATAATTGATTTGACATTGATTAAAATGGCAAACAATGCAAATTATGCATACCAAATCCAACCAAAAAGCAGTATGTACAATATAAACAACATAAATATCTTCATGGCAGCTAAAATATTTAAATGAGTAACCATTTTGGTTCAATTTCACATTTTTCTATATGCTTTCATTGACGGCTCCTTGATTCCTTGTTCCTACATCATCCACGTTAATCCATGTTGGGCACCATTACAAATGATTAAGGATTGTGTAGAAGATGGAGCAGATCTAAATGCTTCTAAAGCAAGGATACACCACTGTATCATACAGTATATAGTTGCCAATAAATAAATTCTCAACCTATTGTTCCCTTTCCATTATGTCTTTCCTTAAGAAAGGAAGATGCTAGGAATTAGGACAAAGAAGCAGGGAAATTAAATGGCACGCAACCATTATCTAAATACATGCCATAATTCATCACAGAACCAACCACTGTCTTTTTATTTAAAAAATCCAGCTGATTTATAGGGCTTAAATACAGTGATAACTCAATTCTCATCATTAATTCGTTCCACAAGGCTTGTAAAGTACTGAAAAAGACGAGTGCAAAGTAAATGTTTCCCGTAAGGAATATTGTAAAATCAATTAATTGTTTTTCTTTGATTTGGCTGTCAATACTAACCGTTTTAGCACTCTTGTAAACTTATTTGCACTGTGAATCAGAATCACTATGTACTGATTTGTGAATCATGAATTGTGAATTGAGTTTAAGCGCACCGAATATCAAGCAAACATGAAGACCAGAATATGATGAGTTCCGAGTTGGTGAGAACCGAGGTAACACTGTACTTTATATTTACTTTATAATTTATATTTAAATCTTACCTGTCTGGAAAAATGAGTACAAAGTTTATCTAATGGCCTAGGTAAGTTTACTATTAATGTATATTACATAATGTGTACCAAATAGGTACTGCACTGCATAATACTACATGAATAGTGACCTCAAACACACCCTAATTCCAGACAAACCTGAGATAGAAGGAGCCGTTGCTTGCATGACGTAGTTCTGTTGTGAAAATGGCTTGATGCTGAATGAACAGGATATATATTTTATATAGCATATAACATTTACTCTATGTATTGTAGGATCCAGTGATGAATGACATAAATCTTACTCCTCTGTAGGTGCAGGTTGACCTGGAAGTGCTCCATGCCAGAACTACAAGAAAAAAATCATCATCGTCATTCTTTGTCACACTTTGTATGACATATGACAAGCCAACCCAAGTTAAAATATTTACTCCAATTCAAAGACATCATTGTACTAAAAGGCCTGTGAATACTTTCAATAAGCATTGTGTAGACAGACAGTGTCATTAGCAAGATGTAATTTAGACTTTTAACTCACCCCACCAGCAGTTGGGTATGCAGGTCGAGAGAGACCCTGCAAGGCCATTTTGTTCTGAAAGGCAGAAGGAGAGATTATCTGGGCTGACGACATGTTGGCCATGCTCTGGAGTGCTTTATCTTTGGCTGCCTGGTCCTTTCGAGAAACAAAATAAACGGAAGTGACATTACCAGGGAACTAAACATACAACACTGTAATGAATCAATTAGATAATTATTATTGTATTATTGTGTATTATTATTGAACAATGTCAATTCCTGCTTATGAAGTTGCACCTCTAAAGCAACAATGGTGAAAAATAAATGTTTTTAGCGTGAACAAATGTGTACGTGAACAAACAACTCTAATTTGTAAAAAAAACAAACAAATAACTGTGACATTTCAAGTTTGAAATAAATTAGAAATAAATACCATAAGGAAACATATTGATGTGCAAACCTGCTCTGTGTCTTTCAGAGGGAGGTTCAAGTTCAACTTTATCACCCTGCCAACTTGTTGCAAGTGTTGACAAGCTGCCTGTTATTCCTGGAGGTCAAATCAAGAACTAAAAGTTCCAGCATTAAAGAAACAGCAAGTGGAAAAACACTGTTTCTGAGCTTGCTGCAAATAATGATCCTCAGATGTGTGGATCTTAATTAATCTCAGTTTATTCATTATGAGCCTTAATAAATAAATACCAACGCTTAGAAAAATCAGTAAATATTTCATTTGTATAGAATGTGCCGCATACGATTTTAAGGGAGTTGTCCGCGGCTTGGTTAAACAGCTGTACAGGCCTTGCAGCATAACAAGCAAATGCATTCTTCTGCCTTGACCGGACGAATGCTGTGTCCATAACTGAAGTACAGACATGTGTGATTGTCTGTCACTGTTCTCAGTTTCAGAAATGTATTTAAAAGGCCTGTCATTGGGTAGCCTTGTGACCAGCTTCTGAGTTCTGACAGCTGGTCTATGATGGCAAATGGCCAAAGGCAGTGTGAGTGAACTATACCATGCAATAAAATACATGAAAGCTTGAGAAGAAAGCTAGAAGCTGCAGGACCTTGAACTTCACCCTTGATACTTAGACGCCAGAAGATGATCAGATGTCGCATTACAGATTAATTATACCTGCAAACATACCCATAAGAAGAGCTGAGAATTTGGTATTGGATGATCAATCTCAGGGAAGACTACCTTCAATTTCACCTGTATCTCCCGAGCCTTCCTCCGTGCTAACACCTGAATATGACTGGACACCTGTGCAAGAGAGCAAACTATTTGAGTCAAATACTGCTATTAATGACATTTTTCTCTAATATATATATACACAGTATATATATATATATATATATATTTCACTACAAATCATATAAACAACATAATTATTCAAGTGAAAAAGGAGCCCTTGGAAAAATACCTTTTAAACATCTTACAATTTATTGATATTTTGTATGTTCCCCTTTTTTGCATGCCATTTAGCTCACATTGACTCTTGATTATCCATTTTATCCAACAATGTTTCACAGTATTTTAAAGTGCGTCTTGGGATATTATTGAATAACCGCTCGATCGGATTTGGTCTGACAGCCCAAGGAAATTCGCAGTCCTTGGTCTTCTATGGTCTTTAATTGGTTGTTGTATAACTTTGGTGTTCTTTGGGATCATTTTCCTCTTGCAGTATGTTTCTCCTGATGCACACTCTTCTTCTCAAAGATCCAAACAATCATTTTTGTGTCATTTTTGTGTCATGCCTATTAATGACTTTTGGCCCCTCGATACATATAGGCTAACTCAGTTAAGCTTGTTTTTGCAAATATATATATATATATACCACAGCACATCAGACTACATATTGAATCAGTTAAAATGTATTTATATAGCGCTTTTTACAATGGTTCATTGTCTCAAAGCAGCTTTACAATATTATATTATTTTAAAATCACAAATTGAGCAAGTCTAGGGTGACAGTGGAAAGGAAAAACTCCCTGAATATAGAAGAAAGAAACCTTGGAAGGACCAAGACTCAAAAGACCCAAGACCACGATCCATCATCTTTGGGTGGCCTATGTGTTAATATAAATAATTAAGTTGTACTAATGGTCAAAATAAGTAAATAATACAATTTAAATTGATAATACAATTTACATTAAATAACAAGTCCTTGGAGGCATATCAACTCCTGATAACTAAATGAAGGAGGGAGTTATTGCACTCTGGTGTGGCCCAGGCATTGTGGGACTGGGTTCTGTTCTGTTCTTACTGTGTAGAAAACATTCTAACATTTTTAATAAACCCTTCAAATGGAAATAATAATCATTATTTCATAATTCTCATAACCTCATAATCTTTTTACTTAAATATTTTAAGTAAGCTTTACAGTCTATAAGTATTATTTACATTATGATTAAGTATAGCCACATGAACACTGCCAAACAATGATGATTAAAGGGTCAACACTGTGACTTGGGTACTTGTGCAGTCACCTCACAGATCCAGGGATCCCTCGTTCGATTCCCTGTCTGGCTTAAATGGTGTTTGTATTCTCCAGTATGTTTTCACATTCCATTTCACAAATGGACTCTCTAAAGTATCCCTGTGTGTGTGTGTGTGTGTGTGTGTGTGTGTGTGTGTGTGTGTGTGTGTGTGTGTGTGTGTGTGTGTGTGT
>JAVSBV010000029.1:759361-773403 GCA_033117975.1 Parotocinclus spilosoma | reverse complement strand
ATATAACCTTGTGTGTGTCGCTTACATGGCCACTGATGCTGATAGCGACGTTAAAGAAGCCAAATAAATAAATAAAATAATGTGACCTTGATTTGGATTAAGAGGGTATAATATGAATGAATTAATTAATTATGAGGCATCTAAGCTTCCTTTCAAAACAGGGTATTAGAAGATAAATTCATGTGCTTTTGTAGCTTTAAAATGTGAATCAGTTGATACTCAAATCTCTAGTTTATACAGCTTCCATTATACACTTTGTGGTTTTACTTTACTATGCGTATACAGTTCTTACCCAGTGCAGTATGGCATGTTCAATCACAGAAAGATGACCACTCTTAGCACAACAGGTTGTAAGTGAACCCACCTCAGTGCCTGAGCCCGGCAGGAAGTTTTTCACAGTAATGGTTCTGCCTGGAGCTGGAAAGGGCGCCTCCATAACACTCCTCATGAATGGCTGTACCAGAGCAGGGGAAATGGCCCTCCGTTTCTCAACCTCGTCTAGAATCTAAATCAAAAGAGGAGCACACACAGGATTCAAGCCTGCACTATCTGTGGTACAACACAAGGAATTTGTCCTCTATTGGTATTTTGCTCCAGTATATAATCTTAGGTGACTAAAGTTGAAGACATGCCTTTGAGAAGAGGTCGAAACAGCCCAGTCGACTCACAATGCAGTAGACCTCAGGAAGACGTCTCCCCTTTCCACTAGGCTGTGTGAAAACACACATACGTTTCAATCTTTCGTGATTGTGAAAATTGTGCACCGAGTCTCCAAGTATGACGCCACACAAGCAAAATCTCACATTTAACAATGTAGCACATAATAAGCAGATTAAACGTAAAAGAGACAAGCACATCAATAAATGTTGCTATATAAGAACTTCCCTTTCAAATGAGAAAATCTGCTCGTAAGATAAAACAGACAAAAGGCAGCTCACCAGTAAACGTCGACAGTAGCCAAATCGTCTGCTCCCATCTTCTCCCGTCAAGACAAATGAGAAGGTTTCACTAAAAAAGATTGACAGAAGGCTATATAAGATATTATAAAGTATGTTTATTCATGTCATCATCATCAGGTTTACATAAAGAAATATGCAATATGTAATATGCATGTATGGAAAATTATTATTAATAATATTATGATTAATCAATTTCTTTATGTGGTGAAGTCACTTAGTATTGGCTTTATAGCATCAATCTTCGAAATAAGCTTCAGTGTAGTTCTAGTAATAACATTCATACTAAGTCAGTTACTTAACTTGATTTAACAAGGACAACTGTTTTAAGGCTTCCCTCTGTTATAAGTGTTTGTACATTCTTTATTGCAACAAATATTATTTATAATACAATTTATAGTAACTACAAAAATAGCAATTTATTTATTGGGAAAAATTACCCATTGTTATATATCTGCGTGTGGCAAATGTATGTAAACCTCTAAAAGCAGAAGTCAGTTTGAAGGTGCAATTAGAGTTTTCAGTCAATAAGGAGATCAGTCGCGAGTGAGCACCCTGTTGTACTCACAAAATAGGGATCTATCAAACTCTGATCACTTGCAAAAGTGTATCATGGCACAAACAAAGGAGATTTCTGAGAACCTCAAAAAGTGATGCTGATGCCCATCAGGCTGGAGAAGGTTACAGATTGTATAAATAAGAATAAAGAAAATTATACAGGGTTTACAAACTTTCAGCACCGTTGCACTGTATGTTATAGACTCCCACAATTTCACAGATCCTCCAACCTCCAGTTTGCTTCTTTTTTGCCTCGCACCTTATTCGCTCACAATTATAGACTTTTTATCTTGTCATTATTACAATGATTATAAATGTCATTATTATAATGATTTATTATTATAAAACATACAGTAACAACCACTTACATATAATCATATAAAATTTACAGCAGGGTGTGCTTGGGCTACATGAAAATACAAATCATTTTACATATGAACCTTGAGCATCCATGGATTTTAGTAAATGTGGTCAAGGAATTCTGACAGATACAGATGTACTGTCTATAGGTATGTTTTTAATCTGCTATTACCTCTATTAATCTACTTGGGAACTGGATATGGATATTCAATAGGGTGACATTCTGGAAGGCGAGTTGATACCTGGGAAAGTTGTCCACAGGCACCCAGTCTTTTGCATCAGGAAAGCAGAACTGGGGGATGACTTTCACCTGGTCCTCAGCCTCCCGCATAAACTTGAAGCTCCTCTCCAGCTAAATGTGCAGAACAAGACATCTTACTCTCACCCGTCTATTAGAGTAAAATCCAGTGAATACTTTCAAATCCGTTCATTCTTCCCCTATCTATACTCATCCATACAATATTTTTAAGAATAAGAATAATAACATGGATTTGTAAAGTACCTTTAGGGGGAACTGCTGGGTGACCTCAGGCAGGTAGGGTGAACCAGCTTTTATTTTATGGAGTGCCACTACTAAAAAATACTCAAAAAGCTTCCTTTCCTGTAGGTCCATCAGGTCTCTCTCAAGTGAGCAATATCTCTCTGTCTGCTTTAACATTGTCTGCACCGACACCAACCTCTGGCTGTGAGCTGATACGCAGAATCGGACAGATACACAAATTTATGTTTGGACACAATTATTAATAATTATCAATGGTCAATAAATCTGAAGGTATCATACAGTCTGTTATCCAAAACCTCAATTATTAAAGAATTAACCTCATTTTCTTTTTCTTTTTTTTCTCACAATGCAGTGAGCTGTGTAGATAAATATGGCATAAGTGTCACAACGGCACATACTGAAAATCATCGAAATGGCAGCAGCGGCATAAATTCCTGCTTCTGTTGAGATTGTTTATACATTTGGGCTTGTTCCTCACTGCTAATGCTATTTCTTTCTTACTTTTAGTCACTTAAAAGTAAAGTATGTGGCACCTTTATTTTTTCCACCTCACTGTATAGGCACTGATATGTCCTGTTTATAACTAATAATAAACTATAATATATCAATTATTCCACAATGCAGAAACATTGATATTTATTACTACTATTTTTTCTTCCTCTCAGCCCTATGCAGGCCTTGCCTTGGTAATATTACAGATGCCATTTCTGAGGGAAAAGCTTTATGTACAGTTTAGATAAACAACAAATTCCAAAACCTTTAGACAGCACTGCCAAACAGATTTCAAATTCAGTGCTTACCTTTCAGCTTTTCTTCTGTCTCACTCTCAGATTCACTATTTTCATCTGTCACAGTCCACAAAGAAAAATATATCTTTTAAAAGATGACATGATTGTGAACAGTCATTCACATATTTTTCAGGTTTAAGTATACATCTGTACCTCTTAAAACAGCATAACACCATTGTCCTTAGAAAATGGGTCAAACACAACTGACCCAAAAGGAAAACATGTCCATAAAACTAAGTGGTTACATAGGCTGAGAGAGACCAGGCTAGTGTCAAATAAGCTTAGCACTCATTTTATTCAATACTGAATTTATTCTTTGCATTTTTAAAATTGCATGAATGTGTAAGGTGAGTTGTCAGGTGAATGGACAAACCTCTCCCAGAGGTGGATTCGGTTGACTGAGAGACCCTCTTCATCCTCTTCTTTCCCCTCCGTGCCTCAAAGATACCATTTATCTTAAGTACCATCTGTTGGGAAAAAATACAGCCAGACTGTCAGGTAGAGCTTTCGCTGTGTTTGTTTTTAAGAAGGACCGGTCTTAACCCTATAAATGATCTGCTATACAGGAAATCATTACTACTTTAACTTTCCTTAAGTAACTTAACTTAAGTAAAATTAGCTTTTTGCTTTTTGACAGTACCTTGGGGATTTTCCTTCGTCTGCGATTGTATGGGTCTCCTGAGAGGGATGGAGTATCGTCAGGGCTGCTGGGGGTTGAAGGTGGGCTTATTTTTGAGGGTGACGCTATACTGCCATCTCTGTTTGTCTTACGCAGTTCTAGAAGTTTGAAGCTGCGTCGTTCTGAACTTTGTCGGAAGAAGCCAGGCTTGGAGGAGAGCTAGTAGGAATTCAGATTTATGATTAAAACCATTTGGCAATAAGAAAAAACTAATAAATTCTTCTTCTGGCTTCTGGCTGCTATGTCACTGTGGTAAGAGCCACCTGTCAGAAAAGAGAAGAGCCTATAAACCTGGACTCAAACCCCTGGCTGAGCTTGCAACATGAAAGCCGCTTGGTTCCTCCTTGGAATCCTGCAATGGACTGGCAGAGTGTCCCTGCGAATGTGCGAAGAGAATTCTGGAACAGGCTGCAAACCTCTAAAAATAACCTTTTTGTCCAATAATTTGTATTAAATTGTACTTTTAATTTGTTGTCGGATTTTAATCAATCAAATTTAGTGCCTTATTATTGTGTCTTATTATTATAGTCTCTTATTCATGTTGCTCGTAAACCCAGTAGTCAGAAATGGAAGCTTTTCAAATAAAGAGTGGGTGGGACTCTGTTGGGGGTTGACTGGTGAGGGGTGATGACTCTTAATATGATGTAACAATAAATGAGCAATCGAAACGGCTCAGCATATGATTCAAAATCTTCTAAACAGATGGATGTTTAAAGGAGCAGTAGAGACCCAAGTGGAAATACAAAAGCATTGAAAAAAGTGTTATAAATTATGTAAAAAATTATAATGGCCAGTATGCTCTTGAGAACTTTCAGTGCAGCAGATATTTTTTCTCTTATGTGCTTTGTTAATTGAGACCTTATATTTACAGGTGTGTATTTATAAATCATGTTCAATCAACTGAATTTACCACAGATTACAAATTCAAATATGAACAAGAGAAATGGAAGGCCGCCAGAGCTAAACATAGACTTTAAGAAGCGAAGCATCTGAATACTTATGTCCATGTGATATTGTAATGTTTCCATTTTAATAAATAAGCAATAAGCAATCTGTAAAATGTTTTCACTTTCATATTATGGGGTTTTATGTGCAGATTGATTGGGAAAATTAGATTTTTCTAATTTTAGCGCAAAGCCTCAAATTGACAAAATGTGAACAAACTGAAAGGATCTAAATGCATTATATGTAATTACCTTAGTTGGGGTGTCCGGAGCAGTTGAGGAAGGTGACAAAGGCATGAGACATTTGTTTCCAACAAAGCGACATTCCACTTCTATGTCTTCATAAGGGTTTTCTTTCGATGGGGGGTCTGCAAAAGGAGCAAATGTTATTTTAATTTAAAAAAAACACTGCATTCCTGTATTAGACAGTTCAAACACCCATCATTAAATTTTCTTCTCATAAGTACTTTGCATGTTTGTCTTCAGTTGCTATTCCTGGCATAATCTCTTCCTACTTCATGCTAACAAATTTAGCTTGCATGGCTACAAATTAAACCTTTGGAATAAAACACATTTCTAGCTAATTATTATTTATAAATAAATAACTGAATAAAATGACAAATGGGATTAAAACATTTTTAAACCCCACTCCTGGTTAGCTCATTGCACAAACAGTGGGCACGGGCTGCCAATCTATCACAATAACGAAATAATGAAGATCAGTAGTTACATTTATTTAAGATTAGAATAAAAGTTTTATACTTGACCAGTAGCTCTGCATTTGCTAGCTACAAAAGTATTTGCTGTCTGTAAAATATGAAAATGAATGTAAACTATGAAGGTAAACTAAATCTGCATGTAATGTTATCAAACTATCATTAATCTAATGACCTTTTAGATCAATATCTCTAGATCTCCACTGTCACTTTCTGTTGTGGCATGCCTCTTCAGACATTTTGGTGTTTAATCCAGTACCCTTGATGTTTGCATAATAAAATGACGTTTTGGCAGTGGCTATCCAGTGAAAGTATGCATGCCAAGTCTTGTTTCCACCATGGTGTTTAAACTGAGATCATGTTTTTTTCTTTGCTTCATATTTCTTTATTCCAGATGTTTGATACTTTGCCAATGAATCAGCTATCATCACTAGATACATCATGATCTGCACAAACATGCAGTATGCAAATGCTTGGAAGTAGATAATGTGGGAGAGATGGTGACATTGGCAGGATGAAGTGAGAGAAAGAAAAGAGTTGTGTTTATTCAGACACTGAAGCCCTCTCCCATGCCGATTCATCTACCAGATGCAACTAGTGGGCGGAGAGTTTGAGAGAGGGACATCTAGTCCCAGCCATGATGAGCACACATTGCTCTGATACTGGCTTCTGAATATTACTGACAGAACGCCTTTAGCCACATTTTATGTATGTCTAAAACCTGAATTCCATCAGTCAGAGGCACTTATACTACTTTAGCTTCTTTATAACACTAACTAGACTGTAAATGTGATGTGAACATATGGCTAAAAATCAGAATCACTAAGTAAAACTGCTTTGTTATGTAAAACCACTTTGTTATGTAATGCAGTTGCAGTTTTAAATCTTATTAAATTATGTCACAGTCTTTATTCATAAAGCATCCAGCATATATACCATAAAAAAGGAAATTGATGGGCAAATTCACATTTTTTCAGTTCTGATCCAATTTCACAATTGCCGATATGGGAACTATTACTTTATTATTATGATTATTATTGTTGATATTGTGTAGGAGTTGGTATTTTTAGCATTTTATTGATTCTGATTTCTGTTCTTCTAAACAATTCAGATTACAAAATGATGAAAAAAAAAGTGGTTTGATCTTATGGTGACTTAGGAACATTCCTCTCAGTTACTACTGATCCTAGGTTGTCTCTGCTGCTGAAATGACGAACATGATAAACAAAAAAGGTTTAAACGGGAGGAAAAAAGCTTAACCTAAAAATGACTACTTTTCTTTTGGATCACAGGTTCATAATTTCAGCAGTAGATATTACTTATTAATAATAGTAACTAAGACTAGTCTAAGACTGGCTAATGCAGCACTTGTGCTAGGAAACCGCAGTATGTGAAACGCAGTGCACTGCTGAAGTGCAGATGTTTTGCCATTTTAGAGGTTAAACACCCTTTACAACAGATAAGGCTTCTATAGATACTGCATTTAGCATTCTCTCTCAAAGTGGAGCTGAACTGAGCACTTTCGAGTTCAGATTTTCCGCTAATTCTATAGTATTTATACAGTATGAATTATGTAATCACATGACACAAGATGACAGAGAGATGCTTTCTCAGTAGGGACATATTTTTTGCACTAATCATTGCCGTGTTTTTAAAGCATAAAATGTGCTAGTAAGAACTAACAATTTGAATCAAAATTCAACAAAAAGATGTGGAATGGAATATTAAATGCCTCTGTCTGATACAGAATCGTATCGGGCCCATCTATATAAATGGATCAGCACCACTTGATTTGAATGTTTTGAATTGCTACAGCACAGCACAGATCAGTACAGTTAAGATTTTGCAGCTTGTAAATAGTCAATGTAAAACACAAAACAGATAATGACAATAAAATACATATTCTTATTTTCTTAACATAAGCTCAGTAAACATTTTGTCTCCCATCATAATATTTACTATTAACTATATGTTAACTATACAGAGCCAGAATAAACAGGGGCAAACAATACCTACCTTTAATATAGATACAGCAGCACTTAAAAATTTGTGAAATCCATCAAATATTTTCAATTAAACAACTTTCCACAATGAATAGAACAATTATTTTAGAAATAAATTAGCAGATTATAATGGAAAAATGTTTCAACAATAGGCACACAAGTCATCCTGTCAAAGGGCTAGAATAAAAGTTAAAAACTAAAAACGAAAAGACTAAAGTTAATATTTTGTAATGGCCTGATCATAACCCCCTTTGAAATTTTGTAGAAAAAGCACACCAATATCCCAGAGCTGAAGAGCTCTCTATGCAGGAGTTGGATAAAAGTCCTCCAGGTCAATGTACAAGACTCATCAACGGTTATGGAAATGTTTTCTTGCAGTTGCATATGAGGTAAAGTTAGATAAGAAAGCATTGGTTCACATACTGTTGTCCCCCACAGGTATGTAATATTGGATTTTCCACAATAAATAAATGGCCATGTACCAATTTAAATATATAATAAAAACATAGTACATTATATACCATAGTAGGTTTGTGCAAAATATGAATGTGCAATACAATACAAATGTAAAAGATGAAGTGAAATGATGGTGTTTCTACCTCATTGTCCATTTGATCAGTTCTACTTACCATTCAGAAGAACTTTTTAGTTCTACAATTACAGACTGTAGACCATCTGTTTCTCTACGTACTTTATTAGTCCCCTTTTCTCTAATGGTCAGAACCACCATAGATCAGGTACTACATGTTCAAGGACACAGGACACTCCTTTATTTTAGAAATAAAAGGGGAAAAGACGTATCAAAATACCCCAGAAAGTAATTGGTGAGGGGGCCTATCTTTTAGGCTATGTCCAGAACGTGGTCACCATCTTGAAAAACACCATACTGGATCAAGAGACCATATTTTTCAATTATAAAATGATAATGTATCATCAGATTTCAAAAGTTATCAACACATAAATTTCAAAGCATTCGTTGGAAAAGATGCAATTGATAATTCTGATGGAACATAGCCGTATCATAACTGTAGACTTTAAAAATGGATACCCAGAAAGACCCTCAATTTCACACAGTACTGTTTCATCACTCAAAGCCAAATTAAAAGAAACCGGAACTGTAGACGGCAAGCCATGTAGTGGTGGTCCGAAGACCCCTACCGATGAAGAAACCTCAACAATTGTTTTGGCAGCCTTTGCGAAAAGTCCACAACATAGCACACGGCTTGTCCTGTGAATTTTAACTCACCCTGTATTTAGGTGGTGGATCATTCTTATCACTGCAGTGACACTGACTTGGTGGTGGTGTGTTAGTGTTTTGCACTGGAACATGTAGATCAGACAGAGCAGTACTCCTGTTTTTTTTATTAAGATGTTAGACATGCATTAAACCACATTAGACATTAACACACTACCACTGTTTCAGCAACTGCAGTGCTCAGATTTATCTGCCACACAAGTAATACCTGCTTTGTGAAGGTCCTGTCCATTGAAGTACAAGGTGAAATGGGTTAACAAAACATAGCAAGCAACAATTGGACCACAGTCTGTTATTGTAGAACTATGAAATGCAACTACATGGCAAGAGGAGCTGATGAAATGGGACATGCGTGTAAAAACAATATATAATAATTAGAATAGTAATAATAATTTAGAGTTAACTTTAAGGTTGAAGGAAATGGGAATTTTGAATGATCTTTATTTAACATAGTTTCAACTGCAGTACCCATTTCACAAAAGCACAAGGTTCCATCAAAACTAGCCATACACACTTACATAAGACCAATTTAGTGTAATAAATTAACCTAATGCATGTATTTCACGTGGACAAAGGGAGTCTACGCAAACTCTACACAGGTAGAGTCAGAGATCAGGTTTGAACTGGGGGCACTGGAGCTGTCAACCATGCTTCTGCACCACTATCTTTAGGAAGCTGATACTTCATACATTATAACACTTCAGGTCGGTCTACTTCGATAGTTGCTTAGCAAGCTGAAAAACAGCCCAGTTGTAAAATATTTGTAGCTACTAAAACTACTCAGCATAATTCTTGTCAAGCGTGTTGTAGAAAATAATGTAATACATTACCTAGGATATCCTCGTAGACATTCTCTTCAGATAAAGTGCGTGTAAGGCCTAGTTTGGACTGAGCATACCAATCCACTCTACAGTCCTCAGTGAAAGACTGTAACAGGTCCTCAAACTCGTATGATTTCCTGCAAGATCAGAATAAAATACTAAGGAAATTAACAAAGAGGTGAACAGGAGATATTTCGGCCAAAGTTTTTAACTGTAATATGATTAAAGTTAGAGCTGAGAATGCAGGTGGTGTAATGCTACCTAAAGCAAGCATTAAACATATGCACATCAAGCAAGGATCGGGAAGGGACTACAGGAAATTGCTGAACTTAGAGCTCTGTTGATATAACATGCGGTTGTGCACTTGGGTGATGTGTAACCTTAGATGTAGGTTGTTGCAAATTTGGCAAAAATTCCTTGGAGAAAAGTCAACTTGGCCTGTTCAGGTATGAGTGCAAAATACATGAAACGTGAAAGCTGCTCCAGCGTAACTGCCTTGCACAAAACATCTGTTAAACTTGGTGTTTTAACTCATGCATCTCGTGATAAACAAATTCCTCACCTGTTGTTGCTGTCTCGAGTTCTTTGTGTCCAAGCCCTCTGACAAACCCCAGGAGGTGGAGGGCAGGATGGCAGTGGTGGAGGGGGTATAGAAGGCAAAGTGGGAAGATTCCGCCTCCCCTTTCCTGATCCTAGGGGTGGTCCAGAGTTGTTTGTTTGAGTGTGGTGTTGAAAGGTACGCTGGGGTTTAGGGAGAGGGTTGATGGAGGGTGCCCCTGGCTCAGTGTACACATTCTCAGGGCCCCTATTTCGACCAAGGCGGCTTGCAGACCGTACCACATCCAGATTACCAAAGATGGGTTCTGCAGATTTTTTCTCTGCTTCCTCCTGCTTCTCCTTAGAAGGTGGACAGAAATAGTTGCCTGGCAAGGTTGGCTTAGTAGGTGTTTCCTTCATGGCTTGCTCAAGTTTCTGAATGTGTGTCAAAACTTTTTTGTCCTGCACCATCTCAGTTTTCTTGGGAGTAGTTTTATCCAGTATAACATCTCTTACTTTAGCACACACCTCAGAACTTCTCCTTGTATCGCCAACCTTATTCAGATTTTCTTTGACAATTTCCTGTTTCTCGCAGCTAAAAACTCTGTTGCTGTCCTTTTTTTGTACGCCTGTAGGCCTGTCATTCTTCTTCGTCACACAGTCAGACTCTTTCTGAATAACTGGTTGTATATGGGATCCAGCACTCTCTGTTTTACCCTCCCATTGGGATATCTTGTCTTTAATGCTTTTCACCCCTGTAGGTGTCCTTGGGGTCTTGTTGAAGCCATCCATGCCATTCTCAACAATACAAGTTTCTCCTGGTCTCTTCTGAGTGAGCATGTCAGTGTTTCTGGGGCAGTGGTCAGTGTTGTCCAGGGATGTTAGGGGGGACTGTCTGTCCACAGCCCTGGACAAGTTTGGCCTCTGCGTGCCCACAGATTGAACGTATTGAGGCCGAAAGCCACAGCACTGGAGCCTTCGCAAAAAATAAACAAAATAGCAAATCGGTTATAGTAGCCTGAGCTTTCTAAGATTACACTGTTTCTCTGTTTAAAAAAACACTGATGGTGATGAATTAATAGGAATAAAAACATAAACATAAAGCATAAAAAGTCTATATACAGGCACAGATTCACCTCTGATTGAATTTAAGCATTTTGTCTCTGTAGTTTTTCATGCTACAAGAAAAACTAGGTCAAACTCCAAAACCCCAAAAAGGGAGGAGGTGTAAAAAGAGAACGGGATGAGGCAAAGAGACAGAGAGCAAGAAAGAGGAGAAGACCACAAAGTGATAGTGATCAGTATTCTTCTTTTTGCTGAAACAAAGTGGACAATTTGTTTGCAAAGAAAAGACTGGAGGCTAATCTGAAGTAAGGTATTGCCAGCCATCATGTATATAAAGTGAGAAATCGAAGTAAAAGGAAAATAGAGAAAATAGAGTTATATACAGTATTTCTAAAAAGATTTTATGAGTAGAGGAAAACATAATCAAAAAGAGAACCAGGAACGCAACTGTTTTTCCCGTTAGTTCAAGCCCCAGTCTTACATTATCTGTTAAATCCCTTTTTTACACTCAGAATATAAAAGCCTTAATGAGAATGATCTCAGTCTATTAAATGTCTTTCTATGTTGAAGATTTAACTGCCCACAATAACATGGCCTGGCATTCCAACCCACCAAGTCAAATCCTTATTTAGCTGAAGGATTAGGGCACTGCCTCTAAGTTTAATTAGGTTTCAGCAAAATACAATACAAGACTTATCCTACAAACTCTGACTATAACCTCACATGTGTTTCAGAGTGATAGTTTTCTGCTCACTGAGTCATTAAAAAACATGAGTCATGAGTGCTGATCACATTAACAGATTTTGGTGAAATTCAGAAAGGAAAAATGGGTCAATACTTAATATAAAACAAAACAGTTTATTGTGGGCTGTGAAGTTATTGTTGTTGTGGTATTGAGGTTAAAACACAGGGAGGAAGTGGGTACTCAGGTACTCTGGCCAAATTAAATGTAGTTTTTGTCTGTCCCACTTTGAAGTACAGTTTCAGTTCATTAATAATTAGCCTCTCAATGCAAATTGGGGATTACAAATATGAGTTCTTAAACTTAAATAAATCCACATCAGGTAGTTTTAAAATGTATTTACAAAATGTACAATTTATGAAGATAAAATCCCAAACTGTGAGATTATTTAAATTGTTTATTAAAACTGATCAAGTGAAGATAATCCTCATGATATGGCTATACTATGGCTAACCAGTATAATTATTGATCATATGTGCTTATTTTAAAAATTATGTGCATATTTTAAAAAACTACCAACTACAACCCTTGTGGTCTCTGAAGAAGCAATCACTTCATGGACCAAATTTGTCTAGTACAAAAATAGATATTTCACCATTAAACTCAAATTATTTTCATATGCAATAGCTCCGTATGGAAGTACACCCACTCTGATTTATTAGATGTGACAGTAAGGGAATCTGAATAAAACGGACACAAAAGAAATAGACTGGATTTTAAAAAAATGACCTGTCAGTGGTTTTAATGATATGGCTGATCGGTGTATGTACAAAAAAGAAAGAGGTGTCATGTGTTTTGCCATACCCGTTGGCTGACTGGTAGATGCAGTTCTCTGTGTTCATACAGAGCAGCAGTGCTCTCCCACCAGTCATGATGCTAGCAGCTGGCATCCTGAAAAGACCCAGAGAGGTGGAGTTAGTCAAACCCACATACCGATCCCTCATGCCCCCACCACATGCATACCCACAAAAAAATGTGTGAGCAATCACAGAAAAAGTTACAGAATTACACTCATCCCACACTGACTCCACAGGCATATGGCAATCCATGTACATCTAAAAAAACTCTGAGGGCATAGGTTTTAGAATTATGCTTAATGGCATAATCAAATGTACTGCAATATTAACCAATAGCATGGGCCTAAAACTGATTAGTATTAGTCATGTTTTAACATGAGTACAGTAGCAAAAGGCATGGTATTCAGAAACATCACATCAAGTATTCAGTAACATCACAAGATTCTTTTCGAATATTGTTAAATGATGCATATGGCCTATCAGCCAAAACAACACACAGAGTTCTAAAATTGCTCAAAATATGTTTTTCTAAGATTCTTTTTTCACTCCAAGTTGTTATGTTGATTGTATTTATTATAATATACTGTATGTATTTTATATTTGGCCCAGGCTGTATCTTACTAATAAATTAATCTCTTACAGTTATGCTCACATTATTCTCATATGTTTTAACTTTATACACAGCCGATGTGTCAGTGAAAGAAACTGGGTAAAATGGATTCATATTAACAGGAATAGATTAGATTACAGATTATATTTAGATAAGATAAGATAAAATAAGATAAGATAAGATAAGATAAGATAAAACAACCCTATATTATCCCAAAATGGAAATTTGTCGTGTTATGCCAACAGATAAACAAAAGTACAATATAAACATATATGGTCTATAATAATATAGACAATATACAAATATAGAATTGTTGTTGCACATAACATATAGCACAGTGGATGGCTAATGGCTGATGTCTATAATACTGTATGTATTGCTTTGACAGGTACACGTGATCTACTAAGTAAGTTGTTGATTGTACATACTGACCACAGACATCCAAGCCAATCTAAAGCTAAATTACAAGCCACAATGCAACTCTGGTCTCAAAGCACTATGTTCACCCTGTGAAATTTTATATAAAATACTAAGTAATGCAGAAAGTTTAAACTGCTTAATATGTTCTTGTAGATGGTGAACTTTAAGCATGAACTATATTTTATTTATTTGACTTCTTTAACGTCGCTATTGGCATCAGTGGACACATGTAAGCGACACACACAAGGTTATATCCATACACAAGTTCATCTCAATTCAGTCACACATA
>JAVSBV010000029.1:731218-747141 GCA_033117975.1 Parotocinclus spilosoma | reverse complement strand
AGATTAATTTAATACAATTTGGAATACGGCTGTAACGTAACAAAATGTGGAAAAAGTTAAGCGCTGTGAATACTTTCCGGACAGTCAGTGAAGTGGAGCGCTTACCAAAAGTATCACAACAATAGATTTTGAAACTCAGTACACATGTACGGTGCATGTCTGATTTCTGGGAAAATTTAAGGCTTTTAGGTGCGCATTCTAGTGCGGAAAGTACGGTACATATTTGGCGCGTTGCGTCAGGTCACGTGGTTAATATACCGTCACCATTTTACAATACCATCACCGTATTTAAATACCGTGGTATACCGAAATACCGCCCAAGCCTAATGTGGATATACAAGTACTGTGAAGGGTGTAGTTCTATGTTAAAAGGGCTACGTGTAGGTAGTTGGTACATGTCTAGGTAACATCCACATGAATTCCAGGACCATTTTCAGCAGAACATTGCTGAGACCATCACACTGTTAAAGTTTTTCTCTTTTAACTGTCTTGGGTTTATTGCTATGGCTGATTTTGTGTATTTATAATGTATGATTTTGTGTATGGATAACATTCTCATAAATACCCATCAAATGTTTATCACTATGTTGTTTTGTTGTAGTACTGTTCTAAAAATCACCTAAACTTTCCCCAGCTTATTGAGATGGCTCAGAAAATGGGTGCAGCTCTACAGGCTGGTGAGAACCTGTCATGGTCCAAACCAGGTAAAGAATCCAAGACTAGCCAGCGCTCCTCTTCCAGCAAGCCCACATCTTCTCAACAACCTTTGGGCTCCAATCAAGCTCTTGGTCAGGCCATGTCCTCTGCTGCTGGCTACAGCAAGAGCATTCAGCTGGCTGCAGGTACGGTTTAGAACCACAGCAGAACTGCATACTTGATGTGTATAAGGGTTATTAATTAGCACTTAAACCACATAAGTGTAACATGCAGCAATAAACCGACACGACAAACAGAATACCAGGAAAGACTATGGGTCACTGAACTGCAGCTACAGTTATTAGACATAATAAATACACATCATTCAAAGAACCAATTTAAAATAAGAAATGCGTAATTCAAGCAGGTATTAGGGACGTAATGATACACTTTGCTTGAAATAATTAATGAGTAAATATTTGATTAAAGACGCACCTTTTGTATTTCTGATTTGTAAACAGTATCATGCACAACAATGCACATTTTCTTGTGTAGGCTTCTAAATAGAAAAAAAAAACATAGCCTTCTGCAATTAAATTAAAATGCTCAAAATACACGTTTAAAACGGTAAACAAAAAAGATAAAGTAGCTTCACCATATTTTGAATAATGTGTACTTTTCCAGTAAAAATGTTCCCTGTGATTAAAAGAAATTAGGAGTCACACTGTGAATGGGATATGCATGTGAACATGTGTGATTGCGATCTCGGTTTCATTGTATAAATTACATTAGATGGTGTAATAAACAAGAATTATAAACTCTGCTTTTTTTTTTTCATTCACTATGTATCGTTACACCCATAGTTTGTACGTGTTGCTTTATATATTCATGTTAACCTTTTTCTTTTTTGCATGTAGAGCCACAGCTGGACAATGTACCATCACCCCCCTCTGAGCCTCCAGGTGAGACTGAAGATAGACATGAATCAGAAGAACCCTCCAAAGAGAAGAAAAGGAGCAAAGCCAGAGCAGTGGCTGAGTAGAGCTTTCTTTGCAAGTTTAAATCCACAGCACTTTTTCACACATTTCTAATCGGATTGTAAATCTTCTGATGAATTGAATCATAAACTTCTTGTTACATAAAACCCACAGAACAACTGTTACAACTTTGTTTACACATTTGTCTTATAGCATTCGGGTAACAAAGAAGGGAACCGTTTGAAAACATCCTTATTTTTCATTCTTATGATTAGGCTCATGCTCCAAGTTTAACCCCTGCCCATCTTCAGCTGTGTAGCAAAGGGTTGCAGGTTTTTCTCTAGATTTTTAGTTATTGGTGGCACTGATTTTCCTTCAATCCTGAACAATTGCACTGTTGAATATGGTGTGTTGTGTTTGGTTTTTGCCAAACATAGCTCTAAACAGCGTAATCTCATATGACTATAAAACATTACATTTACAGTATTTAGCAGACGCCCTTATCCAGAGCGACTTACAACTGATATATTCTTACAATTCAAGCAATGGTGGGTTAAGGGCCTTGCTTAAGGACCCAACTGTGGCAGCTTGGCAGAGGCGGGATTTGAACCCAGGACCTTCAGGTCCAGAGTCCAGTGCCTTAACCGCTAGGCTACCACAGTCCAAAAAAACATTTTGACATAAGACGTGCTTTTTCCCTCAGAAGAAGCTCCTTTATTTATACCCTGCCAGACACCATGGCTTTGTGTAAAGTTAGTGAGATTGTAGTCCCATGTCTCTCTAGACCAAACTCAGCAATATAGACTTAAGTCCATAGGTCCATTCAAATTGCCATTGTTCTCTTGGTACCTACCCTGATCTGTATCTTCCTGGCACACTTATTCATTTTGAAGGTAGGAGCCAATTTATGCAATTTACCCAATGTATGAGTGGTGCCATACACTTTCTGCTTCTTAATGCTTTCCAGATAATGGTTAAAAAAAAAAACCCTTACATTTGTCGTATGGTGCTATTATTTTGCACTTTCTCAAAATATGATCCCAGAGACCTTTAAAAAGCACCTTTCCAGACATTGTGATTTCTTATCTAGTTGAGACTGGTACTACTAGTACCATTTTTCTCTACAATAATCAAATCAAATACAGTTGATGTGTAGTGATGGTCTTTTAGCCTGTCATTTGATCTGGAAAGTGATTGGTTGTGCCTGAGCAAGTTTAGAATGGTTACACTAAAGAAGCTGATCTTTGTTGGTGACCTTGGTTATATAAACGATAATAATTGATTAGCAATATTTAACTTATTTCCATATTGACGTTGATGTTGACGTTATGTGTAAATACAACTGTAATGTGAAAAAAGTAATGATTTTCAACAGAGTATGAAGATGTTTTATGCTCTGTATTGTTTGTACAAATAGTTTACATCAGGTCTATTTGAACTACTAAACAGATTATTCAGAGATCAGATCCAGACACCTTCAAGGTGCCACAATTTCTCCTGCTCACATCAGATGCAAGTTTGTCAGCTTGGCATAGTGATGAAGCTGTCAGATGCTGCTATTGCTCTAGTGTAAGGAGTGGTCACAAATACTTGACACTGTAGGGTATAAGATCTAATTTTTCTTTTTAAAATTTTTAATACTTCATACAACTGTCCTGTATTTTCTGGCTGTATTCTAATAATGAGTCTGGGAAGTAGTTACATTTTGTCTGTATTCCATTGCTATAACAGTGGTGTACCTAATCTAATAGTGGACTAAGACTTTAGTACAAAACTGTAATACCTATAGTGCTGCTTACTTTTTTTTGTAAAAATAAACTTAACAATTATTATTATTATTATTAAATGAAATTATGCTATCTTATATTTTGTAATATGAAATGTTCCTAGATATTTTGGAAATTCTAAAATAAGAGTCCTTTAGTATCGTCACCTGTAGATACACATTACATTATTGAAGATTATGATTGAGAAATAAACAAGCTCCGTTTCCTTTTTGCATGTTTCCGAAGTAAAAATGATCAGTTCCTACAAATAAGGACAAAATATGTTGGATCAACACATTTTATTGATATAAAAATATCATTAAAGTCCTCGAGTTCCTACAGACTTAGTATTCCTGTTGTCTAAATGTTAATAATGAACATTTAAAAACACCCTTAATATTTAAGACTTTGCATAAATACGTTTGTGCAAACAGATTTATACAGAATTCTCTATTTCCTGCCTTAGGGTCAGAATACAATACAAAAGGTTCTATAATGTAAATCATGGCATTTCAGTAACAACGACATATTTCTCAAAGAAGGGGGGAAAAAAAATGCATTTCTGCAATGAAATGTTTTAAAATGTTGATACAGTTGATAATATTAATGTCTTTAGTTTGTTTTTAACAGGCAGAAGCCTGGTGAAATGAAGTGGATCATCGAACTGGAAGTACAATAGCCTCTTCCACACTACAAAGCACATAACCAGAAATGTAATCAAAGCAAGCTGTTTACGACAGGGAATGTCAGCGCTTATTAAACTAGTATATCCTAGTAAAACCTAGTATGTTTAAATGCACTCTCACAATCAGATCATTATCAGGTTTTGGCAGCTTTCTGTTTAAAGTAGTCGTAGATGCTCCTGGCCACAAAAAAGGGCAAAACCAAAAATGCATAATCAGTGTTCCACTCAGTGATCATATACTGCTTACAAAAATGAGGGATGAAATGAAATTAGGCATGAATAATGAAATATCAGTGTAGCTTCAATTTCTCATTTGAGAAATGTTTCCCATTGAGTTTAGGGTTAATGAGAAACCAAATATTTTTTTAAGTATTTTGCATTTGTGTTCAAATCTGGCTAATAGATTAATGACTAATCTTCTATGAAAATAATAGTAATAGTAAATTTTTTGGAATATTTTGAAAACCCAGGCATGTGTTACTTTGAGATTTATATAAATCATTTAAATATTCTTATGTATTTATCTATGCAAAAGCACAAGAAGCGTACAGTGGTGATTCCTGCCAATTTGACCCACGAGTTGTTATAACCATTACAAAGTTTTATGTTTGACCCCCTTTTTTTGCACATGAGCATAACAAGTATGTTTCAATGCTAGAATGAAGACGCTGTTATCAGATTAAAAAAAAGACCAAAAGGCCAACAGTAATTTCACTCAGAAATCTGGTTAAGCACACCTAATTTCTTTATCACACACTCGCCACATTTAGACGATGAATCTTCTAACAATGCCATCTAATTTCCTTCTGTTTTATGGACCGTTCTAAACATAAAGGGCACTAAATGCTTTCTTACATGTACAATACAAGTACACACCTCACATTTTTGTAACTATTTTATTACTATTATTACTATACTATTATTATAACAGCTCTGTAACATATTGGTGGAGTGAAAGAGAATTTCAGTGGCAACCTGTGAAGTGCTAGTAAACTCCATGCCCAAGAGAGTTAAGGCAGTGCTGGAAAATAAGGGGCTACACAAAATATTGACATTTAGGAGTGCACTCACTTTTGTTGATAGTGATTTAGACATTAATGGCTGTGTTGACTTATTTTTAGGGCACAGCAAATTTACACTGTTATACAAGCTGTAGACTGATTACTTTATATTGTATAATAGTGTTATATCGTCAGTGTTGTCCCATGAAAATATAAATAATACTAAAATAGTTACAAGAATGGGAGGGTTGTACTTTTTGTGAGATACTGTATCTGTTGTTTTGTGGAATAGTCTGTGATTTGGGAGCAACCCTGCCAGATTGCATCGATTTGCCTTAGTAAAGAAGTAAAATGTTAAACAAGAGGCAGTAGTTTTTAACATAAAGCATGATTGTTTTAAATATGCATTCAAACTGAACGTGCCTCATTCCCAGAAATGGCTAGAATAATGAATATTCGTTTCTGGTTGCAGTATATTCAAAACAAACTCGTACTATCAGTGATTTCTATGTATCACAATGACCAACCACAAAATCCCATGTGCCATTCTGCCTGCCTGTTATCTGCAAAGGACCTGGAGCAAGCCATTTAGAACACTTTCTTATATTATTGTGTTACTGATATGGATATGGGAGTTTGTATAACAGGGTTTGACTGTATTGCACGTTGTGTTCAGAGGAGGATGTGATATTTATGAGCACAACTCCTTAAAATGTATTACTTGTAAGCGAGTTTACTTATGTAGCATTTCCACAGCTACTGACAAAGCTGCAAGACATGGATGTTGTATGTTTTTCTGTTATCGCAACTATCGTGATCAAATTACTCCCCAAATGGTATTTGCAGTTGGCTGATCCTGTTCCAGTGACTGCACTGATTCAACACTACGGTTGTGCATTCAGAACTGGAATAAGGCCAAATTCTCCACTGTTACCTATAAATATAAATAAATATATATATATATTTTCATCCATCCATCCATCGATAAATAGATAACATGCCCTTTAAGAGGATGTGAAAAAGGATTGTTTAAACGAGACAGGAGTGTTTACTCAGGACTAAATGACTTACCCATGTTAAGGATGAAATGTGTCAGAGAGGAGGTACCAGTAAAAGTGTCAAACAATTCCATACAAGTGCAATATGAGACACTAGATTTTCAGGTACATTACAAAGTTTCATTAACCATAAAATGTTTACTCAACTAAGTAGTACTCAAGAAACCACGTCTGGGCAATCCATTTTTTTTTTTTTATCATTGGGCAATGGCCGTGTTTGCACCCTTGTATTAGGTCTTCATTCTTATATGTATATAACAGTTTTTCCCAAGGATTTAACTTTCAGGCAATTTGAAAAATATAAGCATTGTCAGTAATGGTCTTATACTTTTTGCCCTTCGCAGCACGTTGAGAAAATCATAGAAAAACCAGAAAAAAATTGTAAGACATTACTGTATCCAAGTCCTAAAGCTTGTAATGCGTCTTTCCCATTTCATAGTAGCTAACAATTATTGTATTGGATCGAAACTTGGCAATTAACAGGGTCAAAAAGCAAACAAAATCTCTGGAGTGTTTAGGGGGAAAAAAAAAATCTACCAACTGCACATATCACTGATATTACAGTTTCAAATAAGACACATAGTACAGTATTCACGCAAGGGGAAAAAGACATCCCCCTCCTCCATTCTGGTCATTTTTCACAATAGTAAGAATGGAAGAGTACCTCCACTGGAGGGACTCACCTGTCCAGATGGTTAGATGCTTTAGCAGCATTTGGAGATCAAATAGAAAGAGCTCATTAAAACTGGACCTCAGGTAGTAAGTATAACAGTATTAAAACTATTTTACTCTTCAGAGTGAGGCTGGGCCACGATCTCAGAATATATGAGTCCCTCTGCAGAGATCGCATCTCCCAGCCCTACTGTCCGCAGCGGCTGTTTGCAGACGAGTACTGGACTGAGATGGAAGGACACGTTCCCTATTCGCCACACTGTGACTGGGCTGGACGGGTCCAGTACTAAGCTCTCTCTGGGTTCTGAGTAAGAGCTATAAAAGCTGAGTGGAGCTTTGAGCTGCACTTTGCTAACATCCACAGCCTGTAATCCACATGCCTGGGCACTGGCTACCCGAGCCCCGGCCGCCACGGCCTCACGCTGGTTCCACCAATGACCGTCCACTGTGGCCAGCACATGGTAGGCCAGTGTGTGGAAGTGGATGCGGGTGAGATAGGCTTCGGACTCTGGGTTGGCCTGGCCATGCAGCTGCAGGATCCAAAGGAGAATATCGGAGACACGGCCCACATCTGGAACACCATTCCAGGATGAAAGCTCAGAGTGAGGGCCGTCACCGGCCTGAGACAGGAAGAGCAACTCTTGCTCATTCAAGCCGATCGAGTTAACCAGGGGCATGACCTGCTAATTAGAGAGCAAAACATTACTTAATGGGGTATCTGAGCTTTTCAGTTACACAGAATATCAGTTAACAGCTTATAAACTTTCAGCTTAGAATAGGCTCTCGTATACACAGGTAAGATAGACGTCTGTTAAACATACACATTTACCTCTTGGATGATGCTGCTCATGTAATCTTTGTCAGTCATGCTGGCCAGTTCCAGATGGATGGGAGCATCATTTCGAATATCTGAGATTGCTACCACAAACTGCATGGAATGAGATAAAAAGCTCCTTTAGTCCAGGCAGGCATAAACTTTTAAGTGAGCAATGCATCACTACTAGGAATGACATGATAACAGAAACATAGTAGTCAGTACCAATACCACTAAAATTCTATGATTCTTAATGCCAATTTTTCTACTACAGCAAAAACTAAACCAATGATATGCTGGGTTATAATTTCTCCAGCTGTAACGTGTAATAGAATCTATCTATATATACACACTGTATAATACTGCATGCATGACGTATAGCGCTTTCACTATGCATTTGTAACATTTCATACATAACATTTAAGACCATCTTTGGAAGATGAAGAAAATATAAGGATGTGAAAGTATTTTTAGCACATTACCACTATCTAATGCTAACAGTGGCTCACTATCATTTAAAAGAACAGGAACAATAAACCAATCTTCTGAAAAGTGCTATTTAGACAGGGTGAGAACGGCATTCAGGTGCTGGATTTGAAAACTTATTTCCCTTTAACCACATGTATCACTTAAATCAGTTTCAGTAGAGAGAGAGCAAGACTATGTACCACTTCAAATGAAAATCAATCACAAACAACAACAGTAGTTAATAACATTAAGCAGATTTGTTGTTGTTACCACATTCAATATTCAATACCATATTCAATAATTTTTTTATATATCAGTTTATCAGTAGAGCCAGCATAAATTATAGGTCTACTATGGCTGTGACACATGCACTGCTCAAAAAAGTACGCATAGTCATTATGAAATATCAAAATGAAGTATCCCCTTATTTTTGTGAGCAGTATAGTTAAAGTTCCATAAAGGCTACTAAAACATTTCTGAAATGTGCCTACTTGTAGTGGTTTCATTTACTTTCTCACAGTTGTTTTGAAGTGGGTATATGCTTAAATCATTGTCAAGGTCCTAGTAGTGACAGTGGCTCAAAATTCGTTTCAAGTCTATAGCTTACAATGCCTATGACAATACAGTATTGAGTCTAATTAATCTTATCTCCACCATATTTATAGTAATTATATTTTGAGACTTTGTTTTAGGGTAAGAGAAACTCCTTCCATTGTATGGCTGTAGTAAACAAGGGAGTACTGCACACCAAACTGTTGATTCGGCAGCTTCCATACGGGTATTGTTCTTTTCCGATAATAACATACATTATAATAGAAGTGTCGAGTGAACACTTTAAAAATCAATTTAGTGAAAAAAAGTCTCTCCTGGTTTATTCTGAGAAGCAAAAGATTAACAGCGAAAATGACAGCTGTTTGGAATCATTTCAGAATCAGAATCAGGTTTATTGGCCAAGTATGTTGACACACACACAAAATTTGTTCCGGCAGTTCGTGACTCTCTAACAATAACAATGTACAGATACTTTACGTATAAAAAAAAAAACACGCAAATTTCACAAAGATATTAGACAAGTAAACTGTAATCATGGTTCGTGAGAGGTATCAATTACAGCATTTTTTTTCTACTGCATCATTCAAACCGCAAACAAATCGCAAATCAATGAAAAAAAGTGTTCAAAATTTGCTTTCAGTTAAGAATTTGTACTTTGCTGTCCATTTCTATATCAGTATGGTTCAAATGATTATTTTTCATTGTTTATAATCGCATGGCTTGCAATGTGATGGACTGATACATTCTTCATTAAAGAATTAGGTACAATGGCTATCTTGTACATAAGTAATCAGATCACTAATCTATCATGTATAGAGTACCTCTTTGAGTCTGTCCTCCCAGAGCTCACGGCCCATTCCCTCCATCATGTGGAGTCCAGACAGCACCACTAGCCCAGGCTGGAACTCCTCCAGACTGGCCACAAATGTCTCCAGTGTGCTCATTTCCCCATTGGACACATCGTGAGAGAAGATGAAACGGTTGGCTTGAGGAGCCCGACTCGATCCCCACTGTTCCCCTAAACATGCACAAGCCGAGAACACATCTGACCCTTTTCATTAATGTCCATGTCCTAATCTCTCTAAAATTACAACTAATTAAAAGCAACATTATTCAAATAGTGTCAAACTAAAATTTACATGGTAGAGCTTATTCTTTTAGGCAATCTGGCATAACCAATTTTCTTGAGTGTAGATCAAATTAGATTAGATGACAAGTCAGCACTAATATACTAAGTTATAACACTGCCCACAAACATTATTGGATATTTCAAAATGAAATATCCCATATTAAGTATATCCTATCTTTTGTGAGCAGCATATATTAAAGTCTGTACCTAACAAGGCTTGGGCAGTAGCTGATATTAGAAACAAAAATGTGTATGTTTAAGAAATAACAATAAACAAAACAAATAAAAAACAGGAGTATTAAAAAACACCTGTTTTTAACATCATTACACATTATAGGACAATAGAAATCAATCCTGACCTGCCTTGTACTCCAGAATGAGATGGTATTCATCAGTCTCCTGAAGTGATTCTGGTGGTACAACAATCTGTTCATCCAGTAACTCGTGCAGTTTGGGGCCTACAGGGCCACACAAGAGGACCTAGGGGAAACCAGTGTGAACAGTACAGTATATCTAATATTAAAAAAGGTAATTTACCTTTAGGAATGAACACATTACAAACTTACTACAGCCCAATTTCAATATTCAGCTAGGGGAGGCATAATTAGATTATAATTAACACTAACTTTCAACATTGTTTGTAGTCTTACTAGCTAAAAATGATTCTCTTAAAGTTTGGAGCGCTCATGACCTGGTCTACTCACCACCAGCTGAGGGTATGTTGCAAGTTTCTGGCCGATTAGAGCAGCATTTCCTCCCACATACACCTACAAATAGGAAATGACTTACAATGAAATCCTCAATTGTACTCTATATAGTTTGTTTGTATTTTACGCCATTTCAGCACATTTAGGCTATTTCATGGCGGTACATAGGTTGTGTCATATCGTTTTAATCAGTTTACATAAGATGTTTCAGGTTAATGTGATGTAAAAAGGTCAGTATTTTCTCTGGTGATGTCTCAAAGTTTTTGCATACTGTTTCCTTGTAGAATGTTTTGCCTTTCTTTTCCATATATTGGGCATTCTATAAGGATATGTTTAACTGAGAGCGTGGTTCCACATGCTTGGCAGGTTGGTGCATCTTCTCCGGTAAGTGCGGTATGTGTACTCTGTATAGCCAAAAGCTTGTAAACACCCAAACATGGGCATGATTATAAAGTAAGTTTTTTCCTCCCTTGATGCTACAGTAGTCTACAATCCTTTTAAGAACACTTTCCTCTACATACACTACAACTGTATTAGATGGGCCACTGATGTTGGACAAAAAGCTCTGGCTCACTCAGGGATGTCTGCTGGACTTCAAATCATATGCATGTCAGCCACAAACTCCATCAATGTTGGCAAACAATTATCACGTAATATAAAAGCAAGGCAGAAAGGTAACCAGTACCACTGTTTATGTCTATGGTCAATCCATGGGTGGAATTTACTTATTGTGTCTACATATTTCTGGCATATGGTGCACATTATTACCCATAATACACCTTCTCAACTGAAACAGATAGAATAATGCAAGACATTGATTTGCGTAGCATAACTCTATTGCCACACCTATTAATTAGTGTCAACCAAGCTGAATTAAATTTGACACAGAAACGCAATCCTCACTGGACTTCCTTCAATATTTAAATCTTCAGCCCTTGAGAAGCAGCAGTTTCTGCGCCGACACCCAAATTAACTGTTTAGGTTATATAGCAGAGATTTCTGTACCTTAAATGTGGATTATATTGTTGTTTTAGCAACGGAAGAATGTCCAAATAGTACACATTGTTAATGACTGGATGCAAAAATTTCATACTTTGATTCATCACTCCATAATGCTCTTTTCCACTGATCTTTACGCCAATCTTTAGCATATCTTAACCTTTTCACCTTGTCCACCTTCTGAAATGGTGGTTTATTATCAGATGCTGCTATTGTTCATGTTTATTTTGTCATTGTAGCCTATAGAAGCTACTCTTTCTTTTCAGTTAGTAATATCACAAATGAATTTAATGTATTTTCTGGTTATATTATAATAAGAAAATTGTGAAATGATTATATATGGCTATTATACCACTGGTAAAGCAATGATACATCTAATGTAATGGTGGCACTTCACAATACTCTATGTTTAGATAAAGTTACTAAGGACAAAGCAAATTAACCCAATCTGGCCCTGTATTTGCAAATAACAAAAACAAAAAACAAATTGACAAAACCCTAAATACCTGGGCACCAGGATATTCAGCAGCAGCCCGTGCTATCCTCTGGAAAACGTCTTTATCAGAGAAGAAACGCTCTGCAGCAGCTCCTTTTTCCATGAAGTGAATGAAGGCCTCTTTCAGATCTTCATTGGAGTGCAGTACATCATGGTCATGGCCAGTTCCTGGGTCTAAGGCTAAAGCCTGAAGCAAGCTGACCCCTGATACCACCACATCAATACAGGCATTTACCCTGAAAGGTATATCATGCCAGATATGATTAACTAGACAGTATAATTCATTTTTCATTCAAGATATACAGTAGTTTCTAAACCATTCCGTTTGCTATACCAAGACATCAAGAAATCTTTTTTTTTTTTTACTTTACAATATACTAACCAAGTTAGGCAAAATTTAATTATAAAGCTAATTATACAGTTTTACCCATGGCATCTGAAGTCACGCTTAAAATGCAGCTCATGCCTGCACAAGATGAGACTCGAGGAACAGACAACACTGACTAATATTAAGAACGTAATATTCACATGTATATAATTTATATATAAACCATAATATTACAAATAAATGATGGTTTATATATCTTAAAAAATTAGGTGATATTTCAAAATGAATGCTAATAGAATCCCTTAAGAACTGGACAATCAGATCCTGTCCATGTTCCATCACACTGACAGTGTGTTTTGGCAGTCTTGGGTGATCATACATGAATTTGTCACTTGCTACTCTAAAAAATAGCAAATGCAATTTCACAAAATGCATCATGGCTGCTAAGGAACACGTGCCTGTATAGGGTAAGTCAAAAGACACAGGGCACCCTTTTATTTCATAATTAAAAGGGAAAATGTGGCCTATTTTGAAATATATTTTTGTTCCAGAATTGTTTGCCACAATCAGATTTACAATATCTCTCTTTTGTTGTTTGCCACACGTAACTAAAAATGGAATTGACAATTCTGATGTCCAGCGAACGCAGCTGTCATATCATAGCCACAGCCTTCAATAACAGACACCCAGAAAAGACCAGTTTCACACAGCAATGTTGCATCCCTCATAGCCAAATTCCAAGAAGCCGGGATTGTGGATGACAAGTCACTTACTGGTCATCCAAAGGCCGCTACCGAATGAAGACACCTTAATAATGGTTTTGCCAGCCTTTGGGAAAAGTCCATGATGCAGCATGTGATGTGTCCTAAGGCTTTTGACTAACCCTGAATAATTATTTACTTATTAAGCAAATCCTAACCAAAATAGAAACTCACCCAACTGCTATTCGACCCCATTGCCTTGTTGGAGCAGTGATGAGAGCATCCCAGGCTTTAGAAATGGTTTCTTCCAGACTCGGAGTACTGGGTTCATACCCTGTAAAGTGCAGCAACTGATGAATGATCTGGGTGATGAAATGGGATACGGACTCCTGTAGCTCTGGGTTTGTGTGATAGAGGTAGCCTACTACAAAGGCTACAAAAGCCACCAAAACAGCCTTTCTCCACATAGTATAGTGCAGATTCTAAAAAAACAGAAGCACACACAAAGAAACACACATTTCAATGTTTTGAAAATATCACATAAATTTTATTTTTTTTTAAATATGGTTTTATTAACTGTTAAGTGCTGAATGTTACTGGGATAATTTTCATATAAACTTTGCTTCTTTTTGCTTACTCACCAAAATGAATCCTCAGTTACTGCAAACAATCAAGGTAACATACAGGTAACTAGTTTTCCATTTATCAATCTGCTTCATACTAGATTAAACCTGCCCTCTGTTCTCCGGGATAGATGTGAGAACGAAGAAGGTGTAGACTAAGAAATCTGAAAGTGAGATTTTTTTGTGGACCTCACAAAACGTTCTGGATTCTCATCAGGTTGGAAAGTGTACAAAACCATCTTAAAAGGTTTTGGACTCCACAAAGCCAAAGTCGTACATACTGTATACAAATGTAAGAAATGTGAAACCAAAGAAATCCTCTCCAGAAGTAAATGACCCACAAAGACCACTCTGAGAGCATAATAATCTGTGAGGTCACCAAAGAAAGCAAGCCAACTAAGCACCTAAAAAGAAGCTATCACCAAATAATGGAAACACTGTTTAATTGGGCTACATTCATTTCTAAATGGATTTTGTTCTATTTACTGTTTGTAAACAGTGTTTGCCAGAGTTCCATATAAATTACTGGACTTATTAAATAATAAGTATAAATTAAATGAATAATTAATTTTAAAAAAGGTCCATTTTAAGCACTGGAATAACATCACAGTATTCCGTATGACCATGTTTACTTTGAATTTCACATAAAATCACATTTTGCAACATTTCTATACTCATCAAGCACTTTACGTTTAACATGTTGCATACATATTGTGTGTAATACGTAGGACCTCCTTGTTGTAAAACATCAGACAACACTGTGCATTCTGCTCAACACAATTCTATATACTTCAATTTAATTAACAAGGAGTTAGGAAATGTTTGTCAAAGAGTCTAATCTATTACTTAACCTTGATATTACAGCGACTCAAATATCACACTGCAGTAGACCTATGCAAAGACCTAGCACACACTCACGTGTCTCAGTTATTCTACAGCACCAACCTAGGGTTAATTATAGTCTAATGCGAATTGCCAAATGGCTTGAAACAGATCTTTTAAACTTAAAAGATCATTCAGACGGTGCTTAAAGCTCTGTAGGACATCGACAGTCCTCGCAGCCTCAAAGCATTCAGCATCTATAAAGACTCCACACAACCACTTCATAGTCTATTTGACCCACTTCCATCTGGCAGCCAATACGAAACTACATAGGCGCAAACATCTAGGCCGAAGAACAGTTTCATTCCCAGATCCATAAGCACACTAAACATGCCCCTCAAAGAACCCCTCAATCTGATCCCAGCCACACCTATGCCATGTACTGCTGCTCTAAGGCCTGCTGATATTTAAACCGACTTTTCATACATTTTGCCACACATGGATAGATTATATCGGTGTTCTATATGTGAACATATTTCTTCTTTTCTTGTATTTCTAAACACACCATCATACTAGGAAGTGTCCAGATTCTGTGAACTTGGGCAATAACAATAAAGACATTCTATACTATATCTTGATATTGGGCCTTAATCTCTTGTCTTACACGTTTTTACTGTTAAGAGACGCCCCTTTAGTATTTACATAAAAACGAATGGTGAGTTTGCGGTGTATTTGATGGAGAATTACAGTTTGCATTACTCTTTATTTGCTTTATGGCCCTGTGCATAATTTATACAATATTCAGTGATAACCATCTGCATGTCACAGGGAACTGTAGGTAGCACTGTGCCCTAGGGATAAATCAATGCATGTTTAGCTGATATGAATGGTTAACCGCCATACAGCTTATAATGGAATCACAAAGCTAATACGCTAGCTTTGGCTGCAATACCAAACAGATAATACCGTTTCGCTAGCTAACTAGCTAACCTACCAAACTTAAGCAGGTTGCTGCATCCAAAAAGCTTATGAAGCAGGACAAGACAAGGGTTGACTTTGTTAATTAACTTCAAGTTCTCTGTCTCAACATAAAATGCATTACACACTAACCTGAGATAGCAAGGAGAACGTGAACGCCTGATCTCTGCAACTCAATGAACTCCCGGCGCCACGTCTGTTCAAAACGGAAGAACTCGGCAACCTTAGTATAATAGCGTAGCGAGCTGCGTTTGCAGCGTCAGATACGCACGGTGTTTGCGCATCAACTGTTGCTGAATCGTAAATCGCCTTCGTAGTTCGTGCCCAACGTAATTCGCATGTCTTTACAGTTAAGTTTAAGGAACAAGTGCCGGTGCCGCATTTCTAACATTTATTTATTTACATATTTTATATAACATGTGTATTTTAATCTAGTATTGTTATAATTTGTATAATGTTCTAGCATTTCTGAACGTTTTTAATTCCATTTACATTTTCGAGATTATACTTC
>JAVSBV010000029.1:717338-731118 GCA_033117975.1 Parotocinclus spilosoma | reverse complement strand
GATAAATAAAAGTATGAGATTTAAGGGAAAACACAAAATTGTCTAGGTGACCCCAAACTTTTGAACGGTAGTGTATGATACACAAGCAGTACTGTTACAGTTTAGCCCCCTACCATGGTAGACACTTTAGACACATTACTATCAGTGTATATATATATCATGTTTATGTAAATTTCAGAATGATTATTGGGTTATTGTATAGGTGCTTATGTCATATAAAACCTCAGGGTTAAGCGTAATAAGATTGCTTGTCCAGATATGAATTGGAACACATTTTAGGCTTATTGCCAAGGAAATGTCTTTGAAACATGCTATGAAAGTCTGTACTTCTTGCTTTCCCACTTTGCTAATCTTTTGATGGCAACTTTGCAAAGCTCTCTTCTATTAGTTGTAACAGTGATTTAAATGCCGACTATAGGCCGTTAAACATTCATTATTTGCTATGTATTAAAGGGCATGCAGAGCTATTGAGTTTCTGTCTAGTGTGGAAAAGTCTGTCCTTGTCATATCACTGAATTGATCATCATTCTAGCTCATGTCCTGCAGTGGTTGTAATTCTAAAGACCATTTCTGCTGCAAAGCTGAGTGAGTAATCAGACATTGATGAGGCTGTGAATTGCTGCTGATGAGCTAGTCTGGCTGCTGGGTATATCGAGAAATGGAAAAGATGGGACATTTGCTTAAAGAGACCATTGGTTAGCAGTGTTTGATATGGTCTCAAACGAGTACAAAATTCAAAGCAGAATCAGCTGTTGTGGCATGTTAAGAGGAAAAGTATATTTTCAGGCTGTTTTATTCACCAGTATTTTTGGTAGGCCAAATCCCATCGGGGCAATTATCCCAATCACAAAGAGTAACACATGCCTGGCTGCCTCCCACTATGTCTTTCCCCTTTCAACTCCACCCTACAGTCAAAAATAGAACGATGTTTTTTTCATCCATCCGCTTTCAAACTTTAATCAGTAAGGTGGCAATGGTCTTGGCCTTAGAGAGCAACCATTTCTACCGTCAGCACTCTTTCCTGTGATAAAACCCTGCTGTGGTTTGCAGGTTATGCAAACATCCTGCCAGGCACGCTCCTGACCGTGTTACTCATCCTGGTCATGAGCCTTACTGTGGTGTTATATTCGCTAGTGCTTTGCAATACTTTGCTCGTGAACTTCACCTTGTGCTCGCAATAAGGTTCTGATATCTGAGTGAAGTGTTATCCAAACCTCACAGTTCCAGATATAAATGCTTTGCTCACCTATGTGGAGTTGGCATGTCTTCCCAGTGTCCATGTAAGTTTACTCTGTTACTCCAGTTTCTTCCCACAAAACATGCAAGGGTTAATTGATTGCTCTACATTTTCAGTATGAATGTGCCAAGATCATTGTTTTTATATTTAATGATTTCTTTTATCAAAGTTATTGTTAATATTATTATGCAGCATTAAATAAATGAATTAACAAGCTAATTCAAAGCATTGAAGTAATGGCTAAATGTTTGATCAGTAATGAAGTTGTACCTCACGATTATGCATTGTATCGAGGAACAAACAGATTTTTTAGAGTACCAAAACAGCTCTAAACTCACGCATTTGGCATGCGCATATTTCTACATTTAAAGCCCTCGATCCCCATATGCAGATCATGGTTTTTAATGGGTTAATATGAGCTTTCAGCTCTGGTGGGAATTGCTGATCTACATTTCCTCCAGGGTACTATGCCAGTTCTTGTTCCTTTTGCTTTATGATGTTACATGTTAGGGCTTTGAGATTTACCAGTTTTAAAGGGAATACCGGTATGTCACTCTGGATATGGATTTTCCCGTACTGTGGATACAGTGATAAACCCAGAAATGGTGAAACAGAAACGGCCCCACCACGCACAACACACCAAATACATATAATAATCTGCAACTGGGAAACACATGGGAAAGCAAGGTTACAGGTAATGGCAATTGAAAATGTACTATTAATTAAAAAAAAATGAATCTGAATTATGTAGCTATCATATTGACAGTGGAAAATATCATGATATGCATATTGGCACATTGCATACCCAATTCAATGTGTAAAAATGAAACTTAAAACACTTCAAATGGGGACTTTCTCACTTCATCTATTAAGCTATTTAATGTTGTTATCATATAATGATAGATTTTTAAACCTTTAAAAACTAAATGTTGTTTATTTTAGGCAATATATACTGACATCTTAGTATAATATCCCAGTGCCCATATATTGCCCATTTCCTGAATGTATTCTCTTTGAAGGGCAAGGTTAATGCTCCTTTTTAGTCACACCCTGTATAAATAAACATTGCATATACAGCCCCAGTAGCATTGTCATTAGGGTGTGTGGTTACCTCCACCCTGTGCACCCATGCATCTCATAGGACATTAAATAAATAGAGTTTCTAATATTAAGCGGGATGCAGTAGGGTGACGTGGGTAGGCATGCTGTGTTATCGCTATTTGTGAGGCATGCCTTTGTCCTCTGTGGCCTGATGTGCTACCCCTGCTGATCTGTGACGTTTTCTTTTTTTTTTTTTTTTTTAATAGGTTGCATGCTGGAAAACCTTGACCTTGCAAGTACACACACACTATTTGGGTAATTTGTGCTGCTTTGACCCTTTAGCTTTCCTGAGGATGTATACAATTTTCCAGCCTGTACAGTTTAGGATTTTTCATGACAAATCTTTTTATCTGTTCTGGGTCAGGGTATATTTTTGTGTTCGTGTTTAATTTTTTTTCTCTATATGTACACTGCTGTTAAATAGACTTAAATTAATCACCAAAATAATTTTTTTTCTTTAAAAATTCTAAATTCTTTTAAGTCTTAATCTTAAGAATAAAAAAATAGATAAAGAACCCTAAAAAATAAGACCTCAAGGCCGGGCAGTCTGCCTTGCTGCATGACACTGCATGTAGGGACATTAGAACAAAACTACCACGGCCCTTTCTTTAAATTAGGCCAGAGTTATTTAATTGCTTGTTTCTCGGATGCCCCTACTTAAGAATCTGAGGAGGGAGGGAGGGAGGAAAAAAAATCTTTATTTTTAAATTTATTTTTGAATTTTTAGCATGTTCTAATTTCTCGAGGACTGTTTGGAATCAATACAAGGAAGGAGGAAAAAATAAAACTATATTTTTTATTTCAAAATCAAATTTATTTAACCTACAATTAAATTAAAGTGAATCTGAATAAAATAAAATGAACAGAAGAAAACGGTTGGCTCTTCATCAGAGGGCGGAAAAAGTCTGGCCACATTGATAAAAATTATTATGAAAAGAGTCAGGCAGTTGTGACATATAAACTAAATGCAGACCATGTATCGTCCCGTAGGCCACGTGAAAAGGCTCAGTTGTGAACGATAGACTGGGTGGACAGTTCATCATGGGCCAATATTCTGAGTATTTGGTAACTAGATCAGTATAAAGGGAACAATAATGATAATAAAGTTTAATTGCTGTTGTGATAATTGTACTTGTAAAGGTCTGTATAGGGTTTTGTAGAGATGCTGAAGTCATCAGTAAATTTGATGGGTATAATACTGTAGGCCCAATAGCCAAACGTAAAACTGTGTTTTTTAACTTCCTCATCTTATTATATAATGGCTCCTTAAATTGTGGAAACAATTGACTAAATTCAGCTGTGTCTTGACCCTAGCATTGGCGCTGTGTCTGTGGAAAAGGGCTAAACTGCTTTTCTGCAGTCTACATTGAGAACTTTGTGGGATCGACCAGAGCCACAGCTATCCGTCTTAACTCTGTATAGCCAGCACTGTGCCCGCTATTAAGATTCCAACGTGGTCAGAATAGAGACTAGGCTGTGCTATTAATGGCAACCTGCCCTGATTTTGCAGTGCCAAAAAGTGAGAGTAGAGAAGCTCCACTGTGTAGGCCTTGTATGTGATATGATCCAGCTGGAATCAGATGATTATCTCACTGCCAAAAGCTTCAGGCCTGCTGCCACCATACCTAGCTGTCACTTTCCCTATCTCGGAACTGCCGTACTTGGCCTGGACATTCATTCATGCAGTTCCATGTAGTCAGCATGTTCTACAACTTGGGACAGTTATGGATATTTTATAATACTGGTTACAAGTTTTTACTTGGTTATCTTTTTGGTCTTTTGTTGTCCTGTCTAAATGTACTGTGCTTATTGCACTCTCAGTACTGTGTTGATTCCGTAATCACAATGCATCACAAAGCTTCTTCCATATGCATCTTATCTTTTCACTGTACTTTCTTTGTAATGTTGGTTGTTGCTTTGAGCTTTACTGTATGAGATGTTCTTATCTGTGGCTCACTTACATTCTGGCCCTTCCCACTCCAATTGAACATAATGAATTGCCTCGAGTATTCACAGCAGGTTTTCTCCAGTTTGCTGCACGAGCTGGGAGAAAATGGGCTAGTCAGTATTCAGTGTCAAACGTCTGTGAGTGTTCATGGGTTTCCTGTATGTGATCGTGTATATTAGGAATGGTACGGGGAGCTTTGGCTTTGTTTATTCTAGTAATATATTTCCATGTGTAAGGAACCTGTTTTTTTCATTGTGAAAAGCACATGACTCAGTGAAAGATTATCAGTAGCATGTCTTAGATAAAAGTAAAAGGATTTTTCTTATGGCTCTTTAAAACATTCAGGTGGGATTAGTTTTACATAGGCATTCATGTAGAAGTAATCCTGTCAGCCCTCAATGCTAGTATTTCTTTCAGACTACGCTGTGCTATCAGACCAAACAACAGAGTTGTTGTTCTGTGCCTTTTGTAAACATCAAGTTCAGTCTTAAGGCCACTACACGTTGAATTGTTCATGAATTGTTCGTGAAGTTTATTTGGAAGACAGTAAATAAATTGAGTGCAGCTATAATGACTTTTTTTTCCACACAACACTATTTTCCACTCAGGGAAAAGTTTTTATTGACCCTGGGTTAAATTTTTGCCAACTTATACTCACTTTTATACTTTTGCGACAGATACTCACTGACCAATCACTGTTTCTTCTGCGCCTTATGGTGCAGTTGTTGTTTTCCGTTATTCCCTCATATCCTCAGAACCAACTTTACTTGCTTCTAAAATGTTCAGGTTCTGAACAATGTTAATAACAAGTTAGCTTGTGATCTACCAGTCAATAAACATTGTTTTTTGTCACATCACATTTACACAGGTGTGCGGGTGAGTGAATGTGTTAAGTACATAGACCTTCACAATTCTTACAAAAATACAGTTAAAACACTAAATCCAAACAAGTGTACATCATTATTTCACTTTTCTGACAGATATGCAATTATTTTAGGAGTAGTATAAATGTACAGTATATCAAATTTTAAATAATAATTAACATTATTAAGAACATATTTAAGTAAAAGCTTAATATTGGTGTGTTATTTAAGTTTCAGCTCTTGTATGAGACAGTTTAACACTGTGTGTTAATTTCTTCTCACTGAAATTAAATGTACCCCATATTGGTATATGCATTATTTATGAGCATCAAAATAATGTGTTCATCACTTGAATACAATTAGTTTTTTTCCTCTGCAAATAAAAAAGAAACAGTCAGCGAAATAAAAAAATGTGGGATCTTTAGCATACAGTGGACAGTCAAGGCTGCCAAAACCATTGTTGAGGTTTCTTCGTTGGTAGCGGTCTTTGGATGACCACTATGTACCTTGTTGTCCACAGTCCCGGTTTCTTTGAATTTGGCTATAAGAAATAAAATTCATGGTCTTTCTGGGTGTCTGTTCTTAAAGTCTGTGGTTATGATGAGGCAGCTTCGTTCCCTGGACCTCAGAGTCATCAATTCCAACAAAAGTTTAGACATTTCTGTGTTTAACTTTTGGATCCCAAGATGTATTGCAAATTGATTGCAACAGTCAGTTTCCAAGACAATTCTGGTCTTCCTTGAATGCTACATGACCACCTTCGCACTGGGAAAAAATTGCCATTGATCCAATATGGCGACTTTCAATTTGGCGGCCATGTTCTGAACATAGCCTGAAAGATGGGACCCCTCACCCATTACTTGCTGGGATATCCAGATATGTCATTTTCCATGTTGTGTCTGAAATAAAAGGGTGTCCTGTAATTTTTGAATCACCTTTTATAGTTTTGAGACAAATACATCGTATCTAAATAATTTGTGTTCTTGCGTCGCTTTTTCTCGTCACTTTCGGTGTTTCAGTTGCGAATTCTACTTTTCACATGCCAAGTAATCCCAAATGCTAAAAATGGTGTTGATGAATGGGCTTCAGAGGGGGACAGTCCATTGTTCTTTGAGCTCCATAAGCTAAGATTAAGGCAATCACTTGGATTTAATTATGCCTTTGAACGTGGTACATAGCCAGAAATTCAAGTCACTTTCTCCTGCTTCATAACATCTCATAATAATAGTTTGTAAGGATTCTGTGGTGTGAGCAGCAGAAGGTATGCATTAGTCATGGAAATTTTTGGAGGGTGACGAGAATACACAATTCATGTAGGCACTTTCATCTATGGGAGCTATTAAAGGTGTCTGCTGGAGACGTAACTGAATGCACGTATGTGAAAACAACTAATCCCATGACATTTTAAGGGAATGCTATCAATTTTGGCGCATAGTCATTCTGGTTGTCTTGCAGTAATTCATTGAGAAATAGATTGTGTGTGATGTCGAAAGCATATGTGAAACTTATATTACCTTTGTGCTGGTTAATTCAAAGTGAGCTTTCTGATTTGACGGTCCATTTCATCAACCAGTGTTGTATTTCTGCATTGCTTGTCTGTTGTTGCCATTCTGCATGCAGGCCCATATTTGTTAGCATCATCTCCCGTGCTCTCACTTCATTGTAAATGTGTAGTTATTTTTTTTGTGTGTTGGATTGTTGGTGATTGTGTTTGTGTGTCAATTTTATGTTCTTTTTTGTTTCCTGTTTTTCTCGTCCTCTTTGCCTCCTTTCCCTTCTCTGTATCTATAATTTTCCTCCCACCTCCCTCCACCTTCCCCGTGATGTTCTCCCTCCTCCCCTTATGGTTTCAAGACGTTGCCCTCCCCACGTCCGCTGTTCCCCCACTGACCAGTGCCACTACTGACCATGTAGCCTCCGGGGAGCGTTCTGGCTCTGTCCCCTCACCCCCACGCGACCTTGTGGCTTCACTTGTCTCCACGCGCTTCATCAAGCTCACCTGGAGGCTTCCGGCAGAGCCGCATGGAGAAAACCTCACCTATTCAGTTTTCTACAGCCTGGATGGCTCCAGCAGGTAGGGGATCCACATTGAGCTACAAAATATTTTGAGACATCTAAAACTATTTAATACAGATTTACAGGAAACTGGTCTGTCCTAATGGCATGCTTTTTTCATCTCATCAGGCAGCGGATAGAGAACACCACAGCTCCAGGAGAGATGCAGGTCACCATCGAGAACCTCATTCCAGATACTAAGTACACATTCAGGGTGGCAGCATCCAACAAAAATGGACTGGGTGAAAGCTCAACACCTCTTACAGTGGCCACCCAGCCTGAAGGTACACACATGCTGTCCTGTGCACCGTACATACTGAACCGAGTCTCCATTTTAACATGCTCCTCATTCCTTTCTGGAGCCAAACAGTACCTTATTGTGCACCAAGCGCATGTTTACTCAAACAAGCCCAGGAGAGTACTAAAACTGAGTAAACAAGCCTAGAGTTGTGGCAGGCAGGAAGGCAGGCAAGCTGAAGCATTCTCTGTTCAAACTCATGCTCTGACCTGTGTAGGGGGGTAATGCTGAATACTGAGACAGTCAAGAGTTGATCTGTCTGATACCACTTTAATGCTATGGTATTAAATGTGACTTATTCAGTATTAGGCCTAGGGAAAGGTGATGGATTTTTGGTGGTATGGTATGTTCTTTATGATTTAGTCATTTATCTATATACACCGTATATAGTAAGCTCCTCGGTTTACATTAAATTCAACTTGTGATGTTTTTGTCAGAACGCACTTCAATCCTAAATTGTGGCCTACCTGTTCTGCCCAACCCAAGTCGGGTCTTTCAGGATATTGACATTGCATTGAAGTGATTGTATTTCAGTTTGCCTTAGATTTATTGTGATATGGCACAGGCATGCTCTTGTCCAATGAATTGTTAATTTTTCCTTCCTGACTAAAACTCAAAACCCTGGAACAAGAAAAAGTAACTACACTGGTTTAAAAATAGTCCGTATTATGTGCATAAATACATGCATTAAACAGAAGTTAAAATATGTTAAGGTATATTTAGAACGTGCACATGCATTTATTGGGAGTAAAATGGATGGCTATGTAAACTTTTTTTTTTCTAAGGGCAAATGGAGATGGTTAGATGCATCACTATCAATGACTTGTACATAAGAATTTGCACTCCTTACTCATTTTTCTTCTTTATTTTAGAATACATAATCCACAATCCAACACTTTTGGTATCCTGGGCACCCAGCTGGTCGTTCTGGAGATTTAATGAATGTGGCACAAATTCAGCTAGCTCAAACTAGTTCTTGTTAATCAGGCACTATCAATAATTGCACACCAAAGACAAAGTCTGAGAATTGTTGTTTATTTACTGGTAACCTTTGTTTGGGACTAGAAATTGCAGTCTGTACATTTTGTGCTACTTTCCATGCAAGATTGTCATTCAAGGTTGCTTGTTATGGAGGAAATATCTCATCTCTTGCGTCAGTATGCTTGGTAAGTTTCAGCGGTGACAAAAACGTGCAGTCAAACAAATGTGATGTAAAGGGGAAAAGTAGAAGTGTAACAAGTCAGAAGTTGGAGATATGCTTTGAAGATGTTAGCTATGCTCATATAGTACTGACGTGAAATCAGGATGCTCAGAAAAACTCAGTGGCACTCCCTTCACAGAAGATGTAAAAGATCCTTTGTCAGAACAGTTTTTAAATTTGATGCTTAAAATGAAAGTTGTTTTGAAGCCAGTGCATATGCTTCTTTGTGTGTTAATGGCATTCTGAAGTGTGCCACTTTTTGGTCCCTTCAGTGCAGGTACCAGGACCTGCCCCCAACCTTCAGGTAACGTCTGTCACACCTACGTCTGTTACTCTGACATGGGACAGGCCTGCCACTGGCAATGGGGAGATTCAGACTTACAAAGTCTACTACAGTGAGAAAGGAAAGGGTTTGGAGCAGGTGAGGCGCAAAAGTACAGTTATGGAAAACTGGTATGGCTTGATTTTTGTATACAAATTTTCTTTTTTTTTTTTCAGGACGTTGATGTTGTGGGTTTGTCCTACACAATGACAGGACTTAAGAAATTCACAGAGTACGGTTTCAGAATAGTGGCCTACAACAAGCATGGACCTGGAGTTTCTACGGATGATCTAATCATTCAAACCCTTTCTGATGGTATAAGATTTATTTTCTGTAATTTGCTTGGTGGTGGTAAATAAGTTAATACACTACTGACCCAAGATGTTCTGGAACATAAATGTAATAGTTTATTAATTGAATTAAAAGGTAACTGGCCTTATTGTCTAACAATAATAGCTCAATACATTTAAGTAAATAACTTCAATTTCACTTTTATTAATCCCTATACAGCAATCATCAGAAAAACAGTTAACATTTAAAATGGATTTTACTAAACTGTGTCTGTAGTATTATAAAACAGTGCAGTGTACGAAACTGAAGGCTCATGTGTTGTCTAATGAGCTCCATCTGTTGTTTTGAATACAAAACAAATGCATAAGTTAGCTATGAATACATGATTATCCTGCATAAAAAAAGCTTTGGATCATGTGTGCCAGTACAAAAAATACTCTCTCTTTCAGTGTTTCTGGTCTCTGGCTTTTGCTTGCATTACTGAAAATGAAGTAAGAAAATTAAGTGAGCAACTTAAAAGCCAAAGGTTTACTGATCCCCAAACATTTTTCCCTGGGTTAAAAAATGAGATGGAATGATTGCCAGTGCTTTATTTAGAAATTCCATGGGGATACTTATCAAAGACCTATCTCAACTGAGATGCTTTTGAAAAATGTATTCTAAGCATGTCAGGTACTGCAAACTAGGCAACAGCTCCTGGTGTGTGTTATAGACTGATAGTATCTTAATTATGTGCAATTTTCACAGTATCATAATTTAACAATGGCTGTATCATGGTAAATGTACAAGGAGTTCCAAAAGTTAGGGACTACTAGCGACGTTTTGCATTTCTCTGTTTAATTTTTTATTATTGGACCCAAAGCTTTTCGTCAAAGCCGAAACACAAATGTTTGTGTGTCTCTTTCTGTGAGTGCAAGTTATCCTTATCAGTAGAGTATTATTATGCACAGTTAAGATCAGATGTAGAACAAGAATATACATAATTTCAGTTCATCATTTATATCTTTGTCCTAGAGTAGACTAATTTTGCTGTCTGTTCCTGTAGTATGTTTTAGATGTTACAAGAAGACATAACAATAACCTAACTTGCCCTTAAAGTTATATCAAAAGTTTTAGGTCTTGCACCTGTTGAGGCATTTGCTGGATTATTTTAAATGTTATTATTAGTGATACAAAACCAATTAACTTATTAACCACTGCTGAGTAAGTGAAATTTACAGTATGAAGTGTGTAATTACCAAATGTATTCTCCAATTACCAAGTATTTTCTGTTTCATTTAAGCAATAATGTAGTTAAAATTAATATTGTTGCCAGTAACAGTGATAATAATGAAGATCGCTTTGGTTGCCTGCCTAAAATTTAACACAGGCTTGCTAACTATTGATGGGAATTTTTCAGGAGATGGTTGCTGCGAATTATTTCTTAGCACTAATTATTTCAAGTGAAAAAGCTGTGGTACATAGACCATTCCAACTAAAATATGGATGTAATATGTGTGCTAGCTGTATAATACAGTGCCATTATTTTTTTAACAGAAGTTTTCCTTTAAGTATTTAACTTTCCACTGTTCGTTAATTACATATGAGAAGCTGCTGTGATTATACTAAACTACTAAATAACTATTTATTTATAAGCATTGTGTTTAAGGGATTTAAACCGAAATGGAACAGAGAAAAAAATACTATTGTAAAATAATGACAATGTTTTATACCATGTGATGATATTATGACTGTATCTGTTTTTCTGTAGTACCAAGTGCAGTGCCTCAGAATGTCTCTCTCGAAGTTCAGAACTCCAAGGTCAGTGCCACAGTGTCTGGTAATTTTCTTTAAACGAAAAATAATGTAATAACACAGAATTGAGAATTAATGCTTACATACCATTTTAATTCTGTTTAATTTTATTCTCTTGCTCAGTTGAATAGCTATAAATTATAACAGGAACTCTAATTATGTACAGGAGATAAGAGTTAAAATGGCATGCTCCTCAGTGCAATGTATACAGTGGTGTTTGGAAGTTTGTGAACCCTTTATGATTGTTTGTATTCCTCTGTAAATATGATCTAAAACATATCCTAACGTCCTAAAAGTTAATAAAGGCAAAAATATTATTTTTAGTTATTTATTTGTTATTAAAAATGTATCTAAAAATCACTGACTCAATAGCAGGTCTGCCTTTTACCAAGTTTTTGCAAATTTTGCATATGCACAAACAAAAACCTAAATTGGAGAAAAAGTCCATCATTTGAAAAAACACCCAAATATTGCAATAATAGTTTCACGCAAGGACTAGTTGGAAAAAGTTAGAATATAGCTACAGTCGAAATGCGGAAAAAGGTGGCGGAAGGTGACGTACCATGGCATGATGTTGTGATTGGTCAGATCAAGTCACAGGATTTTGTTGTACCTGATCAGACCAAAAACAAAATCTATTTAATTATGTTTAAATATAATTTAATAGTCAACATGACTTACACAGACAACCAGAAAATACAGGAAACTTGTATTCAGTATTTTTTTTTTTAAACTAAAACAGCTTCTATAGGCTACAGTGGCATGTAATTTTGTGACCTTTCCTTACATTTGCACAATAGCAGTATCTAGCAGATTCTGAGATACCAAGTTTAATCTTCTAAATTCTGAAGATGAGTCAGTAATCTTTTTGGAAAGATGGTAGCCAACAAACCACTATTTTAACAAGGGAACAGAGTAAAACGACTAAGATGTGCTAGAACAACAAATCTAATGATGACCTAAAACTATTGCATATTATGAAGGATTATCAGTGATTACATTTTGGAGAAATAGGTTAAAAGGCACATCCTCCTCATCAAGGTTATTAGTTTTTAATATATCAAGCAATACTTCATTGACCAACAAGATAAGTAAATCAGTCTACACTAAGAAGACCAACACAAACATTTTGAACCTAAAAGTGCCAGATGTTGTAAATTAAAATGTTTTAGCTGAATGATCTGCCTCCTTATCTTTCGTACATTTTCTTTTTATAATGTAGAGCATCATGGTGCGGTGGCAGCCACCCCCTCCTGACGCCCAAAATGGGGACTTGACTGGTTATAAGATCCGTTACAGAAAGGGTGGAAGGAAGGGAGATGCAGCTGAGATGATGACCAGCCAGCTCTTCCAGCTTGTTGATGGTAGGTATAAAAAGTGGAGCCAAAAGCTTGTTCTTTATAAATCTGTTAGTGGGTCCTCAGTTTGGCTTCAACTCCGTATCATCTGTTTGGCTCTCATAATGTATCTGTATTAGTGTAGAAATTGTCCAAAGTATTAAACAGGTTTGCTGAGTGTTTGACCGGGTTGTGCCTTGCTGTAGGATTGGAACGAGGAACCGAGTACGCTTTCCGATTGTCAGCCATAACAGTAAATGGCAGTGGACCAGCAACAGAGTGGATCACAGCTGAGACCTTTGAAAGTGATTTGGACGGTAAGAGAACTACTAAAGCTACTTAGAAGTCAGAAAATAAAATTGTATATCATTACTTTGTACAAATGAAGTACTGACTGTTGTGTATTAAGTGTTCAGCTATCAGTGCAAAGGCTTAAAGTTATGAGTTTGTTTGTTGACAGGGCGTTCCACTTTTTTCTCCAGTAGATGCCAGTGTAAAACCCTAGTAACTGATCCGTGTATTAGTTTCTCACCTAGACTTGGGAGATAAGAAAATAGGAGCTTATAAAAAACACAGACAGATTGTATCTCAACAATACAGAAACACATGCTAAAGTATTCAGCTCTTTTTCTGTATGATAGAAGAGTCTGTTATATTTAGCTTTTACATGGTTCTGACTGACACAGACAGCAATTGCAATTCTATGAGTGCAGTCGGACCACTAATTATGTTTGTCATGTTTGTTATATAAAGATAATTCAATGTATGATGGAAGTGAATAGTGTTGAATACAGGATAGTTATAGCACAGGAAATAAATTGGTGTACACTATGGTCCCAAAGGCCTGCATGGTGTGATGAGTTGGTGAGCTTGTCATTGTCTGGTGGCCATTAAGCACTAATACTAAGAGTAGTGGCTTCCCTCAACTAAGAAAGTGCACCATTTCCGGAGGTGGAGATTGTCGGTCCATTTATTTGTTTTTATTTTGTATTTATTTTTTTGTGTACTCGGGGTTCCTGTGCGCTGAGAAAAGTAAATAGCTTGCAGTAATAGCAAAAAATGTTCCTATACACAGCATTCTAAGAACTACAATCGTCACCAGTTTGTGCGGAGCAAACAGAGGCACTTTCTCCAACAGTTCTAAGAACTATAGAAGTTTGTATGGAGTGAAAGTAACTAATGAGGTGATATGTAGCCTACATGTTAGCCCAGACAAGCAAGCATTTCTGGTTTTAGTAGCTTAAATTTGCTTGCAGGGGCAGCACGGTGGCTCGGTGGGTAGCATCGCTGCCTCACAATAAGAAGGCCCCGGGTTCAATCCCAGGGTGGAGAG
>JAVSBV010000029.1:703816-717238 GCA_033117975.1 Parotocinclus spilosoma | reverse complement strand
AATTAATTTTATACGCTCTTATTGCTACATTCACGTGCTCCTCATGTTGTTGATTTAAACTCTATTCAGAGCTACTATCTAAAATCCACAATGACTCAATCATAAAAGGTTGTTCCACACATTTATATCGTTCCATATGTTTATAAGTTACTATTAATCACTGTATCATTATTTTAACTCATTTATTATTATTATGGCATAAGTAAAATGAAATACTTTGTTTAATCATGCTATCTAACAAGAGTTTTGTGCATGATGATGCGTTGAAGAAAATTTGGGTTTGTTTCAAAGTGAAATATCCCATAATGAAATAATCCTAATTGTTGTGAGCAGTGTATGTAAGTGAATTTGGTAAATGCACCTAGATATATATATATAGGTATATAGGTGCATTTCCCAAAATGAGTAGCATAGTTGGAATTAGACAGTTTTTGTGAGCAGCATAGTTGGAATTAGAAGCTGAGATACAACTATGTAAGTTGCTAAAGTACACTGCTCACAAAAATTATGGGATATTTAAAAATAAAATGATGGACTGGTATCCTGGTCTAATTTACGTTGTTGTAGTCTTGGAGGAGGCTTGGTTCGGTCAATAAGCGCAGTAACCTACTGTAACTGTTTTGTCACTCTGTTATGGTCAGTGTCAGCATATGCTTCAGTGTACCTAAAGCATAGTAGTAAGTTAGAAACTCGGTTATCATATTTTGATTTAGAGGGATGCTCCTGAGCTTTTTCTAGCTCGAGAACTTAAATTAATGCTCATTTTGAGAGCATGGAAGCAATCGTGCTGAACTCTGTAACAAAACAAGGTTTGATGAAATCCTCCACTTCAGTGACTATGACCGTAAGTCTTTATAAAGCACTGTTTTCCTAGAATGCACTGTTCTAAATATTTATTAGCGCGAACCCATGAACGTTACGGTTCCTGGTTGGCATCTGAAGTGTGACGTCAGAGTAGCGTGCGCAGGGCTAGTTCCGACATGGAGGAAGTGAGAGGTTGGTTATATGTATGCTTTTTCCCAATCTATCATTCATTTAAGTGTATAAACTGAATAATGCGAAGATTATTAATGCGGGATTATTTAGCTCATGTTAATAGTGACAGTGTGTTGTTTGCCTTGGTTCAAATACCGGCGCAGTTATCTTACTGGTTTCACAATGACTGTCTTTACGACTATACATATATAACTCGTAGCTAATGCTTCTTCCACTGTCGCATCCCCTTTGTGTTTAGTCTTAAACAGAAAACGGCAGTGTGTACTATGCAGACGGAACACACATTCTAAAGCTGTTTGTGTGTGCAGTGTTCCCGTTGTGCTGTGTGGTGCAGAACTATGCCTGGGGAAAGGTGGGGCTGGACAGTGAGGTGGCTAAGCTGGTCCTCGGTGGAGATCCACAAGCTGTCATACAGGATGACAGACCATATGCAGAGGTAAGAACATTGTATCGTTTGTTCATAGATCTTCACATATTCTGTTTATTAACATTAGATATAGAACCTTGATACTAATAGATTAGAAATTTTGAATAAGACTGTTCAACTGCATCACTGTTATAAGACAATGTTGTCTTCGTGATATTTAATCAGAACTTCTATCTGAAGCTTTAAATGTTAAAATCCCAGCTTTAAAAATGTTTGGGTACTTTTTTAGGGGAACAGTTAACCTTTAACTGACCGGTCCTGGTGTCTTGAGATTGGAGAATTGGGCATATTTGTTATTTGTTATATATGTACACCTGCTCATACGATTCTAATTAGCCAATCTTGTCCAGCAATGCACAAGATCAGGCAGATTCAGGCCAGCAGCACTAGGTAATGTTCACATCCACCAACATTATCTAATCTCAGACAATTTTGTGGTGTGGGACAGGCTGGTTTTAGTATTTCTGTAACTGCTTGATATCCTCAAAATAGTCTTTATAAGTTACTCAGAAGGATGCAATAAAAGCTGGTAAATAAAAGAAAAATGCTTATGGACAGAACACAGGCACAGAAATGGTTGGGTCAACATTTGGAATAAAAAGCTGACTCCATGATCCTGGCATGCATTGTGTCAACAATCCAGACAGGTAAAGGTGATAAAATAGTTGTTGGGAATGGTTTCTTTGCACAATGGGGGCCTTTTAATAACAACCAACCAGTCTTTGAATGCCACTGCCTATATGAGTCTTTTTGCGATCATATGTATCATTCATTATCACAGTTTACACATCTTCTAATTTCTCCTTCCAGCATGATAATGCAAAGTGTGGCAAATAATCTCTAACCGTTTTCATGAACATGACCATGAGTTAAGTTGTCTTCACTGACATTTCCAGTCACCAGATCTGAACCCCATGGGCTGTGGTAGAATGAAAGATGCACCTGAAAAATCTGCAGAAATGTGTCCTACATCTTGTGGAATTCAATCCACAAAGAATTAAGGCAAATATCATAGCAAATATCGAGACAAGGCAACATTTTTCAAATCTCCTATAGCCCAACATTGGTGAGCCTGTGTGAATGTAAGAAGCACAGTGTGTGTTTTTATATGCATTTTCCATATTTTTTCTGATTCGGGATTATAGTTTAAGACCAAGAAAGCAATTGTTTATCTAATCTTGTCTTCATAATTTACTCTTTATCCAACCAGATCTATTATTATGAACAATGTTCTTACAGATCAGAAATGGCTTTTTAATAGCAGTAATTCAGTAATTCATTGCAAGTAGTTGATGTCAACTATTAAGGTTCTATTAATCTGCTTTTGGCACATAGTCTTCTAAACCAAGCTGGTTATTATTGTAGGCACATTTTATGTTTAGTCCAAAGGTCTGCATACACCACAAGTAAATACTTAGCTTCTCAGTGGAGCATTGGCTGTCTGTGTTGTTGCATAATGATCATAAAAGGTCAGTTGACACTTGACACTTGATCCTGACTCAGTTACTATGCGTTTGTTTTTTATTAGCTCTGGATGGGTGCCCACCCAAAAGGAGATGCCCTTATTAAAGACAACAGGATATCTCAAAGGACGCTGGGTCAGTGGATTGCAGATTTCCCAGGATGTTTGGGCTCAAAGGTCAAAGACACATTCAAGGGACAACTACCTTTCCTATTTAAAGTGCTCTCTGTTAACACTGCATTGTCCATCCAAGCTCATCCCAACAGGGTAAGTGCGGGAGGAGGACTAACTGTAAACAGAATGCACTTTACTCTGTAATCTACAGTCAGCTCCACAGTTATTGGAACCGCTTATCTAGTACTTTGTGCAACCTCCTTACGTCAACAAAGCATGACTGTGTATTTTATAGTGATTGATTTAATATTTGCAAGAAGGAATCGGACATTGCTCGATACAGAATCCTCCACTATATAAGCTCCTCCCTGATAGACTCTTCTTCAGTTCACTCCACAACCTAGATTGTAGAATCCAATCTAGATCCAGTCCAAACCTAGTCAATTTCAAAAACTTATATTTATGGTTAAATAAAAGAATGAGCTAAATAACAATTCTAGTACACCTTTTACCACTTAAGAATGTATTTAAATGGTTGAAACGTGCCACCCACGTCCAGACTTCAGGGTTCATTAGAACTATAGTTGTTTTACATTTTTTACTTTGCCCTAATAGTGATTATAAGCATTTTAGGCATATGTCCATGCTTTTATAGTCACTGGAAAAACATATTTTAAACTACAGGGGAACTTGCTTCATTAAGTCTTACAGTGATTGGTGTACATGTGGTTTTGTTAAATAGTCATTTTAAAAGAACTTTTATTTTATTTTTGTAGCTTTTATAGCCTTTTTTTCTTGAGTACCAGTAACTCTGGAGCTGACTTATTACGTACTGTACCACTTCTTACCTTCTAGTCATTTTTTAAATACAATTTACTCCTATTGAGTAATGTTTCCCTCTCACAGGAACTAGCTGCTAAGCTACATGCACAGTTTCCTGAGCACTACCCCGACAACAACCATAAGCCTGAAATGGCCATAGCTCTCACAGAATTTGAAGGCCTCTGTGGCTTCCGACCAGTGGAGGAAATAACTGCCTTCCTCAAAAGTGTGTGGTAAACAATGATAGTACATAATTTTGTACACCGGGTTCTCAGTTAATTAGGCACACTTTGCTTGTACTTGCACTGTGCATTAAATATTTCAGCTACACTTACCACATTGGTGCATATCACCCCCTGACAATAGCCTTTAATGACAAAAGCCCACCATAAAACTGCCAATCAGCTGTTCTTAACCTACAATCTTGTTGTCAGTGCTTAGATAAAAATAACCCATGAACTAAAAATATCTAGCCAACAGACAAATAGATTATTGGCTTTTTTACTTCACATGAAACATAGTTGCTAGATGATTTACTAAGAATATATTAATTTATACATTATTATTGAATGCCTGATGGATAGGTTAGAGGAAACTACTTGTAAATTTACAAAATTACTTTTATATCCTACTTCAACTATAAGATGAGTCAACCTCACAAACAGCTCAACTGTTGTCCCAGTCTACACAACCTTCAACATCCAGAGACTATGTTTATCCTGTGTTTTTAGATGTCCCAGAGTTCCATGCTCTGGTAGGTAACGAGGCAGCAGATGAGCTGCAGAATAGCTGTGGTAACCCTGGCCGGACCTCACTTGCACTAAAGAAGTGCTTCAGCAGGATGATGAACTGTGAGAAGAAAGTGTTTGTAGATAAGCTGAACATGCTTGTCAAAAGGGTGTCAGAAGAAGGTAACCCAAACATCTTCAAATGTCCCATCATCTACACATTAGGATGCCTTTCCCTGTCTTCTTCTCACTCTGACTGACAGTTTGATTTATTTAATTTTGTTTAATTTTCTGTTACAGCAGCTGCAGGCAGAAACACATCAGGCAGTAATGGAGAACTACTGCTTCGACTTCACTCTCAGTACCCAGGTGATATCGGCTGTTTCTCAATTTATTTCCTGAACCGCATTGTGCTGCAACCTGGAGAGGCCATGTTCCTGGGAGCAAACGAACCTCACGCCTACCTCTCTGGAGGTAACTGAACTTTGTTCATCGGGACCAATGAAATATAATTGGCAGGATCTTAAATTAATGAGTTTTAAATTCTGGGTTTACAATACAAAGATCGGATTGAGCATTTAGAAGATAGTGGGCAGCAGCCACAAAGGCTGGTTTTGGTAACCGTATATCATGTATATATTGACTGTATATATTTGGTGACTGGCTATAACAACAGAAAAATGCTCTGACCATCAATTTCAGTATACAATGTGTACAGTGTAACAAGTTTGTGCTTCCCATACACAGTTAACTGGTTTTATTTTAGATGAACTGATGTATTTATTGTTTCTCTATACTGAATCTTTCAGACTGCATTGAGTGCATGGCCTGTTCAGATAACACAGTTCGTGCTGGACTGACTCCAAAATACATAGATGTTAACACACTGTGTGAAATGCTGAACTACTGCCCAGCTCCAGCCAGTGCCAAAATCTTCCCCTCAGTTCAGGATCCATCAGACCCATGCCTTCACCTGTATGACCCTCCTGTACCAGACTTCTCTGTCATGAGGATACAGGTAAGTTGCAAAGTATAGAATAATGGGCTACAGAGACTAAGGTAAATTTATTTGTTTTGGGGTCTTTTTTGGTCTTAATATCATACCAGGCTATAATCATGGCAGATAACATGAAGGACCTTTATAACAAAAAAATATCCCATAGGTACTTCCCTATTTCTCAGTTCTGTAAAACAACATGAATGTTAAATTCTGGGGATTTCCCAGTCCCACTTTATTTGTGAGACTGGTTACGATTTATCAATTTTGCATGTTTTTAAACCGTGTTGCTTCTAAAATAAGACAAACCCAGCCACCTCCTTTGTGGTACAGGCTCTAATAATATTAGCTTTTACAGCTGAGTGGAATATACGCATAATATATTTGAATGGGCTCTGCTTGGGTATATGCTTCAAAGTAGAGTTATCTTTGCATACTCGACAGAAGTGTGTTTGCTCCCCTCCCAGTAAACACCTGTTGGTAAGCGGAATGTGCTCAATTTGAAGGCAAGAATAAACTACATGGTCCCACTGGTTTATGAATGTGGGTTAAAAATATTCCTAAAGGTTTGGTTTATTTGTGTTATTTTCCATTCCTCTTGCTTATTGTGGATAATATACTGCTCATAAAAATTAGGGGGTATTTCATTTTTAAGTCCCCTAATTATTGTGAGCAGTATTTATGATTTGAAAAAGATTCTGCAGCTAAATAGGCCACAGTGACCAGGTACCCAACAGAGCCTTGATCAGGTTTAGATCTGTGATAAACTCAAGAGCTAATAGAAGAACACAAGTATCTGCGATGGCAATGCAGCTTTGATCCAGGATCCATGGCATCCAGTTGCTCTGACTACTGCCATACACTGGCTTAGTTTAGGCCCATCTGTAAATAGGAACACATGGAAGGGGACTCTGATGGTGTCATTGATCTCATGGAGGGACATGGTATAACTGGGCTACGAGGCTGATATTGATGTCCTTTGCCACTCACAGTCCTAATGATGAAATACACTTTGACTTCAGCTCACACTGGTGTAGATGGTGGGGGTGCAAGTCTGGGGAGTCTGTTTTTAATTTTAATACACACTGAATGGCAAATCTTAGGCGTCCTCTAGTGGAGGCTTGTATGATAGATGTTCTGAAAGTCGCCATGGTATGTCATCGTCCTCGTTGGTGAACAGGATTCTGCATCCATTCCTGGCTGATTAATATATAGATCAGTAGTCTAGCCTAGCTCTCACCTGCATGTAGTAAGCTTCAGTTTGCTCTGTATACAGTTGTCACCAATGATATCAAGAGCTTTAAAATATTTCATATTTAGCTTTCATATATAAGACAAAGGGAGAGCTTGTTGACTTGGTCGTGCCCAAGTTTGTTTCCATTAAATCTTAGATAGAGTCACAAGCCAAATATACTTCTGGATCATGATATAGGGCTCTCAGCTGGCAAAAGTGGATACATACAGTCTTGGTTTGAGAGAATTTAAAACTGTTGCTGATAGATCACTACTGTATTCTGTTAAGGCTCAGGTAAAGCTGTCATTCTATGGGTATATTGGACCTCTGCGTCTGCTATATGGGGGCATCTACACAGAGACTGCACTTCATTGTGCGCCTAGTTATATTATTAATATTAAATATTATTGTTGAATATTTATACTAAAAGGTGTTACAGTAATGCTCACTGCATAGGGGTGGGTGCGTTTGGCATAGTCAAACCCACCCTTACTTTACCTTACTTTGCCTATTGGATAAAAAATGAGCGTAAAACCAATTTTATAGAGGGCCCCTGACGGTCTGAAATTTCGATGTGGTTTTCTCCAGGTCAAAGCAACTGCTATAGCATGTTCCTTTTGAATGAAATGCAAGTTGGAAAACAGAGAAATGTACTTTTCTCTTGTCTAAATTTACATTAAACATTGTTGATCTGTCTTTGTTGATCAAGTCTTCCAAACTTGTCAGCTGTTGAACATTCTCACCACAGTCTCATAGTAGCTATGGAATGATAGACATTTGGGTCATTGTGATTCTTGGCTGGCCTGAGAATGGGTATGTCTATAGCTTCCTTATAGGATTGAGGTACAGTACCTGATATCAAGACAATGTCTAGGCACCACATCACTAGGATGATTTTGTGTTTGAGTGCATATTTCTATCTGAGTTAGAGTTCTTTGCTAGTTCATGTCCCTCAGTGATTAGATGACAACAGGTCCGTGTTTATTGTCATGCCCTTGTTGTTACGTATTAGAGTACCACTTTTCTCCCAGTAGGATCACAAATATAGGGAAGGTAATTTGCAATGTGTCCTAGGTGCAGATGTAGGTTTGTATTGTAATTTCCTGATGAAATAATCTAATGTCTTGCCTCATATTGGAATGTGGTTGGTAAAAACACCCATAAGAACAAACTGGGATGGGAGCTGTCTGACCAGTTTTCAATTCTTGCCCGGTTAGGTTTGTAAATCAGAAAAAAGTTAGGACTGAAATATGCAAATCCCTCCCATTGTATTTACATATTTCAGTAAGGTTCTCACATTTATAGACTACCTTGAGATATTCTGTTCATTATCTTTCAATGATGCTCCCAAACATGCTGCCAGTACATGAAAAAGTTCATGAGCATAATCACTTGTTGAAATGCTGCTGCTTTAAATTGCATCAGTTCTAAGTTGTTGGGGGGTTTTTTCAACCCAAAATTGCCCCCGTCTCGACTTAAAGGCCTAAAATGCAGGAATGGATGTACAGTATATTGCCAAATGAAATTAAGTTGACCAGACAAAGCATGAAATATCTTGGATTCATACTGTCTGAAATTTTTTTCTTATTTGGGGTTATAGAACAGACCCTGAACTATGACTCGTTTTCATAATACTTGGACAACTAGAGTCGTGAATCAGTCCTTTTAAAGATATGTACATGTAGCAGCTTTCTGCTACAAGCTTGTAAGGTCTTTTTGACACAGATAATTGTAAACAAATACATTATATTGCAGGTACCCCCTCAAGTAAAGCAGTACACACTGAGCCCTCTGGACTGTGCTGCCATCCTCTTGATGATTCAAGGCGAGGCCAATGCTGGTTCTGATATCATGCTACACAGGGGATCTGTACTCTTCATCTCAGCCAATGAGAGCGTTACCCTGCAGGTGACATCATCATCTGGGATGACGATGTTCCGAGCCTGCTGTCTGCTTTAAATGAAAGAGTTGCTGACTATTTGGTTACTGATCCATGAAGCAAGATTGACCTGACTACTGAATGTGTACAATTTTAGCCCTCTGGCATTATTTTATAGTTGTTTATTTGTCAGCAGCACAACCACTGAGGCAAACACACATAGTTCAATAAAATACCAGCAATTAAAGAACACCACACAGGTAAGGCTACCCATATACAAACCATATTGTGGGGTCTATTCCTTGTGGTCCCAGCATCTAAACCATATCAGAGTTATGTTACACTTATTGTAATGGCATTTTAGAAGGTGACAGCTGGATTGAAACGTTTTATCTTAATCTGTTTCGAACTAATATATTGAAACTAAGGGATGAGCATGACAAATCATGTTTTTTTCTGGAAATTCTTTAGCTAAATATGAACACAGAAAAGGTAAAATCTATTTATTATGACTGAGGAAATCCAATCTTTGAGGAAGTCCCTGCATGCAGTTTAAAAACAATAAAACACCTATTTAAGAATGCAACTGCATGTTATGTTTTATATATATTTGACTTTAAAATAAGCATTTAGCAAGGTTAATTTTCTTTCGTTTACATTAAGGTGTTACATAAAACATTAAAAATGTGTTGTTTTTTAATTTGGAGCAAAATATTTTGGATTCAGTGGGATATTTTTCCTCAACCAAGCACGAGCAAAATTATTTTAATCTTCATTATGGAGACTCCATCATCGCACCATCACTAAATGAAATATGCTGCTCAAAAAATTCATTTTGAAATATCCCCAAATTTTGTGAGCAGCGTAGATAACGTACAGTTACACTCATTAACCAAAAAAAGAAATACCCAGATAGAAATGTTGGATTCCTGCAAAACACCACTGGCACTGAAGACAGGAGTGTGTGGTGAAGGTGCCGTCTAAGTCGGGAAAGTGAACAACAAAACTGTGAGTGGTGCATCAAATGATCCTCTCTACTGGGTGTCTGGCTGGGCTGTATGGAGCCTGTTTGCCATGTGTGCATGCCCTCATGGAACTATTGCTCGCAACAGTTAGGTCAGAACAGCCTTAGATGGTTGGCAATTCAGTCAAAATGACCATATATGCACCCCCTTTTAAAGTCTGTTAACTTGGCAAAATGTATTTGAGTGTGTCAAAGTTATGTCAAGCAGTTAACGATCTATCACCAAGAGGTGTCCTACCCAAACATAGTGTCTGAGAGCCTTTTTATAGATAGCAGGGGAAACATTTTGACACCCTCTTGTGGCAATACCCAGTGTCTAATCAGATGTCACATCTGTAAACATATATGACTGCACCATAATTTCCTGAGCAGTTTTGCAGCAATTTGACATTTCTGTCTGGGTGCTTTATTTATTTTTTGACAATTAGTATATTATTCAGGAACCTCTGGTATAAAGGGGCAAGTATTAATGGGTTGCAGAAAGCGTCACCTTGATTGTGCTGGATGAGCTTCGAGCTGTAACTTCGGTGACAACATTGTTTACTTTAATGTCACACACTACATAGATAAAGGTTTTTAAATGGTTATTATACTTAAAAGTATACCAGGACACTGTTTCTGGTGTGGTTAAACAGAGACTGCTTGCACTAAAATATAACAGTTTTTGGGGATAATTATCCTTACAATCAATTGGCAGAAACCCTGAATATCAGCCAAGGAATAGTGTTTAAAACCTCTTAAGATTTGTGTTAGCTACCTCTAGTAACGTTTTGAAGTAAAGGCATGGTTTGACTTTATTTTTACTAAGTTGTGGCATGAGTCTGTCAAGGTTGTATGTATGAAGTAATAAATAATGATGTACTTATTCTCTTGCTCTTGTATCTTTATTGTATTGCTTATTTTACATACACCCTTAATCCAAGTGAGGGCCTTACTGGAAGCACAGGGCAAAAAGCAGGAACCAACTCTAAACAGAGCCCCAATCAATCTGTGTGTGGAGTCTTACAGTTGCGCAGTTTAACGTCTGCATTTTGTTCTGTGAAACAGGATGTTGATATAACGTTAATATGGAGTCACACAGTAGTTTTGCTACTTTGCGCATAGTGTGTTGTGGCTTCCAACGCTGTTTGCACAGAACCACTCTGACAGGTGCAGACCATTTTTGATGTATAGATTAAAGAGCTAAAAGTGTATTATATTAGTTATATTAACCGTACCAAGCACATGGCCATGACCATGGTCAAAAAACTGTCTCACTCTTACTCTTGGCACTCGTTCTCCAATCCATGCCACCTGTGTAAATAAGCTGCCCCAGTAGGTGGAGCTGAGACACTTTCACAGTCCAAAGATACAGTCGAATCCGCTTAATTGGACCACTGGTTAATAGGACCAGCTGCTTATTTGGACCAAATCCAAAAAAAACTTGGTTGCAAACAGTGGTTCTTGTTTGTATGTTCGCTATACCTGTAAATCGCACAATAAAGGTTTAATAAACATTTTATATGTTACGTAGCACTTTCAGTCTTGTAACATAGGGCATGTTCGTTTAATCAGACCAGCCGGTTATTAGGACCAAAACCATCCCGTCCTGATGTGGTCCCATTAACCGGAATCGACTGTATATGTTAGTTTAACTGACAACGCTAAGTTGGTTCTGGTGTTTGTGTCATATGATGGAGTGGCACTCTGTCCTGATGTGTCCTATGTGTCAATAAAGTATATTAGAAAGTGAATGAATAAATTAAAACTAAAAGTAACATCTGGGTTTTCTGCATTCAAGACTACAGATCTCTTTTTCTGCCAGCAGGTTTCAACACGTGAATTACATGTATATGAGACATTTTTTTTTTATTATAGTACTTAAAGCAACTAAACGTTGATCAGATGGACATTAATCGGCGCATACATGTATTTGGATTTTTACATTTGAAGGAATACCACTACTTGTACAGTAAATATAAGTACCACTCAATATGTACTGTGCAGAAATGACAGGTTTTTATATATTGATAAAATGCAAAAGCACAGGCTGTATATGCATTCGGAATAAGTTTAATCTACCAGAATAGTTTACATTTACATAATTTAGCAAAATGATGCAATATGTAAACGTGGGTAATCTACTTCTGTTGTTTTCTAGTGTTTAACCACACTCATTTCAGGGTCTGTAACTTCACCCTTCACACTCCAGCAAACCAATAAAATGTCCAGATTTCTTATTAACAGAGAAAGCTCCTAAACATCACAACACAAAGACTGCAACTTGTATCTACTTAAACATTTATTAAAATAGAGTATCTCATAAATATTAAAAACATAAAGCTTGCCATACATTTGTACAGCCTGTATAAAGGATGCATTTTATTAAATGGTAGTTCAAACATTAGACAGTACTCCATCTTAGGGTCTACTTAAACAGTTGCGCTATAAATGCAGAATTAAACAAATCAGAGATGTGAACCCACACTAAACGTGTGCTCCTGAATTTGACTGACAGTTGTCCTGAAGTTCTTGTAAACCACCTGGCCACACAGTATGGGTTGAATGGCCATCGGACTGGAAGTGCTATAAAGGAACAAATCTTTACCGTTCACAATAATCTGTTTAACTTTTTAAACAGATCGTTCTCAAGTTAAAAATAGTACAGCAGTACACAGACTTGTGTTACATGAGATTGAAGTAGCAACTTCTGCTTTACACACTTTTACACACACTTTTCTACCGTTGCCAGCTCAGATTTTCATCGCCTTCTGGAAGCCTTCACACAATTTCTTCTGTGTTTGCAGCTGTTCAGTCTTTGCCGCTTTGCAACTCAGGGCATCGAAGCTGAAAGTGTGTTGCTGAATTAGTGCAGCTTTTGGATCAAGTGCGCAGTAAAGCTTCTGCAGGGCTTGTACATCTGCCAAGGCATCATGGGCTTTATAGGCAAGACCAAGCACAGTCTTAACCAGGTTTTCTTGCTTAAAGCTCTTGATGCCTCTGTCCTTGAGAAGCTGACGGGTCAATGGGAGACTGTCCACAAATCCAACTATTTCCTCCTGAAAGTCCGCTTGCAGGCCAAACTCCTCCAAAACTCTGGCCAACACAAGGCAATCAAATCTGCGAATGTTGTGACCTACCAGAAGCGGGCGTTTAAACATACCAAGGAAGGTTATAAAGGACACCAGGGCTTCTCTCAATGAGATGGTAAGCACCGGTTTGTGGTGATGAAAGAGCCGGTGACGGCGCACTCTAAAGCCAGTAATTCTGGAGGCACCAGGCTCCATCCTGCATCGAGGAACCATGAAGAGGTTTAACGTGTCAAAGCCACTGACTGCTGCAAGCTGTACAATGTCACACGAAGGACCTAGGATAATACAGGCAAATGGTGGAGTCCGAAGTTAGGTTAATGATGTCTGTACAACTGCATGGCTTGAATCCCGCTCCAACGAGCCTGATTAAATGTATATGTATGTAATTTCTGTGTACATCCTACATCCGTGAAACCACCAAACTGTGTCCTATACTTCAGGGCACATCATTAGGAAATCCATAATCTAATGCAATCATAGTCATGACAGTTTAAGACAATTCTGTGAGCTTGTTAGGAATATGTACGTCTTGAATACGTTACCAACTAAAATAATGCACCAAAATATGCAACCAAATACACTCACTAACTTTCTTACCCGCTTAATCCTGGGCAGGGAGTTGGGAGAGGCAGTGCCATGCCGGCATTACAGGGTGCAAGGCAGGAACA
>JAVSBV010000029.1:686504-703716 GCA_033117975.1 Parotocinclus spilosoma | reverse complement strand
AAGCGGATATGTAAAGGCGAGTAAGACATAAATCGTGTGACACAACGAATCGATAATTGAATTCGTTGCCAACACTTAATAATCGATTTTAGTCAGCACCACAGGCTTTAATAACTATAATCCTGGAACTAGGTAATGACTACCTCATGACAAGGACCCTTACAGTGATTCAACTAGTTTAGGCACAGCCGTGAAAAAAAGATACAATTCACTAAAGCTCAGGGTTAACCATAACAACTGCCTGTATACGTGGGGCAAAAAAAACGTGACATAGGAACACAAGCACAACTAATTAAGTTCATGTGGTGTGCACATGCCAAAATATGTCTGATTCATTTACACATGTAGTCACAACAAACCAATGACATATGTTGACAAACAACATCTAAGAAGCATGCTGAAAAATGTCACACATAGGTATGCAGCTTTAATCCCTTATAGAAAAGTCTGTCATGGGTCGATTCTGACCGCTTCATTTTAGGCAGACTCCCACATTGTCACGTGTCACAACAAAAAGCTACTTATTTGTTTGTTGTCAACAAAATGAAACAATATTATAAGAAAGAATTCTTATTTAAAAATAAATAAAATTATATTATTATTATTTATGTGAATAACACCATAATATACTGCTCACAAAAATTTGGGGATACTTCAGAATGAAATACACAATTTAAAAAATGTGAGCAGTATACAAAGATGTGTTTGAAAAACAAAATAATAATAAAGTTAACACTGAACCCTGAGAGCTGTCCCAGGCAAAAGGGAGATTGGGATTTCCCCATTGTCAAAGTTTATTCACAAATTTAAAGATTTGCTACTAAAAATAAAAATAAAAAATTTTTTAATTTTTTTTTTTAAGTAGTGAATTCTCAAATAATTCCTTAAAGACTTAATCAGTATGTATGCACATGCCAGAAATGGCACATGCACAAATTTATTTATTTATATTATTTTATATAAGCTTCAACACAATTCAGCTTTTTCTCAAATACCTGATGGACAGCACCAAGGATTTTCCTTGCCTCTTGGTACAGAGTGTCTGGACTCCAATGAGGATTAAGCTTGCTCAGCTTTTCAGCTAATCGATTATGTTCTCTTAAAAACAGGGTGTGCAGAGCAATCATTCCCAAGTGCTCATTGACCCTTGAATCACCTGAAACAAACCCAGACAGAACAGCTTTCTGTTAACCTGAAGTACTCTATAAAATGCCATACTACAACAATTACAAATTTTAAGTGTTCCATGTCCAATGATCCTTCCATCTATCTATCTATCTATCTATCTATCTATCTATCTATCTAGATATATAGATATATAGATAGATATGTATATGTCTAATGTTTGAACATATGGCCTGATATATAGCTTATAATATCATATAAACTCCAGGGCAGGAACATACCTAGACAGGGCACCAATCCAGTGTAGGGTTCATACACTCATACACATATTCACGCACTAGGGGGAACTTTGGATCAACCTAAACCACATATTTGGAATGTCTTTTAAAAACCCACACAGACCTAGGGAGAACATACAAAATCCACATAGTCTGAGCCCAGGGTTGGGATCAAACCGGCGATCCCGGAGCTGTGATGCTGCAGTGCTAACCACTACATCACCATGCCACCTGTTTGCAATACCTGAATAGTGGAAATAAGGAATGCCGTGAAGGAATTTCTCTAAAAACATTCAGACGAGCCAAATACAAAGCAGCCAGGAACAAACCTTTTCAACAAGAAGTTGAACAAAAATGTTTCTATATGATGTAATTTAAAATTTGAACCGGCCGGTCATATGTTTAAAAAAAATGTTGCATGTAGTCAAAACACAGACATACAAGTGTTTATTTTACACTTTGTAGACATATGATCCTACCTGCCTGAAAGCAAAAGGTCATGTTTCCCATAGACGTTGTGTTCTCGCTTGTGTTTGTCTGTGAGAAGGTGTGGCCCTGGCGTGGCCCGCATGGGTCTAGCTGGGTGTGCGTGCGGGGCAGATAGGGCAGGTAGTCCAGGTCTTGGTCAGAGTGCAGCTGGTTGTGTGAGAGAAGCCCAAGTGGAGAGGACAGGTTACGCAGAGAGAGTGCAAGGTCATCTGAACTCCCGTACACCATGCTGGCATCGACAAAAGCTGTGATGGCATTCAGCTGCTCTCTGTGACGGCATGTAACAGCGGTGCCCACGCAGCTGGGAGCAGAGCGAAAAAATGGCATGCAGCTTTGAACAGCTCGACGACGGTCAGATAGAGGAATCTGAGGTAGAGAATTAAATGGTGGGAATAAAATTTGGTGTGCATGTACAGTATGGCATGTCTACTACTATTAAAATGATTGACCAAATAGTGGTACTGAATTTTGCTCGATTCATCTGCTATTTTAATCATTTAAAACACTGACAATAATATCTCATTTTGTGTAAGAAATGCTCTTAATTTTTTTATATATCACCTTCATACTTGCTTTAGATGATTGAAAATTATGTGATACCACTTTTATTTGAATAGTAACATACAGTGGTGCAAGTGGTGAAAGTTGGAGAATCAAACATAGGCAAATTTTCCTAAGAGTCCAGAAAGTAAGAAGTCCTGAGAGTAAATAAAGAAAACCCAGTTAATCATATGAGACAAAAATAGTATATGTGGTAATTTGTTTACTAAGAAAAATGCTCCAATATTCAAGTCTAAGGGAAAGTGTCAATACATCTGTCCATTAGAAAGTAATTTTCCTCCAAGCCAGATGATGCAAGTTGTGGAAAGAAAGGGGCACAACAGATAATGAAAGCAAGGCTTAACATACTTTTTCCACTCACAAATATGTAATATTTGATCACTTTCCTCATTAAATAAATGACCAAGCATGTCTAACTTGCTTAATTTCGTTCTCTTTATCTATCTTTTATGCCATGTTTATACAGAAACTAGAACACTCTAAAAGGTTCACGACTTTCTAGCACCACTGTACGGGCTGTTTGAAAGCATCACTCAGTACAATTGAATGAACAATGTGTGTTTGGCTATCTACTTGAATAGGGAAGCATGGGGTGTCCCTGTTGCAGGTACGGGTACAGTCAGCACCAGTTCTGAATGAGGCTGTGCTGGGGCTCTGAGGGGTCAGTGACAGATCGTGATCAATCCATTGCCCCCATTCGACCAGCAGGTGAGACAGAGATAAATCTGAAGAGACCTTTTCATTTTGAGTGTACAACACCTCCTGGGACACTGCACGAACCTACACACATACAAAAATAGTTTATTGGTTAAAATTAACTTTAGATAAATTAAAAAGGAACACCATTGCAGTAAGACGTAATTTTGCTGATATACACTGTACATATAGTACATATATGATGGATGAACTGGCTTCCTGTCCATGTCTGGTTCCTGTTCCAGTTCCAACCCTATCTTAACCCACACTGACTTAAGCATATATTAAAAATGAGTGAATAAATTGATAAATTGCATATTAACACAATTGTCAGTTGTGTAAACAACATATTCTCACAAAACTTGCGACTCTCTTACTGACCCATCACCTGAATCTCGTTGGTAGCTTGTGGCAGTTGACAACAGCAATTAAAGCAACACTCACTTTCAACATAGTGGCTGTGTTACTACAGGTTTCTAATATGGGACCAGTATCAGGGTGGACATCCCAGGGGGGCAGGCCTTCCTTGGAAAAACAGAGACTTGCCAACCTTCAAAAGGTGTGCATTTCACACTTCCTATGCCTCACAATAAAAGTAAAGTAAATACAATGACACATCACATTTATTCTTTATAACACAATACTTACTGGAGGCAGTGTGAAGTTGTTGTAGGTACGCTGTGGGTTCCAGCCTCTGGGTGCCCCATGAAAATCTTCATACTGTGGGGGAAGCCAGCGAGCATAAGGAGTATTAGCTGCCCCCAGCAGAGGATTCAGTCTGCAGATTAAATTATAAATTTTTTAGGTCCAACAAAAACTCATCAATGAGTGGACATCATATTTCTGTGATAAAACATATGCAGTGTTTTAAGTGTTTAGAAGTGTGTGGTGGCATTGACGTAGAATGGTAAGTGTGCAAGACGAGTACCTGTTGTTACAATGGCCTGTGATGGTGCGATAGCGCTCTGAAAGGCAGTCCCTTTTACATATAGGCTTCTTGATCTCTACAGAACACCCTGTAGCCTCTAGCAAAGTCTCCACATCCTCCATGCTCAACAGCTCTGACATAAACACACAGATTCAGTGAATGGACTGTATTTATGCACTCTAGATGATCGCTGGTTTACATTCTTATTTTATGACGTGTATCATGTATGTCTATACCTGTGTGTTTAGGCTGAGACATAATGTGAGTGTACACCATCTCTCTGATGACTTCCACTGTGTTATCCAGCAGCTCTGCAGCTCTGATGTGTGCTTTTGTGCCGGCGCCAATCTGTTTAAACTGAGCCAGCAGGTCGCTGGATCGGAAATACCCTTCTGATACAGACATCTTTACTCTGAGAGAATCAGGAGATGACAGTAATCAAAACCAGATTGCAACTTAATTTGACATATATCAACTACAGGTCCTTGTTACACACTTTTAGAAACATGAAATGGAAACGTCTGTAATCCGCTTTAACATTAAAATGATTAAAATGCGATACTGCATTAACTGTTCTAAAGCTTAGTGTTTATTTAAGTAGACTCAGCTCCTCTTGGTTTATATATCTCACAAAAGTGAGAGGGGCTCATGCTCTGCTTCAGCATGTCACAGTACATGTTGGCATTTATGGTTTTCTAAATGAACTGTAGCTCCCCACAGCCGGCAGCACTCATGCATGCCCATATCATGACATTCCCATCACCATGCTTGACTATAGATAAGACACACTTGTTCCTGTACTCCTTACCTAGTTATCACCACACACACTTGACACTGTTTGAACTAATACATTTATCATGGTCTCATCAGACCACAGGACATGGTTCCAATAATCCCTGTTCTTAGTCTACTTGACTTCAGCAAACTGTTTGTGGACTTTCTTGTGCAGACCAGTTTGATACAGTGTGGTGTCTGAGCAGTGACAACCTGAATCCCCACCTATTTAACATCTGCAGCAATGCTGGCAGCACTCCTATGTCTATTTTCAAGAGTCAATATATGGATATGATGCTGAGAATGTGCACTTAACCTCTTTGGTTGACCATGGCGAGTGGCAATCTTCTTAAAGCCTAGGCCATATTTTTATTCTAGCAATTCAATTCAGATCCTCAGAGAGCTCTTTGCCATGAGGTGCCATGCTGAACTTCTAGTGACCAGTATGAAAGAGCGTGAGAGCAATAACACCAAATTTAACACACCTGCTCCCCATTCACAACTGAGACCTGATAACACTAACAAGCCACTTGATACTGAGAACGGAAAATAATGAATTTGCCCATTTTCATTTATTTTTCTTAAGTGTCACTTTTGTTGCCAGAGGTTTAGACATTAATTGATGTGTGTTGAGTCAAATTTACACTGGTATACAAGTTGTAGACTGATTACAGTGTACATTCATATGTATATATATTATACTTATGACATATTGAGTAGATTAGATCTATCATTTAACACAAGATAAAGTAGGTACTGACCTCTCACTGGTGCGTGCATATGCAGCATCAGTAAGCTCTTTGGCTCTCCTCAAAGCCTCCTGGATGAATGAGGAGCCTACATAGACTGCACACATATCAGCTTTTTACATGATGTTAAGCCTACTCAAACCACTTAGCTTATTTAAAACCAGTTCAGACAGTATAGACAATGTTGTGAGACAATATTATAATTGCCATCCACTGATGTTTTAAAATCTGTAAAGATTATTTTATCAAGGGAGAACACTAAATATAGAAAGCTCTAATGGTGAACTTCAGTTTGAAATAGAATTGTTCTGATGTTTTAAACACTAATATCAAACACATAATTGGAAACATGTATGTGCACATACATTTAAAAATTGTAATTAGTATTTAACATAGTATTTTCACTTGTTTCAAATTCTAAATTGACACAATAAATGCACTATTCAATCAAGACTATTGACATCTATAGTTGAACTTCAAGAAACCCAACACTACCACCATTCACATTCTGCTTTAATCAGCATAAACACCCTGCAATTACTCCTCATTTCTTGCAAGAAAGAAACCATATTTGGCAAATAAACTAGTGTACTCACTAAAAAGATCCAAGAGGTTAACACAATCCACCTTTTAATTTTTCAATGTAAACTGATCAGCAGCATCAGATTTTTTTTTTTTCAGAAAAGTTCCAGAAGAAGTACTTTCTGTACTGGGATACCGCACTGTGCAAAATTCCTAGGTCACTATTATAATTGTTGTTTTAGCAATGGTATAATGACCATACAGTATAAAACATACAATTAAAATTTTAAAATACCTTTCAAATTTAGATTTGACATTCCATATTTTTTTCAGTGATCTTTATTTAAAGTTTTGTGTTCTTTAGCTTATCTTAGCCTTTTTACTCCGTTGCTTTCCTGAAAAAGGCGTTTCTTGACTCTTTACCCTTCCAAAAAGATAATTCCTGGTCAAGCTTCATCAGATTGTAAAAGGGAGAACTTGGCATCCCATTGAAGCTACCAGATACTGCTATTACTCAAGTGTAAGGGATGTGGGAGGAAACTGTATTTCCCACAGGAAACTCACATAGACATGGGGAAAGCATTAGTGTTTTGGTCAAGAACTGAATGAAGAATCTGGAAATGTGAGTCAACCACTCCAACCACTCTGCCCCTGTGTCACCCCTGAAGTGATTAATGAATAATATAGTATGAGAATATCTTGGTAGTGCCCAGTGCTCACGGATAACTTATTTGTTAGCCCACCATTGCTCAGTGGCATGAGTGGCTGTCTCTGAGGGAACTAAAGCCAACTGGGGAAATCATTTCCCCAGCACTGCAAAAGGTATCACATCAAAGGCATATTTACTGATTAAAAAAGTGATTTAAAAAAAGTAAAAAAAAAAACCCAAACACAGTTAAACAGTAAGATAATGTCATATTAATAACAATAAAATAGTAACAATATTTGCAGTTAAATTTACCTCGTGTTGAATTCTTCTCATGTGTTGAGTGACTTGATCTCACTGCCAAATCACAATAGGTTAAGTATGTATATTCAGTAAGTAGAATGTATACAATTGTAATAAGTAATTACATATTTGGTTACTTCTATAAGTAATTAGTAATGGTAAAATAATACATTAAGTGTAATTTGAGGTTTAGTAAAGACACAATAATGTACAACCTGATGAGTTTTTGGCAGACATTTGAGTTGTAGACATGGGCAAGAATAACACTAAGAGTGCCAGAGTCAAGGAAGAAAAAGACACCTATAATAACAACAAAATGTGCACCCTTTGAACCTCTTGTATATAAAATAATAATAATAATTTTAAAAAATATATATATATATAATATAATAAAATATATATATACATTGCTCACAAAAATTAACAATAAAACAGATGGTGACACTCACCAAACGAACAGCCTCCATCTGGGTAGCAGAACGGTTAATTAAAGGCAGAAAGCTGATGTACAAACTAGACTATTCATTTACAGCTAATTGGGATCATGCCTGGGGGTAGAGGGATATCTTCAAAAATAAATTGTCATTGTGAAAGTTGTGACTTTTATAGCCTGGCTTGAGCTGATCAGGTATGTGCAGAATTCTCTTATCTGTGCACATGGTGACAACAAAACCACATCAAACAATACCGAACACACACATTCTCTCTTTCTCTCTCTCTCCCTCTCTCTAAGTGAATATGTATCTATCTGTATACATAGCAAAATACAAAGTTAAAATAGCATTATATATGAAGTATATAGATGATATACAGGTATGAGCCATTTAACGTCTGCATTATGTTCTGTAAAATGTAATGTGGTCTTATACCACTGAAACACAAGTAAAACACACCATCCACTACATTTTACATAAATAATTTAGATAAATTCACAATAATTATACATATAAAGCAATGTACTATTATGACCCTTGTAGGAGAAGGCTGGAACACTTAGGAGGTTAGTATAGTAGGGTGGTATGATGAACCTGATACTTTTGATAATGGAAATTATAAACAACATGGAAGATCAGTCAGATGAGACAGAGACTTAGAGTGAATGTGAGACAGTCTATATATATTTATACATGAGAGAAAATATATAGGTACTGGGAGGAAAAACAAAGGAGTATTACTTTTTAAAAAGACAATACACTTATTAAAACTTTTTACAGCTTTTTACAAATAAGTAATTCACACAAACCTTTACTTAAAAAAAGCTCTAAAAACACCAACCAAGCAATGTCCAGAATTCATTATTTCCTGTTATAATTTATTAGTATCTTCTTTAAGGCATTTATCTGTAGTTAAATATTTTAACTACAAAATTACAAGCATATTATGGACATATTAGGTAAGAACAGGCATATTAAGTATCACTGTTCTAAAATGTTACAAAGAAAAAAATTCTGGATGGCATGTCACATCCTGCAGGTTCTGCATGTCAGCATATGTTTATTTCAAAGGCATGGCAATCAGCACAAAATCATATTGAAGCTCTTCAAACTCTGAGTCAAATGCAGTCACTCAGCTAGGACAATAAAAAAAACTTTTAAAGCACACAGACCTTCCCTGTCTGATGTCACCTGCAGTCCTCACTTACCAATTTCAAGATATTCTTCTTATCAGCACCCCAGGCTTCTCAGTTTTCTCTCCTCCAGCTTGCTCTTCACCAGGTGTGTATGTGATCTTGATCTGAATGAACCTCTGCCAAAAAGAGAACAGTCATCAACACACAGCTGTAAACCTGGAGGAAAGAAAAATAGGAAAGGAAAACACAGAAAGAAGAAGCATCTCTTTCATTAGTCACTAGGATTGTTAGTTATATTGTTCAAATGGTCAAAACATAATCATCAATAAGCAAATCACTGTCTCTGCTCCACATTTTTCTTAATCTTCTGGTTATCTCTCTTTTCAGATGTGACAGCTAAGAAGCTCCAAAATACCTGCCAGGAAAAATGTTGTTCCTTTTTTGATTGCTCCTGTTAGAGGTTGCCACATCATTCCGATTGACGTATTAGATTTAGCACTATCTGGGGTTTGTACCGGCACTAGAATCACCCTGGGTACCCATAGAGGCTGTTTATTATTCATACATGCACCACTTCACAATATACGTTGTCATTAGAGTTGCACCTGCTTGGAAAAATATACAAAGAAAACAAATTGTGATTCTAATGTCAGGTGATGCAGCCCATCACAAGCCTAAGAACAGGGGCAGACATCTACATGATCTACAATAGTCCCAATATAAATGAGTGAAATAATCTACTAGAAAAATGTCAAATGTCATGTAGGATTTGCTGTCAGAAAACAAAAAGGTTTGTTAGGCAAGACCCTAAAGGCACAGCTAATCGCCATTTCACTATCAGCCATTAAAAGGACAAGTCAGTGGTATTAAACAACATGTGATGTTGCCAGAAGAAAGGATCCAAAAAGCCGTAAGAATCCTGAAGCTAAGATGACCACTTGTTGAAATTCACAGACAGGAAGAGTGTGTGAACTGCTGAATCACAATGTGTTGGTACAGGCAGGTGTCCACCAAAATAAATACAGTCAGTGCATTTATTACCAGCATGGCGGTAGAGGTATAGTGTCCTGGTGTGGGGTTGCTGGTACTGGTGAGCTGCATCAACTAATAAAAAGTCAACAAATGTTTCTTAGCACAGGAAAACACTGCAGCAAGGCTTGTTTCTCACAGCTGAAAAGGCCACAAAATAACAATATGTGAAAAATGCAAAAGGGTCTGAAGACATTCCAAATGCATTGAATATATACTGTAAATACAATAAAGTTTAATTGCATTGAACTAAATGCAGACATGGTCCAAATGTTCAAACCAAGCATCAGGATAGAGAGGAAAGTTTATTTTAGTGACTTCGTATGTGTCATGGTTGTTGGTGCTAGGTGGGCTGGTCTGAGTATTTCAGAAACTGCAGATCTACTGGAATTTTCATACATCTGAAGCGTTTAGAACAGTCCAAGTAAATAAAAAATATCCAGCGAGAAGCAGTTATATTTCCAAAAACACTTGTTAATAATCAGAGGAGAATGACTGGACTGGTTCAAGCTGAAGAAATGTAACAGTAACTCAAATATCCACTTGTTACAACTGAGATATGAAGAACAGCATCTCTGAAGACACATCACTTCTTGACGCTAATGGGCTACAGCAAGAGAAGACTACACCGGGGTTCCAATTCTGTCAGTTAAGAACAGGTAACTGAAACTGCAATTCTCAGAGACTAACCAAATTGGACAGTTGAAGAACTTTGCCTAGTCTGATGACTTTTAAGTTCTGCTGCAACATTTTAATAATGAACTACAGTCAGAATTTACTTTAAACAAGATAAAAGCATGGAGCCATTCCGCCTTGTGTTCACAGTTCAGCCTGGTAGTGATGTAATGGCGTGGGGGAATTTTCTTGGAACAAGTGGGTTCCACACCAGTAAAAGACCTTAAACATCACAGCATACCTGAGTATTGCTGCTGTACATTCCTTTATGACACAGTGTACATCGTGTAATCTTCTAATAGCTACTTCTAACAATAATACACTATGTCTCAAAGCTTAAATCCTCTCACATTTACTGGTTTCTTACAATGAGTTCATTGCACATAGTTCTCAATCCAATAGTGTAATTTTGGGATGTGATATGAGATTCGCATCATCAATGTGCAGCTGACAAATCTGCAGCAGCTGCATGATGCTATGAATTTCAATATGCACCAGACTCTCTCAGAAATGTTTTCAGCACTTAGAAGAAGAATTCATGCCAAGAAAAATTAAGACAGTTCTGGAGGTTAAGAGAGTCCAAATCAGTACTAGCAAGGTGTATCTAATAAAGATGCCAGTGAATGTGTGTGTATACTTCTCAAAAAATGAGGGGATATTTCAAAATAAAATATGTAAACAGTATATGTACAGTTGCCTCCACACTTACTGGCATCCTTGCTAAAGATTGGTAAACAGGGTTATAAGAAATTCACTTGTTGAATTGCTTAATTTATAAACTGAATAAATGAGAAAACTCTCAATTTAGTTTTTCCCAAACGAAATTTGTCAAAATTATTGGCACACCTGCATATAAAACTTTGCCACTGAAACATTACTTGGTCTTTTCCTGTAATATCTTAAATACATATTATAAAGTTGGAGAATATACATCAGGATATTTAAAATTAATCCTCTCTTCATAATTTCCCTGGGACAGCATGGAAAATGCATTTTTCTCTGGAATACCTAAAATACTGATTCACCTGACCACATTACACATTTCCACGGTGAGATGGATCATCATATATGCATCTCAGCCCAGAGAAGTTGATGCCACGTCTGGACATGGGAAACAAAAACCCAAACAAAAAAAGTTTTTTTCCACAGTAAAGCTTCAAGTATTTGTGAATGTAATTCCATATTGTAGCGCTTGATATAGGTTTGCCAAAGTAATCCCTTATCCATGTGGTTCATCAGATCTTGTGATGCAGGGCCGTCTGAGGGAGTTCAGCTTAAGCTTGCACCATTAGCCACTGAATTCCTCGTGATTCCTTAAATTGTTTAATGACATTGTCCACTGTAGAGGAAATAATATGCACATTTCATTGCTCTCTAAAACTCAGCCATGATTACAGTCACCTTTTGACATCACCTGTTGAAATCACACCATTACTTAGTTTTAAAAAAGTGTTCCAGGCCTGACAAGAATGAATGTTTGTTAACAAATACGAAGTTGACCAGACAAAACATGAAATAACTCAGGTAGTATCATAGTTTCATAGTATCTACAATGAAATAAAAGTCAATGTAAGAAACAGTGTTTTTTTACGTACATGTTCCATTGTGTCCCAACTTTTCTTACTTGGGCTTGTATGGTAATTACAAAAAATAACATGTAATAAAGCTTTCACTATCACATTTTATTCTCATTCATTATTACATTCAATTTCAACAGAGCCTGATATATATTTAACAGACAACAAAGGTGCATAATGATGTGGAGTAATCTTATTGAAAGACTGTGACATCATGATTTTTTGGCTTACATTTTTGATGCATTTTGATATACATCATAGCATAAACAACAAATATATGAATATTCTTCAGGTTTGTTTATTTAATACACACAGCTGTTCACATAAATTAATCAGTTAAATACATAATACCTGTAATTGTTTTTAAAAGTATGAAAAAGAACACTTTGTTAATACTATTTAATAGATTTGAAAAACAGTATCTTTCAAGAAATTATGTAACTGGCAGCTGAGTTGGTGCCAACTGAATATATCTGCTCACAAGTTATAGCCATACTGAATACAACTGAATGAACATGAAAAACCAATCTATTTAGATTGCATATAAATATAATATATTGCACAGATGATGATTAATAGTACTACTACTACTACCTCTACTACTACAGGGGTTAGTCAATGAAACTGAAACACCTGGTTTTAAGATAAAGGTTTGGCTATAGCAGCCCGGCCGTGTATATGGACACTGTGGATCCCGACGGACAGTTCTGGTGGAAACAGGAGAGTTAAAGTGCACATTTAATTCTGCTATGATTTGGAAAGCCGTGGTTTTATGTTTTTTGGATATAATCCGGGTTAGCACCCGAACATGCCTTTCAGACAGCTTCCTCTAGTGTCCACAGTTAATCCTGTTGGATGTGGTTTGTCGTTCTTGGTGGTATGCTGACATTACCCTGGATACCGTGGCTCTTGATATATCATGAACCTCCCACACTAAAATGACAGGTATTTCAGTTTCACTGTCTAACCCCTGTAATTACTAGTTTATTATTAATGCTAATGCATGCCATTCAAAATAACACATTTTTGGTATAGTGTACAGAATATATTTATAAAACCAACGCACGGGTCAATGTTTGAGCAATGTTTAAAAGTTAATGATTTTTTTGTTTAATGTTCTCAAATAAAAGACAGCAACATATTAATTCTATTCCACCTCTACATTGTGAGCAGGAATTGTGAAGTGTGTACATTTATTTTTTTAGTTCATAGGAAATATTTAGGATTTTTTTTCTTTTTTAAATATGTTCTTTTAACATTTGTGATTAACTATTTTGGGCCTCATCAAAGTACTCACAAACAAAAAACAAAGGCACATCGTTATTTATTTGCCTCTTTTATGTCCAGCCAAACACAAACACTGAAAAGTATATACTTATAACTCAAGCAATCAAACTGTAGTAAAGAAGCTGGAAGATATCCTGGTTGGTAGAGGATGCATATATCTTCATTATGCCTGCTGAGACCAAAGGAATCGATCACATCGCTCCAACATGGTCTGAATCAGCGCTCTGATAAAGAGAGAGTACCACACAGAAAGAGATAATAAGCAAAAGAGGTGGAAGACGAAAAATGTGGCCCGACAACTATAGATGCTAGCAAATAAAAATCAATACACATCATAAATCTGTGAACACCAAAGTATAACATCCACGAACATAGAAAGAAGGATCGACCTTATTTTAGCATTATTGTTACAACAGTCTTTGGTCTTCTGAGAATACATTTCACCAGATTTGGGATGAATGGTAGGCCGCCATTCAAATTAATTTTAAACGTTTTTTGTTTAGGAAGTGTCTTAACTAACTTGGTGAGGTGGAAACCTAGAAAATTATCATACTGAGAGGCACTAAGGTGTTGGGTATAATAATTTTTACTGCTACTGTTCATCTACACAGCCCATGGATGTGTGATTCATATTAGAAAAATGCTAGCAAACTTTACACACAAGGTTTTCTACTAATATTTGTTATACTGTACAGTTTAGGTGTCAGAAAGGTATGCAAATATACTGCTTACTAAAATTAGGTTCGATAAAATCTCCCATAAAAAATATCCCCTAATTTTTGTGAGCACAATTAATATTCAAACAACTACCTCAGCATGTATGTATCCTCACCTCTGCCTCTTCTCTGCTACTCGCAGCAGCTCACACACAAGTGTCGAGTGGGAGCTAAGCTCCAAATGCAGTCCACTCTCCTGTAGGGCTGCTAGGGCCCGATCTGGCCCCACGGCCTGCGCCACACAGAGTGCCAGCTTCTCTGCACTGATTTGACTCCTGTCTGCTGAATTTTTCACCACATCAACAGGCTCATCATGGCTGCCTTCAAGGTTAGTCTGAGCAGTGGAACCATCACTGCTAATGCCGTTGCTTCTATTAATGGTGAAGGGACAGGTGGTGCCAACAGGAGGGGAACGTGAGATTGCTGAATCCAAGGGGCTGCTGGTGTTCTGTTGCTGACAAAGCTGGATCAAGAACATCCACTCATCAATTGTCTGTGGAACTATACCTACAGAGAATCAAACACATAACTGTCAGAGCCATATAAACTTATGTAACTTTTTTCAAATGAGATGCAGCTCATTAATGTTGTTTCAAAATGTCTTGAAACCAATTTACATATATACAGAAGAAAAACTAAGACTACAGTTTCCAACAGACAGAAATAAATGTCTAACATAATGACTTCACAGTCAGAGTCTATTTCAACCAGGAAAAATTGAGATTGGTTTGAAAATTGAGAGATTTTGGAAAACACTGAATGCTCCCACATTTCAAAGATATACCGTCATGAGAAAGTTGTGCAGTTATTTAGCTGAATTCATTCAAATGCAATACAAATAAAAAAAATAATAAATTAGACCAGTCCTGTATTGTACAGAGCAGTAACTCTAAAACATGCATCACTTACCAAAAAACACAAACAAAAAGTTTATTTTAACACTATGGGTTTTTTTTCAAGACTGCAATTCTCTTTTTTGTCAGCAGATGTTAAATTGTTTTCTGTCATTCAGATGTTAATTAGCTATACAAGACAAATATTACTTCCTATTATAATTCTTAAGACCTCATTTGTTAAAGCATATGAACACAGATTGGATGGATGCAGTGCATACCTGTACTATTGTACTTTCTGAAGTTTAAAAAAAAACATTATATTTCACTATATTCTTAAAAATGTAATTTTCTTTTAATTTAGCTTCTGTGAGGTTAAACTAATACTTTTCTGTATATATATTATTAAGGTAATTCCATTTGGTCCATTTTTGAGACATGGTTCATCTAAAGTTTTTTCCTCGTCACATTTAGGGAGTTATTCTTGCCACTGCTGCTTTATGTTTCATCAGATGGGGCTGAGGGTGTAAATAGTTATAGATATCTCTACTGTAAAAAGTGCCTTATAAATAATTTTGACATCATCTGCCTAAGGTAAACTGGGAGCTCAAAACTGCCCCTGCTCCTGTGACATTTTACTGGATGTCGAACAGATAGCATGAACAGTGGAAATGAAATGAACTGAACTCATCTTGGTGTTGGCACTGGAAGCTAGCTGAATTGTATGTTTCAGAAATAATAAAGCTCTTTACCATTGGGTTCCTCCAGTAGACTCATATCATCCAGTCTGCAGATGGCAGAAAAAGCCGCCGAGCGCTGTTGTAACTCATTGCAAAGGTAGAGGTAGCCTGTCCAAAAGCTGAGGTAAAACAAATTACTATTAAAATAACCTAACACGACTCTCCAACTATAATGAAACAAACATCACAAAAAGTATGTTCACGTTTAGCATCATGGAAAGTCCCTTTTGCAGAAATTAATATAATTAGTTTTTTTAAAAAGCATGGACATGGACAAGCATTTTTAACTTTGATCTTGTAAGGGTTAGATTTCAATTGTTTGATTACAGTTAAAAGACAGAGACTATCATGCACTCACCCATGAAGTCTGCATGAATCCAGCATCTTCTGTTTACTATTCAGATCAGCAGGCAGGTGGATCAGTAAGTGTAGCAGACGCCCGTAACCCCAGCGGAAGTAGTGGGAGTGCCACCTTACATCACAAAAAAACCAGGTAAGATTAACATTTATAGTAACAGAATTTGACACAAAATAGCACCAAATATTAAAAAGGTTTTGAATAGTAGTCTTGGTGTATATATGTAGTGATGTTCAACCGTCCCTCATGAGTTTGTGTCAAGTCTTTTGCTTGTGAATCTTCGTATCATGAGGCTATATAGCGTGATAGTCTGTAATGTGTTTGTAGCACGTGTTTAATCTCTGCTATGCCTCCAGCATGTGAGTCCTAGTTGACTCTTTAAAGTACCTCCAGTGTCTCCAGAGTATCCATGTGCATTGTTGAGACAAGCGTTCTGTATAACATTTTTTTAACAACAGAGGGCGCAATCGTACGTCATATACTACATATTTGAGACTTTTGAGACCAAGTTTAAAGGTTGAGCTTGGCACAGCTTACTTGTTTACTACAATTTTCAATTTAAAATAGAACGTAGTTATATATATTTATAGTCGTTCAAATTATTTTAATTGCAGACAATTATTTTTTAGAAGACAATGTGCATTGTTTTGCATTGTTTACACTTCAGAAATGTAAGACCAAAAATTTAAAGAAAATCAAATTGTGAATCGAATTGTGAGGAGACGGTATCATTAAAGCCCTAGTCAATAGTCTATAGCACAAGGCAAGTATTGAATCTATAGTGTCTGTAGAACGAGTCAAGTCTCTAGAGTGCGTGTCAGAGTTTCAGTGTTCTGAATTAGGGATTTTTTGTTTAGTGCTGGTATTAGTTATCATTATTGTGTTGTACAAAAAAAATCTATTAAAACCTTTCAATCCAAAGAAAGAAATGAAGCGCTACATGCATTAAATGCTGCAATTAAAGTGAAGAAACAAAGCAACTTGAAACAGCTGAAAAGCCTCCATTTTGTGTATCGGCACATGGCTATGATGGCTGAAGTCTGTGAATTTTATAGGAATGTGATCTATAAATTACTGAAATATATATTATATTGCTAACCTTTGTACTAGATCAACTTCAGCTAAATGAACTATTGTGCCATGTATCCAAACCAGTGGCGATTGCTCCAACACTGCAAGGGAAGCTCAGCTTCCCCTAAAATGTTGTGCGTACATGTCATTGACTAAATATACGCTACAACGCGCTCAACTTTTGTTCAGAATCAGCTTCTTATCACTGGTAACGACGCAGCTTTCCTCTCACTCATTCCCGCAGCTTCACAGTGCTTTAAACAGTGTGGACGCTGAGCGTCTACA
>JAVSBV010000029.1:640479-669278 GCA_033117975.1 Parotocinclus spilosoma | reverse complement strand
CACATAAAAATCATTAGGGAATGACTCATTTCATTTCAGAAACAAACAACTTTTGAAAATTTGTTGACCAGTGTAATAGTTTTTAAACCTTTTATATCCTGATGAAAATAAGCAACTCTTTTTCTGAGGTACTTATAAAACTTGTTTATTTTCATACCTCACTGAACAACATAATAAATGGAATAGTCAAATGAATGTGACTATTTGGTGATATAAGGTAATTATTTTCAGTAATGTAAATCATGCTAAATTACAAAAGCAAGAGGCATTTTGCAATTTGTAACTTAAATGTTAGGGTATATATCACTCTGTCTATATTGTGTTTATGCCAATATACATAGTACTGTGCATTCAAAGGCTGACTGTACAGGTACAAAGTATACTGCTCACAGAAATTAGGGGATATTTCATAATGAGATACCATAATAAAGTTTTGTGAGCAGTGTATTAATGTGCTGTAAAATTACATATCTTCTTTCAGATTAAATATGCTATAAAAATTCTGAAATGTAAATCAGTTGTTCAGTACACCTTGTACAACTGCCAGGTATAGGGTTGTGTGTAGGGGTCTAGGTTATGGTCTGTTTAGAAGTGATCATGAACATGACCTGTAGTCTATAGATGTGATGATAAATGTTCCCTTCAAAACAACACTTTCATAACTTCAGTTTGGATTGAGTGATCTCTGTGCGGTTCTTTGTCATTCAGAATGGATCATGGCCAGAGAGTTCATGCCTTTTTCCTGATAGAGCACACCTGTCCCACATAATAATAGGGAGGAGCACCCAGATAGGAGGCATGATGTTTTTGCCCAAAAGCAGTCGTGGTGCACAGTATTAGCAAACATAATTTTGCAGAAGATATGGACCTCAAAATAAATTAAAAAAACCTAATAACATTAATTTATAATTTTCTCAATCTGTTGGCTCTACAAATAAATACAATTTACAACAGCAAAAGTTGGAACAGTATAGGAAATGCAAGGGAAAAAAAACAATGTTTCTGAAATTTGCTTTGATTGTATACAGTTGCACATAGTATAAACCTGTCTGCTCTGTTTGGTCAACTTCATTTCATTCATTAATAAATGTCCTTTTCTGCATTTCAGGCTTGCAACACATAAAAAAAAACCACTTTACCACTTTATAGTATTGCCATTTCTTCTTACAACACTTAACATACATTTTGGCACCAATATTTATTGTTTTAAAATTCTCCACATATTCTATATTGGGGATATAGTAACCATACCCACTTCTTCTGCAACCATGTCTTTATAATGTGTGCAGCATGTGGTTTTGCATTGTCTTATTGAAAAATGCACGGACGGACGTCCCTGGAAAAGAAGTCTTGAAGGCAGCATATGTTACTCTGAAATCTTAATGCACTTTTCTGCATTAATGCTGCCATCACAGAAGATTAAATTACCCTTTGCCAAGTGCTCTAATAGAGCCCCATAACATGAAAGACCCCGGCTCTTGGACTTGGTGTTGATAACAATAATCCATATTGTAGTGCTTGAAAAAGGTTTGCTTAAATAATCCTTGATTTAGTGCCGAGGGTCCTTTACACACTGAAATGTCTCCAGGTTCTTTAAGTGGTTTAATGATATTGTGCACTGTAGAGAAAAAATATGTAAATACCTTCCAATCTATTTGAGGAACTTTGCTTTTAAACATTCAAATGATGTTCTCACACATTTATTAAACTACCTATGAACTTTGCCTATTATTTTTTCCCAGTGGATACTGCTTTTGTGCCAAATCATGATTGCAAATACAACCCTTTTTAAATTTTACTGTTATTTAGGGATTTTTTTTGTGTCTTATTAACTCAATACTAGCCCTAAATTGTTCCCATCCCAACCATTTGTGGAATGTGTTCAATGTGCAGTGCTAAAATGCAGGAATTAACTTGGGTCCATACTGCCTGCAGTAAACTAAAAGTAAATGTCGCTTTTTCTGGTTTGGAGGATGGCTTGGTGTCAAGAAAGACAGCAAAGAAGCTACTTCTCTGCAAGAAATGCATCAAGAACAGACTGACTTTCGGCATAAAATATAGGGACTAGACTGCAGAGGACTGGGGTAAATTAGGAAAAATGATTGAGAAATGAGAAGAAACGGTGGGGGGAGTAGGTTTGCTCAAAATTATGCCAAAAAACACTGCCACGAAGAAGGAGTGGTATCAACACATCCTCCAAGGGCAACTTCTTCCAATGATCCCAGTGCAATTTGGAGATGAACAATGATTTTTCTAGCATGATGCAGCACCATGTCACAAGGTAAAAGTGATAAACAAATGACTCAATAAAACATAAAAATGTTGTCCACGCCAGGAAACTCCATAGATTTCAGTACCATTGAGAACCTGTGGTCAATTCCCAAAAAGAGAGTGGACAAGAGGCTGGTATTCATGCTGAATTGTACTTAATTATACCATATAAATATCTAACAAAGGTTCTAAAGAAACTGAGGCAAAACTTTTGGTCATGCCTGCACTTGGGGTTCCCAGTTTACAAAGAGAAATACATGTACGGTTGTGACAGTTACACCACCCAATATCTTTCATTCCAAACTTTTACATAATATTTATATCAATAGTAAAGAATGTGAGTGTAACAATTGAAAAATCTTTTTAGTCTGATTCAGTTGCGTTCAACCTGATTAGAAGATTATTGGTCGTACTTTGTGTTGCCCCTGTACATATCACTGATTATGATGTTTATTTAGATTGGATGAATAAATGTTTGTCTTCTAAGTATTCAGTGTTCCATTGAAACTCGTGTCATTGAAACTGTCATAGAGATAACAAATATTTTTGCTTTGCTTTATAAAGCTTGTTGGTTGGCTAATGAAGAGCATGTATAGCTGTGCACACATTTTGTGTGTGTGTGTGTGTGTGTGTGTGTGTGTGCGTGTGCGTGCGCGCAGGGCAGGCTGATCATCAGAAGCACTGTTTGGTATAATAAGGTTTCATTTTCCGAGAGACTGAGACTGTAATTGCTCTCATGCTATTCAGTGTATTATCCTGTGAGCCTGGATGTTTAGCAGGACAGCTAACTGCTTACTGTGATCGTGTGCTTGTTGCTGTTACACTGGTTTTCAAAAATGTTCTCTTTAGTCTATTTTGTAACCTGTAGCATAGCATATTTTAATCATTTTAAATAAAATACAACAGTGTATTAAAATATGACCCTGCACAATAATTACTTTGGAAATAAAAAACAGATAACGGACAGATTGTCCACTATCTATCTATCTATCTATCTATCTATCTATCTATCTATCTATCTATCTATCTATCTATCTATCTGTCTATCTGTCTGTCTGTCTGTCTGTCTGTCTGGCTGTCTGTCTGTCTGTCCGTCCATCTGTCCATCCATCCATCCATCCATCTATCTATCTATCTATCTATCTGACACTACAGTGGTCTTGGGGATATTTCATTATGGGACATTTTATTTTGAAATATACCCTATTTTTTGTGAGTGTGTGTACACTTAGGTTTGTCTTAATATATATGACTGCTTATTGTCATATGCAATCAAAAGAATGTAGATTTAGGAACAATTAATCTTATATTGTAGTATGCATTATTTATTTTGAGCTTACGTTTAAGATTAATACAATTGCATTGTTATTGTCAAATCAAGCAGAAATGTATGGTGAGCAATCAGAATCTTCAGGGATTGTGATGAGTATGAAGATAAGTACCAGAACACTCCCAAGTCCTCCGAATATTTAACCTGAGCTTGAATATCCTTTGTCAAACGCGTATACATTATATTTTTGTGTTATTTGCATGAAGTACAGTACTAATATTCTTATAGCTTTTTATAATTTGTTATTTTCCATTATGGCTGCAGATTGCGTGTGGATCAGAACACAACCTTGCTATTGTTGGTGAGTACATCCATGTCTTGCATTCGCATTGTTTTGCATTTTCTGCCTGTTTCTGTCTGTCTGTCTGTCTGTCTGTCTATGTGAGTGCATGCAGGTATTATATTGTGTTGCACCAAAACCATATCAGTATCAGTACTGGCAATAGTGAGCACCAGTACCATGACCCACTTACTAACATGCATTTGCCTCATTAGAAGAAGCTTATCTGAAGCCACTGTCTGTGGTGTGGAAATATTTCTCTTCACTTAAGACAAGAAATAGCAAAAATGCTCACTGCAAAAAAACAGTATTTTGAGGTGTGGCATGACCATAACATTTTTTATACATTATATTTAATCATATTCTATCAAGCCAGACAGAGAAATGCAGTGTTTAGCAACTCACAAACTATAGATATACGGAATTCACCGAATTTTTGTTACATGTAATGGACTTTAGAATTGTATGACTAATTGACCAAGTATCCTGGTTCTGAAAAAATCAGCATAAATCCATTTATTTGGGATTTGTAAGTTCATGAATTTTATTCACATTTGTTTGAACAAAGATTATAAACCTGCGATACTGTTCAAATTATTGACAACACTGTTGTAGAATCAGTGTCTTATGGGACATGTATTCTGTTTTGGGGCGGCAGCTAGTCTTAAAAAGAAACGTTTGGCCACTGATGTTGATAGCGCCGTTAAATATGCCAAATAAACAAGCAAACATTTTCAACAATTTCTTTAAGCAGTTATTAGTGAAGAATGTTTAAATGTTGCAAGGACTGTAAGGCGTTAATAGTGCTGTTATTTGTTCATAGCACTTAACCGAAATGAGTGATTAAAATAGCTACAATGACAGAGCAAAATGATGAAATCGATGAACTCTGTGATATTGGGCTTCATCCTGCAGCCTCATTTTGCATTAACGTAATACATTCTCCTCTCAATTATGTGGACTATCAATATTCTGTCTCCACAATAATGCTGCTTTCTAAATCTTTTGTGATTGGTTCATCTTGGAGTATTATTTCAATAAGTCATTCACTAATGAAAGTCATTTATAAATGAATCCCTAACTACATTTTAGGTGTTTAAGATGCTTGCTATTATTTACTTTACTGTAACATTTGTATTGATGCAAATACAATCTTGGTTTTACTTTATAGACAATAGGGATATTTCTGAAAGCGAGTTTCAATAGCTAGTTGACTGAGGTAGTGAGACTTATGACAATGATCTTTCTCACTTGCACAGATTTTTTGTTTACATTTGTAACAACTCTAGTATTGGTTTCTCCTGAACTCTTTGACACAATTAAAGAATATTTATTTAAATGAAAGGACCACTATAATTTTGTGTCCGTCCTTATATTGCTATGAGCCATAAGTTTGTTGCTATGGGAACAGTAATGTACTGCCTCTCAGTGAGTGAAAGCCATTTTACTGAGCTGTAGGGCATCCATACCTTACCTAAAGGAAGGCATACTTTCCTGTGTCTGACCAAATTTGTAATTTTTTCTTTTTCTCTACTTATAAGCCTTTCATTCTCACTACCCTGATTCAGTCCTGCTAATGGACACAGAGCATCTTGAACAAATATTCTGTTGGTGAGGTAAATATTCAGGGTTAAATATAAGTGGATGTGGGGTTGCTTTGTGGTAAGTATATTGGAAGGCAGTGAGTGGACATGTAATGTGATCACCGGAATGAGAGCTGATGAGTAAAAATCCTGAGATAACGAATCTCCTCTTGTGAAAACCAAGCTCATGTTGGGTTGCTATGGCAACAGTGCAGTTATGTAACAGTGTTGCCAAGGCACGTGCTTCCTTCACAGTACAGACTTAACAACGCCCATCATCAGCATGAACTTGCATCCTAATAGCCAGTAAGCTGAAGTCTTTGAGGAAGAATTTTCTGATTGGCAAGCTGAAGTGATTGTTAGTGAAGTAATTACATACAGAAGTACCAGGCAGCTGATGCTGCTTATATATGGGTTATTGCAGCTTATTAAAGATGGTTTTGATTAAATAATTTTAAAGTAAAGTTTACATTCAGGTAATCTTGCCACCACGCTAAAATATGAGAGACTTTTTTGAATTTATTTTCATTTTAGTGTTCCACAAAGTATTTACATTTTCTCCCACTACAGTGCATACATATGTAAGTAATCTGGAAGAATTTTAGTGTGTTAAGGTCAAGGGAGCACAGTATTTAGAACCATTAGTCATCAATAGCTGATAGAACTACATGGGCAAGGGATTACTTTAGCAAACCTTTATCAATCACTACAATAAAGAGCTACATTCACAAATGACACTTAAATCTTTACTGTGCAAAAACAGAAGCCTCTTTAAATAGCTTACATTTACATATAAGTCGTTTAGCAGATGCCCTTATCCAGAGCGACTTACAAATAATGCAGTCTTACAATTCAAGCAATTGTGGGTTAAGGGCCTTGCTCAGGGACCCACCTGTGGCAGAAGGTAATTTGAACCTTCTGGTCCATAGTCCAGTACCTTAACCACTAGACCACCACAGTCCCAAGCCTTCTGGGCTTGAAAGCATTTAGGATGGAACGTCACACTTAAAAATTGTGTATTGTCATAAAGCCAGGGTCTTTCATGATAAAGCAGAAATGCTTTACAGAATGCTTGCTGTTGCCTCATTTATTACAGATTTAACACTGCAGTGCAAATTACTGTAGAATTGAACTCATATTTACAGAAGTATTTCCAAACTTCCAATGTTTATTGGAACAGTGCTTTTAAGAGCTTCTTGAATGTTTTCCTGCATCATTGGTACTCTTATTCAGAGATGTTCACATAAAAGCAATTAATGAAAGCATGCCTACCAATTATCTGTAGCGGTGGCATAAGTGTTTGTTTGTATGTTTTTTTAGGGGATCAGGTATTTTCCTGGGGCTGGAATGAGCATGGGATGTGTGGAGACAGTTCCTTATGTGACATCACACAACCACAACCAGTCCCTTCCCTCAAGAATACCAAAGCTCTCTTGATTGGCTGTGGAGCTGGACATTCCATGGCACTATGTTGTACATAAGTTGGAACTTCCAAAGGTTATTATTGAACCCTAGTCTATGTCTTTTTATCATACTACATATGTAAGTGCATCTTATATAAGGTAACATCTAATTTTTTGATTGGTCGTATATGTTCATGAGATTTTACATAACTATGTAGTATGTCGTTTTTTTAATATGTGCTCACTAACCACATATGATTTAAGAGCAATAAACTCCATTCCTATACAGGTGCTTTTAAATAGTCTTGTGTTAATAAGCTGAATCCACCACTGAACATGTGAGAGGAATCTTTTAGATTTCTCTTTTAACCCATCTCTAGCATGACTGTATATACAGTACATTCTGATACAAATTAAATCATATGTATGTTAGATTTATATAATATACATCCATTGACAAAAAATAAAACACACTGATAGAAATGTCAGATTGCAAAACGGTATGTAGTTTCATATATGTAAATGATTATATGCATTGCACCAACAGGTCAGTGATATGTGCAGGACATCCTGTGACCAAGTGTTGACTCTCATGTCAAGACAAAATGGCATTTTTCAACATTATAATACTAACCCACACACAGTAAGGGTTTCTTTGCGAATGTCTCTGCCAAACTACTAAACTTTTTTGGCCTGCCGGATTACCAGATTTATTGCCAGTTGAACATTTATGGTACCAGCTGGTACACCAACTTTGGCAAGGTTCTACCAAATGTGTAATATCTACAACATACAGGATACCATGTAGCACCCGTCTGCCTCCATGCCAAATTGTATCTCATTATGCATCCAGGCTAGATGCGGACCAACAGGGTACTAGGGCCTACTTTCATTTGTATAGTTTTGATCAATAAATGTAACCTTTCATTCTAATATTGTAATCACTTACATCTACCATCATCATTCATATATACAGTATAAAGTTTAATTAGATTCACACATCTCCACTTGGTGAGTTTTGTTTTTCATCAATGAGTATATAATAAAGTAAGACCATTACATTTTTCAGTAACTAATATTTTTTGAATTGTCTGCTTTTACTGTAGACTTTGGTATCACTGCCTTTTCTCACAAATGTTGCACAGATAAACCTTTCTCTGTGAAACACAACACACAAAAAGACATGATTCATGTTTTTTATTTTCATTTACTTAGTTATTTGTATTTTTTCCTCAGGAAAAAGACACAAGTTTTGCTTTAACAAATCAAACCATTAATAAAACAGAATATTTTGCTTTGAAGAACTAATCACACTATGCACTGCATGGTGCAGGAAACATACAGGACATGTTACAGTACAACACAAACACTGGTGAGGTCTGGGGCACTGCAGTGACAAAGAGGTTGTCAGTTCCCCCTGGCAGACAGCTCACTCAAGTCCTTATTCAGCTACTGGAAATGAATGAGTCTCAGTTTAACTCTAATTAGAACAGTTAATGTTATAGTGTGTTAACGTTACATCAGATCAACAACTGACATGACAACATTAAAGGCAGAGCTGTTTCATTGCCCTTTAGCTGCGTTTGTGTTCATCGCCTCATGTTCTGCTTCTGAAGTAATGTTGTATTCCTAAACCTATTATCATTGACTCTTATTTGTGCTCTTGTGGCATCTGCTGTACAAATAGTCCAGCATATTGAAAAGGGTTGATGTAGACACCCCCAAATATATGACTGGCAGTGTTGTAGGTTGGTCCCAAAAAAACTGGGCAAACTGTACATTTTCACAACAATGAAAAAATAAATATTGGAATAAGCTTAAGACACAGTATCGTTTCCATTGTATTATTCACCTCTCTTTTTAAAACCCTGTATGGTTCTGGTGTTGCTATAGATAAAAGAGTACTTGTTGCTTGTTGTGCTGGATTGTCGGTTGAAAAGGTTCGCTTTTGAAGTAGTTTCTGCCTGACACACAGAACTATCCCGACAGCATATGACACACTAAGTATCAACAGCTAACAAGTTATTTTCTTATATGTTTTAAAAAGTATAGAAGTTCATTTCACATACAACGTTTGGTCCTCTTGTTGTTTCAGCCAAACTAGGTGGTTAATTTCTTTTAATATCACAAGCTAGAGTTATAAGCCAACATGTAAGCTACAGATGCGTTCAATGCGGTTCTGTTCTAATGAGGTTAACAGTTAAATAGGTGCGAACAGTGTAAAATCTATTTACTAAACAGTCGATACGGTAGTACAAAAAAAATACTCTGTTCATTTTTGTCCTTATATTCTCCCTACTTGAACATGACTGAATATTATAGCCCTGATTTACTAAGTCCTAGAATATGTAAAACCACATGTACTTATGATATTACTGGCAATAGCTGAATTACTGACTGAATATTTAGGTGTGTTTGCTGGTGTGACTGGTGTGTTTGCCTCACTGAATACTGAATTTAGGTGGTTAAGAGTTAGATGAGATCAATCAAATAGGTTCATTTTGCAAATTACAACATGATTTATTAAGAGCAAGAATTACTTTGGGAGTGTTGGTTGCATGTTTAAATTATTACCAGATGTGCAGGGCAGATGTCTGTTGCTACGGTGACAATAAATTTAGCATTTTTGCATAAGTGACAAATAGAAGATCAGTTATATGATTGCCTCCTGTTGGATTTGTTTGGTCCAGCTTTCCTCATTCATACCAATATAAATCTGCATTTTTTTGTTTGTTTTTAAATTTTTGTTTTGTTATTGCTGTATTCACTAATGTTTTGCATTCAGTTTGGATGGGTTCAGTTATCTGAACCAAAAGTTTGTGGCCACCCAAAAATGACATCCCACAACATTGGCGTGGAGCTGCTAAAATAGCCCTCACTTTTTATGAAAAGGCATTGCACTAGATATTGGAACATGGCTGTGAGGTAAGGCACTGATTTTGGACAATAAAAATTAAAAATTATAATAACCTGGATTATATTTGGCATTCCAAGTCATCTTACAGTTATCTGATGGATCATTTTAAATTGTACTATATATTAAGTCGTTATTATTATTATTATGTTGTAAGAAGGCAGTGGAGAAAGCTGATAGACTGAATCATTGGTCAAGTGGAAACTATGAAGTGTCTCTGATGTGTTACGTACAACCGCTTCTATTGCTACAATTTGTCAAAGCAGAATCCATGCTGTTCTTCATATTATATAAACCTGTTAGCAGTGAGTATGACTGAAATAACTGAAATAAATTTCGTATTATAGGAAGTAACTGCATACCTTTGGCTATACACTGTATAATGATTTTACTGGAGGTTCCCTTTAATATTTATTAGCAATTTTATTTGGAGACCTCAGTATCAACTACACAAATGTAGAATAGTGCGCAATTTGTGCGTTGTCTCTTCAAAACAGCGTATGAACTGCTATTATTTTATGACCATTAACCATTATGGGATAATGGTTTTCATTACTGCAATGCAAACTGATTTTTGATTTATAAAGAGTCACTGAAACGAGGCTTAAGCAATTTTTTTTCATACACTGAGCACACATTGAAGAACTGTAAAAGATCATTCTGGTTCCACCAGCTTGTTGGCTATCGTGGGACTGGATGGCTGGGACTACTTTAAACTACGGAATAATTATATATATATATAGTTATTCTTTTATTAAGATTTAAACAAGGGTAGTTTTGGAATGCTTGTATGCCAATCCAATCTTTTAAAAAGATGTTGGGGCATTATGGAAAATATGGTGCCTTTACTGAATTTGAGTGGCGTGTCCTGTAGTGCTGCTCGTGCCCCAGTAAAGTGGGTCTGATGACCTACCTGATTATGATCACCTATGTATATGCGGATCTCCATTACTGCATGCAAAAAAACTGAAGAAAAAAAATATTAAAAAATAATTTAATATGATTATACTGTGGCATGTGCAGCAGTTAAATGGGTCTGATGATGCCCTCTTGCTCTCACTCTAGCAGTGATGCGAGAGTGGAGGTATCCTAACTTCCAGTCTAATTAAATAGTACCTATTTTAAAAGATTTAATTTGTAGATTTGAAATGTCTGATTTACTTGCATTTATTTGTTGGATCAGTGTTATTAAATTAAATTCTGCTCTTAAAATAATAATCATGTCTTTAAGCAGTAAGACAAGGCCATGCCTTACTTTACTGCTGATTGAAAAATTGATTTGGGTAATCTGGTGTGAGTTCAGGTAAATTATTAGTTCAGATTCATCCATTGATGGATTCAGTTGTTGAAGAGTCATCATATAATATCATTATAACTTTTATCATATCATTATAACATCATAATATAATTCATAACTAAAATATTTGTAGACTGACCGCTGAATTGGAAACCGTAATCACTGATTGTTAAAAAACACTGACAGATCACGTTAATGAATATGTTTATTAGGCTGATCAGATTTTGGAAATAAGGTGCTTTGTGTTTCCAGTTTAAATCTACCAGTGACTGGATAGGTTGTTGCATATTATAAATATGAAACTTTGTGGGTAGAACTTGCATACTTGCAACTTGAGATACTAATTCAAATACCAACTTAACTGAGCAAAAGTTGGTAATATGCTAAATAATTTTCAAATCTCAAAATTTTCAGCCAGTGGCAGTAAAGTCAGCAGCAAATACAGAGAAAAAAAAAGGACGTTAATAAAACAACATAAAACAACGGGTCTCATACGTTATGTACTGTATATATGTTTTGAAATATGTATTTTAATAAATTAATTTTAAATTCACTGAGATCGATAATTTTTGGGAAAAACACACTACATTTTTAAACAAACTAGCAGTTTGTTTGGGACCTTAGTAAATCAGGGCCTAGCTATGTAATCACTTATAGTGATTGGCGCAACATTTTACAACATTAAAAGTAAACACTACGATTTTAAAGTCACTTAGAGCAAAAGAAAAGAAATCACCTTTTAGATGCACCAGCACAGACAAAGCACTATATACAACACCGACAAATGCACATGACCCAAAAACAATAGGCACTTCACACAGTACAACAGCACAATAATCAGTCACAGAACAGAGATACATATGGTTGAGCAACAACAGCTTCTCTCTGCTACATCTATGCTGAGTTTGTGTCTGAACAAACCAAACTAATGCTGATCTACTGTACACACCCGCACACTCTCGCACAAATACGTACACGCGTGTACATCCACATGCGCTTACAAACACGCTACAGCACTATCAGGTGGGAGATGTGGCTTTATGGTTGATACACATAGTGGTTGGCACACCATGGTTCATAACACACACTGACTCTGCTGGTTGTCTGCTTCGGCTCGCTCGCTGGGTTTCTAAAAACACAAAAAGAGAAAACAACGACAAAAAACAACAAGGAAAAAAATCATATTAATAAGCCAAACGAGGACAACGGAAAGAAAGGAAGCACAGATGGAAGGAAGCGGGAGCAGAGCAGAGCATACCATGCAGGGCAGTGAAATGGCGACTAGTGAACAAGACTGAAGACTAGCGGAGAATGCTGTAAGGTTTTTCATGCCTTTCACCATGCCTTAATTAAAAGACTGATTACACAGACACAGTTTACTACAATGAAATCTAGCTCATCGTATCATGCAGTGTGTACTGAATGTTAGAATGGAACAGTACTTCTGGCATGCTCAGGAAATGTGGGGTGTCATGAGCGTGTGTGAAGCAGGGCAGAGTCATTACAGCGCCTGCTTTCTTTCCATGTTACACCCCCCTAAAGGTCATGTACTCTTTGACCTTGCCGACCTCTCGAGGCTCCAGTGCAGTGACAAGTTCTGCACGACTGAACTACAGTCCTTTTAGAATTTAGTATATGCCACATTTAAAGAAGAGATGCCATCACAAAACCATTTGAAATGCAGAAAGGTAATTCGAAGAGGCGAAAGGTCAAAGAGAAGCCATTGTAACGAGGTTCACGGCTTGTTGCCAGGCAACGAGAGTGATATGCATGTGTGTTCTGTCAAATAAAAACAGAGTCCAAACATGGCTTCAATAGAAAATTTATTTCATGCAATGTTTTTATTTACAGTGTCATTCGCATACTGTACGTATCGTTTTGCATAAAAGTGCATGCATTTACCTTTCCCCAAGTAAAAGGACGTACATTTAGTTACATTTTTTTGTATGTATGTAAAAGTCCACCTATTTTTACATAAAAGGAGAAGACACTCGTATATTCGATTTGCTACAAGGAACAACACATTACTCCAATTTTACCACAGTGTTGAACTGAAATGGAAATGCCAAACTCAAAAGGTGTAAGTAATTTCTTTAGCTGCATTTGAGGAAACTCAGATATGTCTGTTCCAGTTAAAGTGCATCAATTCACTATTTGCATTGTCTGTTTTTTAAGGAAAAAAAAAACAATCTGTATGGTCAAACCGACCGCTGCTACTATAAGAAATGTGGTGTGTGCTCAAACGCACACAAGACTATGGTTTTGGGGAAAGGCAAAAAATGTTAGCAAAGGAAATGTCTTAACTGCTACATGTAGTTTATATCATTGATATCAAATGATAACATAGTGTGCATTATATATCTGTAGAGAAGCTCTGGGTGTGAAACAAGATAATTTTCCTTACATGATTTCGTTAGACTTACATTTGTTTTTTTTCTCAGTTTCCCATGCAAGGCATGCAAATGCAAATGAGTTTTCTTCAGTCATAGTTTTATGTATGTGATGTGAGCATCATGATTGGTTAGTGTTACTTAATCAATGTTTACTTTCTTAATGCTAAACTATATGAAATAGCAATTGTCATGTTTTTTTTCTTTTTGTTTGTCCAAAAAGGTCTAATAGCATCTGATGAAAAACCACAGGTATAAAAACATTGAAGGTGAAATAGGGGCTGGAGAAAGAAGGGAAGATGAGAGAAAAATGATCCAGAAAGAGGGCAAAGAGACGTGGTGGAAACAGAGATAATGGAAGAGAATGCCAGGGACAGTATGAAAAATAACACATACTGTGTGTAAAGAATTGAAGTTATGAGAAGACTACTGAACTCGGGGATGAATAGAGAAAGGGAAAAGACGAGACAGACACTGAAGGACTGAAGAGCTGAAGGTTGATGAGGGAGATGGATGGTACACAGTGTATGCAGGCGTCTCAGCACGGCGCTGCAGAGCGAGGCCTCTGATTGGTTAGTTTGCTTGTCCATGCTACAGGATGGATGGGATGGGGGATTGGGCCTGCTGCATGAGACAGGGTGGGCTGCAGGGGAGGGCCGACACTGAGGCCACGCCTCCAGACATGCTGCTATGGCTCCATGGCTTTTCATAACCTTCATTTGAAGAGAGAAAGGGCTTTCAGTACAGCACAGTGCAGTCTCAAAAGCAAGACACGTGTGCCTGTGTGTGCATGTGAGTAGCTGGGGCTGCATTCGTGTATTACCCCCTGCAATGTAGTTATGCTCATGGTGAACCAGTTGACAGTGACCATTCACCGAGTCAACTTTATCGTCCTCCATGCGTGTTATGCATCTGCCTACTGCATGCATGGGGTGGTATCACATTGCTAGCAACACAGCTTTAGAGACACCAAAGAACACAGCCAGACACATCAGCTCAATAAAACAGCATGCCCACTGACTAGGCTATCCCAAAGCACAATATATTATGCTAGATAGTACCACACTGTATTGTGACTGAGTAGTTTATCAGCTGTGATGCATACCTGGTATCATTCCTATTGTTCTGTGTGCTGTCATTTGGGTTTCATTGGTTGGAACCCAACATTCCAGCTGGGGTGGATTTCACAGTGATAATTTAACTTTGATGTCAAAGGTGTTATATAATCAAGCAGGTACATCATGTTCCTTGGGAGTTACTCGACTCTCATAAGTAAATAAACAGGCAAATATTTACAACATCTTGTGCGCTCACCTTGGACTAACCGTGTTTTGATTGTGCAGGGAAATATCGCCTTTAAACTGGGCGAAACAAGAGGCTACATTCACATCACAGGCAAAAGAAGTTTTTGATTTTTAGGTTGCACTGTCTGATTTTCTTAGAGCTGTGTGAGAACAAATCCAACCTTCTAAAATCAGATTTGAGTGACATTTGAAAAGCTATATAAAAATTGTTGATACATAACTACACAACCTCAATAAGCCTGACAGTCAGGAGAGATTTTTAAGCATGTATCTAATAAAATTTTTGCCTTTTCATATTAATCGTGAACACATTATGAACTGCCAGACGACTTCATATGAAGGTTCTGCTTTGTTCATGGTCCCGCTGCAGTGGTAGTAGATTGTCTTGCAAATGCAAAGCTTTATATGCAGTGCATGTGGGAAGTTTCTGTGTTTATTTACATACAAGTAAATGTTGCGTTTCATGGCAGAAATCCTGCTGACAATTAAGGTAAGAAGGCTGGAATGTGACTCCTGTAATGTGAGCGTAGCCTGTGAGCTACTGACTGGCTGAGTTCTTGTCGTGTGACCACATGCTTCATATCCCATGCTGGATTCTTTTAAGGGTCACTCTCACCAATACCACCCACCATAGTGAATCTGCATGCATGACTACTTATCAGGCAAGAACTTCATTTAGCTTCCTTTAATTATAACAGCACATTTACCAACATTAATAAACCCTTTCTATAGTTTTCTTAACCTTATAAGTACAAATCGAAACATGTACTTTGAAAAGTGCCATTTTCATTTGTTACATTTATAGAAAAGAGAACTGTGGATGAACAAATGGACTACATCTCATACCTTAAGGCAAGGTCAGAAGGGTTGAGTCTCAGGCTGCACTGTAAGACTACCTGCTAAATGATCTGCAGTGAAAATGCCGTTTTGACTGATATCTCTTCCATTTTACATTAAGAACCCTGCATAAATTACCTATCCTAGGAACTGTTAATAGGGAATAGCTGATTACGTACCCTTCCTGACTCTTGTCCCTATGTGATTGCCTTGTTCTGCAGTGGTAAGCAGAAAGCAAGGCCTCTCACGATCTCCAGGGCTGAATACTTCCTCAGGAGACACAGCCTGGTCGATGTGGGGACAGTCCTCATTGGCCAGAGCCGCTTTAGACGCCTCCCCGTTTACTTTAAAATCTGTGATGAAAAACGAGAACAGGACAATACATTTCAATGTCAAACAAAAACTAGGTTTGATCAAATGGCAGCAGCGCAACTACAGCTTACTTGTTTCGTGTTTTTTCCTACATTTCTTAACTCTGCTTTTCCTGGTCAAGGTCGCTAGGGGGATCCGGCCTATCCCAGCATTCACTGGATCTGGACACCAGTTAGTCACAGCACATGATAATATATTCACTTTTGATATTCTTAATATTCTCAGTTTAAAATAGTTTGTTCCAAAATTTTGATATTGCGGTTCATGCAAAATCTATATTTAATATATGTTGTGTAAATACAGTCACACATCTCATTGTTTCAAACCTAATGTGGTGGAGTGTAGATATATATATATTATCACACTATTATACAGGTGTGATATGATTAGACACTGGGTTTTGCCACAATAGGCGATAAAATTGCTCCCCCAACTGCCCTATAAAAAGGCTCTCAGAGACTTTTGGGTAGTGTAACTCTTGATGAGAGATCATTAACTGCTAGACATGCCTGTACGACGCACTAAAAACATTTTGCCCACCTGACAAACTATGAGAGGGGGCTTAACAGTGCTGATAAACAAGATAGCCATTTTGATGAATTTCCCACCATCTAGACCATTCTAGCTGTTATGAGATGTTGGGAGCAGTGGTCCCTTGAGGGCAAGCACACATGGTGAACAGGCTCTGTACAGAAAAAGACAGACCAACAGTAGAGTATTGTGATCTTACTACTGACAGCCAACCATCATCACCTTCATTTGCAGTGTTGTGAATGAAAACTGAACTTTTATAGACCAGAATCGTATGGTCTCAGTGATGCATACAGGCTCTGTTTGAGATATGGAGGCCTTGTGGTGAGGACTTCAATCTTGCCTTTGCTGTGGAGAGACACAGTGCTCTAACTGCTAATGTGATGGATGCTGATCTACATGCTCAGCTGCATAATTTGTTGGCAAATATGCTACAGGATACCATACGGAATCTGTATACCTCCAGTGCCCAACCATATCTCATCTTGTATCCAGGCTAGAGGCAGCCTAACATGGTAACTAGAGCATCCTTTAAATTGTACAGTTTTCCAAAATAAACATATCCTTTTGCCCAAATACTGTTATAACTTACATAATACATTCATACATTATCATAATTACATTTATACATATAAAGTTTCACTCAGTTCCAACAACTTTTACATGGTGATGTTTTTTGTCAATGAGTCTATTAGTATTAGTATCGGTGATTAAATTATAGTATATTATAATTAAATCACTCAAAAGTCTAAGCAGATTAATTACACTCTAACATGTTCTAGAAATTGGAGGGCATACCCCTAAAAGGGAGCAACAATAAAAAATACAGCATTCATGGCAATCATAATTAAGAGATCTTCAAGCATTTCCTTCTGGATTTCAGGATGACCCCATAATATGGCTGGATGCATCAGCTAGTCAGTGGTTTGTTTTCATAAATGCTCCAGATGTTGACAATAGTTGCCAAACTGTGATGACAGTACTCATCATTTTCTATTTTTCCTCAGACGTGAGAGGTGCAGTGAGAGATGATTCACCACAGTATTCATTTTTGCAGAATAACTGACTGATCCACTAAGAATCTAATTAACAGTCTGGCTATGAAGCACAGTCCCAGATCAAAGCAGTGTCATACTACAAATTAAACCTGCAACAGGCCCCTGTGTACATAACACAGATGTATTCAGACTCTAAAGAAATCAAGGTACAATATTAAATATTTTTACCAAAAGTTATTTTTTTTCTTATAAGAATAAGATAATAAGATAATATTTATTATTAAGAATTTTTAGAATGCTACTTCTGAATTGAATTATTATTTTTTTTCTGTATGCATACATTTGTAAATATAGCCCTACTACACTGCTTACAAAAATTAGGTGATATTTCAAAATGAATATGAAGAGGATCCCACATGAACTGCTGGATAATCTGATCACTGTCAGTGTATTTTGGTAATCTTGTGTGATCATACACCCTCCGGAACAGTAAATGTGTGATACTCTCATCCAGTTTAACATACTTCTTTTTTCCCCCATGAATATATCACTTTCTAATCAATCACCATAACTGAGTTTGTATCTGAATTTGTGTAAACATCTTTCTTTAACTTTTAATTTGCATTTCTGATCTTGTTTAATGCAAATGCTTCTTTTTTAACCGCTTCATATTAATTTCAAAATATCCCCTAATTCAAGTAAACAGTGTATTTTTAAAAATGTAAATACAGATAAGAACAGCATTTGGAGGTTTGGCTGGGATCATTAAGACATTATGTTTTTTTACTGGCCTCAAGCCTTTGGAAAAATGTTGCAGCACTTCTGTCACTGTATCATTTTAAATAATGTCCCAAATATTTGCTTTTACATGCTCACATAGTTTATCGAATTGATAAAGTCGATAAAGTTGCTCAGTGTTGCTCAGCTGCACAGTTATCAAACCTCTGGTGAGCAAAGTACAGCACACCATTAAGGACACATGTAAATGCTATGCCATTTATGACATGTTAAATACCTGTGTAAACAGGGAAAATTGCATTGGTTAATGTCTTCCAGGGATCCAATAAAATGGCCTTTTAACTTTTGTTCTGAATGTTAAAAACATATAACAGCAATAAAGCAGGAATATGCCTTAAGACAACAGTAAGTTGTCTGATGCTTTGATACGTTTTGCATTTATATATATATATATAGCTCACAAAAATCAGCGGATATAATGAGCTATACAATAATGAATTGTCCCCTAATTTTTGTGAGCACTGTAAACATCAACATCAAAATGCTGCTTAAATGTTTAATCTATGATGTTTTGTTACGAATCATATGTTCAGCTATGACTCAGTTACTTGTTTAAATGTAACTTATACAGTGATATTAAATTAGAAAATTACACATTGTTAAATGTACCTATTAATGTGTATTGCTCTGTAATTGATGCTTGGTCTAGCACAATCACTTGTTAACCAGGTATTTAATTGGATGTCTTACCTTGGTATCTGATCTCCGAGACTTCTTCCTGGGCCAGAGGGCAGGTATCACTGTGTGTGCTGGGTCTTGGCGAGTTAATGGCTGACCTACAGTAGTTTGGGGATCCCAGTAGGGGTGCCCGGGGGATATGCTTGTTCTTCTTTTTTGGTAGTTTTTGTTTAGCCATTGCCAGAGAGTAATACATGCCAAAGTTGTTGACAATTACAGGCACAGGCATGGCGATGGTCAGCACGCCAGCCAAAGCACAAAGTGCCCCCACCAACATGCCTGACGTTGTCTGAGGGTACATGTCACCATAGCCAAGTGTCGTCATTGTAACTACAGCCCACCAGAAACCAATGGGGATGTTCTTGAAATGTGTGTGTTCACTTGCACGTGGATCATTGGGATTGGCGCCGATACGTTCAGCATAGTAAATCATGGTAGCAAAGATGAGGACACCAAGAGCGAGAAATATGATGAGGAGAATGAATTCATTGGTGCTGGCACGAAGTGTATGTCCCAGCACACGCAGACCCACAAAGTGCCGTGTCAGCTTGAAGATACGCAAAATCCGAACAAAGCGAACAACGCGCAGGAACCCTAGCACATCCTTTGCAGCTTTGGAGGAGAGGCCACTCAGTCCCACTTCTAAGTAGAATGGCAGAATGGCCACAAAATCAATGATATTGAGAGCATTTCTTATGAATTTCAGTTTGTCAGGACAGAAGGTGACTCGTATTAAGAACTCAAAGGTGAACCAGACGACACAGACTCCTTCGATGTATGTGAGCTGCACCATGGTCTCAGTCTCATGATAAATATGCTCCACAGTTTCATTGCCCATCACCTCAATCTCTGTGCGGTTGATGATGGGGTTAAAGGCCTCATGAGTCTCAAGACAAAATGTAGTGATGGACACCAGAATGAAGAACAGAGATGCAAAAGCCACCCACTGTATGGGAAAAAGATTAATAAACAATGAATTAATAGAGTGAAAAGAGGGCAAAAAGTATTTGGTTACAGTTTTGATCAAGACTCATAAACAGACATGTAAGTTCTAAAGATTCCTGCAGGTCTTTTGTTTATACTCTTAACTGAGTCTTCAAGGACTTCATCCATCTTTGCCAGAGTAGGAATTTTAACCATTTATTTAATTTTCTTTTTTCCATTTTGAAATTAATGATTGTTGAGGAGGGCTGTTTATATGGAATGGGCCCTTCTACAACTTACAGCTCCAATCTCATCTAATCTCATTAAAGCACATTTTAAAGATACTCCTTGCAAAAATTAAGGTATATTACATTATGGGATATTTCATTTTGAAGTATCCCCTCATTTTTGTTAGTAGTATTCTTAAGAAAGTCAATATCCCAAAGGCCTGTCCTTTAATTAATTAGTCTCAAATAAAATAAATGTCTTTAGGTTTAGGTATGAGTATTATTAATTTTATTGTGTTTTTGATTTGTATGAACATCAGATTCCATATTATTAGTAATATTATTGTCAAGAAATCCAAGAGATTTTAAAACAACAGGACTGAATGCCCGTGGAAGGGAGCAAATAACCATGCGATGTAGCATACAGTCATGCCCGAAATTGTTGCCACCCCTGAAATTTTTCCAGAAAATAAAGTATTTATCCCAGAAATGTATTGCAATTACACGTTTTGTTATACACGTTTGTTTCATTTGTGTGTATTGGAACAATATATTTTTTAAAAACCCAAATGTGATATAATTTCATGCAAAACTCCAAAAATGGGCAGGACAAAAATGTTGGCACCCTCAAATTGATATTTGGTTGCACATCCTTTTGAAACAATAACTGAAATGAATCACTTCCTATAACATCTCAATTGGAATTTTGAACTCTTCTTTTGCAAACTGCTCCAGGTCTCTCATTTTTGAACAGTGCCTTTTTCCAACAGCAATTTTAAGATCTCTCCACAGGTGTTCAATGGAATTTAGATCCGGACTCATTGCTGGCCACTTCAGAACTCTCCAGTGCTTTGTTTCCATCCATTTCTGGGTGCTTTTTGTATGTTTGGGTAAGTGTGTTTGAGGTCATTGTCCTGCTGGAAGACCCATGACCTAGGAGGTAAACCCAGCTTTCTGACACTGGGTACTACATTGCGACCCTAAATCTTCAGATTTCATGATGATACACCTTGAGCCTGCAGGACAGCTTGAATTTCTTCAAGTTGAATTACTATCCTGTGTTGCAACCTTTTATCAATTTTCTCTTCTGTCCACATCCAGGAAGAGTAGCTACAGTGTCATGGGCTGTAAACGTCTTGATTATGTTGCACACTGTGGACAAAGGAACATTAAGACATCTGGACATGGACTTGTAACCTTGGGATTGTTGATATTTGTCCACAATTTTGGTTCTCAAGTCCTCAGTTCTCGTCTTTCTGTTCTACATGCTTAGTGTCGCACACACAGACACAATGCAAATATTAAGTCAACTTCTTTCCTTTTTATCTGGTTTTAGGTATGATTTTTATACTGCCCACATCTGTAACTTGCCTGAGGTGAGATTAAACGAGCATCACATGCTTGAAACAAAGGTATAAAGGTATTTACCCACAATTTTGAAAAGGTCTAAACAATTTAGTCTGGCCCATTTTTGGAGATTTGCATGAAATTATATCATGTTTGGCTTTTTTTCTGTGTTGTTCCAGTACACACAATGGAAATTAACATGTGTATAACAAAAATGTGTAATTGCAATACATTTCTGGGATAAATACTAAAAATTTCAGGGGTGCCAACAAGTTCGGTCATGACTGTAGATGGGGCAACAGTAGGCACAAGATATTTTAAAACAAAAACACAGTGAACATGAATTCAGTTTCTCAGTCTGAAGTGTACAAAATACAAACTATAATATACAAATCAAGTCATATTTATTTATATAGCGCTTTTTACAATGGAGAATTGTTTCAAAGCAGCTTTACTTAGGGTGACAGTGTCAAGGAAAAACTTTCATAAAGCTGTAGGGAAACACACATGCCCCACTTTGCATTCAAAACTGCTTTAATTCTTAAAGTTATTGATTCAACAGTCTGCTAGGATCATTCCTCAGGGAGTTTGGTCCATATTGACATAATATAACAGTTTCTGCAGATGTGTTGGTTGCTCACCCATGATGTGAATTTTTCCACCCATTCCATTCCACCACATTCCAAAGTTACTATATTTGATTGTGTCCTGGTCACTCTGGAGGCCATTTGTGCATACAGTGAACTCATTGCCATGTTCAAGAAACCAGTTTGAGATGGTTTAAAGAGATGATTGGGTAGGTGAGTCACACTAGGTATACCAGAGAAGAATTCTGGCCATACCAATCTTCTGCTTTCAGGGCTTCTCTTCTATCAGCTTAAACAAGTCTGTCCATTCTCCTCTGACAAGGATTTTCATCCAGAGAACTGCTGCTCACTGAATATGTTCTTTTTTTGGACCATGCTCTGTGACCCACCTGTTAAACAATATCTACTTACCCAATGATGCCCATGTATATAGATAGGAAAATAAATACAAAGTTCAGTCAACACAGTAAACTTTTCATTTAAAATTAGTCCACCTATACCAATACATTAAAAATAGATTGTTACTGCAACTCCTGGCAGGTCACTTATCCAAAACATTTCCAAACCAACACAAAATGATTTACTGAACACAAAATGGTCAGTGGTCAGCTCCATCTCCAGATCTATATTACATTAAAACATGTGGGGTGAATGAATCCTGGGCGCATTGGAGAAAATCTGTAAAAAAGATTATTTTCAATTTCTTTTCTTTAGTTGTGAACTAAAGACATATTATGCATTGCATACAGTGTCTAGATATCATGATGGTGCAGTGATTAACCTGATCACCTTACAGCTCTGGGATCCCTGGATGATCCTTTGCCTGTGTGGAGTCTGCATGTGTTCCGGTAACCTCCCACATTCCAAAGACATGTATTAGTTCACTCGAAATTGGCCCATGACAAATGTGTACATAACTTTGTGTCTGTCATGAATATCGATGCTTATGCGACATTAAAGTAACAAACAAACAAAGATACACTGCTCACAAAATGTTTGGAATATTTCATTAGGAGATATTTTAAAATACATTTTTTGTGATCAGTATATCTAATTTCTCGGTTTGTTTACAATAATTACTGCGATTTCATATTTTATATAAAGAATAGCCCAGAAAAAACATTTAAATGATCTTGATCCCAACTGTTATGAATACAGGCCAAAAAACAAACACAATACTCTAGCAAATTAGCTTAACTGACTGTTTCAGGAGAATTCAGTGTATTTTAGGATGGTTTTGTTGTTTTTGCTAAGTTTGCCACACAGTCCTGCTGTGTCAAAGGGGGGATGTCACTGAAGTCATTCACTTTCTCCTCTTCCTAAGCTCTAGGTCACTGCTTTAGCCTAAGGACAGTTGAAGCTGGTAGAGTGGTGCCAGCCAAACTACCCTCCGCCTCTCGGGGCTAATTTTAACTGTAATCCCTTCTCACTGGGGACTGCAAGCAGCCTATGGCAATGTAAGAAGGAGCAGGTTGAATTGTAACGGAGGACATTTTATTTTACTTACATGAGAGAAGATGGACTTAGGTTTTCATACAGATTACAGAGGAAGTTGGTGGACAATTGGCCAACAGCAAAGTGATTTAAGAGTACTGAGACCAAAATGCCCTGACCTGCAATTGTACCTACAATAAATAATGAATGATACTCCATCAGGCACTTTGGCTTTAGCTCTTAAGAGTTTACTGTATGTTAATAGAGGCAGGTTAAGATGCACATTATGAGGTACTAACTGGCAACAAAATTGCAAACATTAGCCATTGATTTAATTATATATTAACATTTAATGAAGCTTCCAATTATTGCATTGCCCTGCAAACATTTACCCAGCCTGTCTTCTAAAATTCATCCACTGCTCAGTGTACAGCTTTTCCCACTGCTTACAGCAACTCGCTAAATCTCTCTGCACCTTATATCTGGGTCACCCAGAAAAAAACAAATAATCTGGGTGTGCTTTGTTTGCGGTTTGTTAAAAGCCAGAATGTATGAAGCACTTGGCACTACACAAAAACACACAAATGGGTAATTTCTATTCATCATAACAAATAGCTTCTTCTTTGTTCATTTGGCCATTAAGCCTGTGTTTGTTCTGAACGCTGGTTTCTCTTTAAGGGTAGCAGATGGCAATGGAATGAAACAGCCAGTGAAAAGGTCATTATATTTTAAAAAGGAGAGAAGTGTAGAATTGTGAACTATAGGTGAAGGACAGGGGGAAAAGGATAGGACTGGATCTGGAAGGAACTTAGATAATAGAATATGTAACAGCCAGATAAACAAATGGCAGAGGATGTTTCTGTGGAAATAAAAAGGGCATATAAAATTGTGGAATATGGGGGATACCAAGCATAACATTTTGAGTCAGAAAGAAGATGGTGGCATAGAATTGATATAGACGCCTAGAAAAACTCAGGTTTTTGTTTAGGTCACTGCATTCTAAACATGTAATTCCATGCTGCTGACAAATTCTTTATAAATATTATTTTGGAATGTGGTGTTGTCAGACAATGAAGCAAACTAATGTAGTGTCGTTCCTCAATATAACTTAAATACACTGGAAGAAAATGTCATTCTTCAGGCCCATGTGCAACACACAACAATAAATTACATAGCACTACACAACTGCACGTACACAAGACAACTTTGCAATATGTACTTAAAGTATACAATGCACATTTAACATAAAACAGTGGTGGCACAGCAGTTAAGGTACTGGACTCCTCCGTTCAAATCCCACCTCAATCAAGCTGCTACCAATCAAGGCAATCAAGGCAGCATCTTGCAGCAGTGGCGAGGTCCTGCAGGAGGCACGCCTCCCCGCAGACCCACCCCAATGGATCGTTGTGGCGCATGACATCTACACACCAAACAACCATCAGAGGAAGCAGTTTCATTGTCATCTCTTTATGTTGGTAACTTACGCCTAAGTCTTAGCTTTAGTGAACCGCTTAGCAAACTATTCCCTAGTGCTCATCTCTGTGTTCAGTGTTCCTAGTTTGCTGATACAACATTTTCCCCACTAGCCTTTCTGGATTATTCAACGTGAGGGTGTCCCTGGCCTCAAATGCAGCCTCGTATGCCCACCACAGCATGCCTCGCCCTCATGGGTTGGACCATGGAGTCACACCACTTTCCGCACACGAGCACTTAATAAATGCACTGTGGAAGACTGTAAGGGATTTACATATTTGTCCCTCTACAAATTTTATTTCATTAAATTAATTAAATAATCTCAAATAATTTCTGTTCGTAAAGATCAAGGGCGCAAGCCTAAAATGAAAAACCTTGATCTTCAACAAGTCCAAAAGCCAGGGTTTTTCAGGGTACGGGACTGTCTGTGTCCCTGGAAAATGTTATTTTCAGTTCTGTGATGGCAGCATCAATGTAAATCTCAATGTAGAAGTACACTGAGCAGCATCAATTCATTCTAGACTACATTATATATATCATATTTCATTTTCCATACTGCCCCAACATTTTCTGAATTGGGCTGTACATTTTTTATTTCAGCACAATGTTAATCCAGATGAATGATTTAATTATGGTGGCCATATGTCAAAAACATCTTAGCGTTGGTTTTCTCCAACTTCTCTAATGTTTATTATGCAACAGATGAACACTAAACTCACATTTACATCAAGCTCTATAGACCCAGTAGCACTCAGTGATCTCACTTTATCTAATATGGCCTCACACAATCTAATTTATCACAGAGTGAGACATGAAATATTTGATCATCCAAGTGTGGGGTGTCATCTGATAGCTCTCCCTGCACAGCAGTGACCTCAGAAAGGTGTGCTTTGCTTTGGTGTTTTACTCAAAGTATGCACTGTCCAGACACTGTCCATTCTTCATTATGCAATAATAAAGAATAAGAAAAGCATCAAGCTTAGGATTCATTTTTGGAACCAGCATTCAGGGAACTGGATTGGTGATGTTGAAATTTTATTTCTGTTCTTATTTTTGTAGATTTTTGTTCTGATTCGTTAACGCACTGTATCAATCCATGATCTAGCTGCAGCTCCTTGCTAACAGGATTTTTATTTCAAATCTACAGGGACATTACTAAATCCATGATGTTCTATATCCTTACAATCTTTCCAGTCTCCTTGGATTAAAAAGATCCACACATCAGAGAGCATCACTTCATACTTGTAATGAGATTTCATTTCTTTCTGCGTAATTTTCCTTTTTTTAACCACAAATTAATTTTGAATGTTTGTTTCCAAATGGAAGCTACATTTTTACATTTGGAGTGAACCCAAAATGGTCTTTGAAAAAAATTTTGCCCATTAAATTGTCCTCCTGTGTTGGGGTCAACACATTGTCTTAATTCATGCAGGTTTAGTCCAACTAATTATTGCAAGCATTGACATTTTCAGTTGTGTAACTAATTTTATAGTCAGTGTCTGAGTTACGGAGTTCAGCACACCATTGTTTTATTTCAATTGTATACTATGTAACATTCTCTTTCTGATGGATAACAAAATGCCTCTGTGACACCTGATATTTATACCCCTGTGTGGATGACCCTAAGAGCGTTAAAAGTAGAATCTAAATGGAAATTTGAAAACTATAAACGGGAATTAAGTACTTTTTATTTACAATACCAATTAAGTTAAGTAAAACATAAATAAAAACAGAATACTATGATTTGCAAATCCTTTTCAACATATATTCAAGTCAACGTCAAAGTCAAATTTATTGATATAGCCCTTTTTTACAATGGTGCATTGTCTTAAAGCAGCTTTACAATATTATATTATCTTAAAAGGCCAATCTCCACATATAAACTATAATAAGTTTTTTTGCAAATATTCACAAATTTTGAATTTGATGCCTGCAGCACGTTCTAAAAAATTTGGGACAGAGGCATGTTTATCGCTGTGTTACATCGCCCTTCTTTTAACAACACTTTAACAACAGTATTTGGAAACTCAGAGCACTAATTATGAGCATAAATGTTATGGGCACTAACACACACCCATACCATCAGAGATGCCGGATGTTGAGCATAGTGCTAATAACAATTGGGACAGTCCTTTTCCTCTTTGGTCGAGAGGACATGACATCCATGATTTCCAATAACAATTTAACTCATCATTTAACTAATTGGACTCATCAGACCACTTTTTCCACTTTTCGTCAGTCCATCTCAGATGCCGGCGGTATTCTGGATGCTCACTTAATACCCAATCATGACACTCACCTATTTCCAATTACCTGTTCACCTGTGGAATGTTCCAGATTTATCTTGAGCATTCCTCAACTTTTTCAGTTTTTTCTTGTCCCTGTCCTAACTTTTTTGGAACATGTTGCAGTCATCAAATTCAAAATGACTGGATATTTGCAAGATAACAATAACATTTATCAGTTTGAACATAAAGTATTTTGACTTTGTAGTGTATTTAAGTGAATATGGGCAAATCATCATACTCTGTTTTGATTTATATTTTACACAATGTCTCAACGTCATTGGAATTGGGGTTGTATTGTAACGCTGTGTGAAGAATGGCGGAGACACATGCAGCGAACAGGTACAAGCAAAAACGAGGTCAAAAACAGTCCAGGGATCAGTACACGGCACGGAATAAACACGAGGCAAGGGCATAGTCGAGGGACGGAAAAGTGGTCAAAAAACAGTAGGTACAGAAATAAATTTGCACAAAACACTAACATGATGCTTGGTGACAAGGTAAGGACCACGTGGCTTAGCAACTAAGAAGTGAGAGGGGAGTGTATAAATAATGAGAAAGAAATTAGTCCAGGTGTGTGTAATGAGTGCGTTATCAGAAATCAGGTGACGGTGCACGTGTGATAGGACGAGTTTATTCGCTGGAACTGCCCGTGCCCCCAACTCCCCCCAAGGGACCCGCAACGGGCGAAGGAGGACGAGGCCTTAGCGAGTTCAGGTGCAGGTGTGGACTTGCGAGGTCGGCTGCGTCCATGAGGAGAGACTGACAGTGACCCCCACCTTCTCCAGGAAGGTTGCCCACGACCTTTGTCAGTATGTATGACCTCAGGGATTCCAAACATCGTGAAGATCTTGGCCAAGAGGGGTTCTTGTTTGGCGGGCACCCTGGCGGCGGGCGTTTCCAGGTGAGCACCTGATGCAGATCTCGTCCCACTGGATTTCCCAGAGGAAGCAGGAGGTTGAAAGGATGGGTTCCGGGGGTTCTAAGCTTTCAGAGCTAGTCTCCAGGCAGTGAGAGAGGGTGTCTGCCTTGCTGTTCTTTGTTCCAGGGTGGTAGGTGATGACAAGGTCAAACCGTGTGAAGAACAATGCCCATCGGGCCTGGTGAGGGTTAAGCCGTCTCGCAGCCTTCAGGTACTCCAGTTTTTTTGTGGTCGGTGTACACGGTTAGCGGGTGTTTAGCCCCCTCTAGCCAATGTCTCCACTCCGCTCAGTTGTTCAAGGGCTGATGGTCCTAGGGGGAAAGGGTACAATTACCAATTTTGTGATCCGGTTAAGCCCACGATAGTCGATGCATGGACGTAGCGAGGAGTCACCCTTGAAGACGAAGAAGCACCCGGCGAAGAGTGGAGATGTGGAGGGTCAAATAAGTCCAAGTTGGAGATACTCCTTGAAATAGGCGTCCATGGCTGCATCCTCGTCAGGAGAGAGTGGGTAGAGCCCATCCTGGGGGAGAGGTACTTCCTCCAGCAGCACAATGGTGCACCCACATGACCGGTTTGGAGGCAAGGAGGTCGGTACGCCTTCACCAAAAACC